>OY998139.1:2879494-3387471 GCA_963921915.1 Hyposoter dolosus
AAAGTAACGCCGATTCTTTTCTGCCTTTCTTATTTCTTTGGTTAACATCTTTATTCACCATTGATAATAAAAAGTTGATGACTCGGTTTCAACAGCCGTTGCGCCTTTTCTTTCTGAGCTCTGAATCCAGGCTAAAACTTTATGCATAAAAATCTTAAAAGTTTATCGATGCTCAGAGGCTGGGGTCGTGATTATCCAACCACGAAGAATATCTCCCTTCGTTCTTCTTCCATTTCTGCTTCCTCTTCTACTTTCAGATAAAACATGATATATAATCCCAAAGTGGAATAAAAAATAATACAGAGTGCAAACGGATAACCAGTGACTATGTCGAGCTGCTGTAATAAGAAATCTCAATCGTTACAAAGAGGGAGAAACTCTCTTCTCGTTTGAACAAGGTTGGAATAAGGTTATTCGAAGTGGTTTTGCCTCCTTCAATCCACCAGCTGCTTCATTGGCGTTTTTTCCCTTTTCCCGCGACTGTTTGTTCATTTCTGTTCACGATTCTCGACCCACGAGCCACGTACACCAGTCGAAAAGAAACGACACTTTATAACTGTCAAACATAAAGCAGAATATTCTTTTTCTTCGTTCATTTTTAACCTCCAACCGTAAAACATTACGGGGATGATGAGGGATCTCGAGTCCCAGGAACGTCGCTGAAGTCTCGGAGAATTTCATCACTCCCTGGTCGACTCTTCACCATGGAATTTCAGGATTACTTTCGGCTCTGATGAGCTCCAAGCGGCAGGAAGAAACAAATAGCGGAGAAGGTTATAGGCTTGTACATCATAACAATTGTATGGCGACGGTCAAATCTAAATTTTTCTTTTCACTTTTTCTTACATACAAAATGGTTTGCGAGCCTAAGTTCATTGAAAAAAGTTGTTGCAAATTGACCAAAGAACAACATACTCTAAATTCAAAATTTTCCGAGGTAATCTGTATTTTTTATATAATAAACAAAATTTCGAAAAAATGTTACCACCCATTTTTTTGAAAAATTAAACAAAGCTTCTTCCATGTTACATAAAAGTGTCTGCAAAGTTTTAAGCAGCTTCACCATTCAGAAATCGAAATATTTAATGTTAAAAATTGCAACTTTTAACACACGCTCTAATGAGAAACTAGTGAAAATTGTGATTTTTATAAATCGATATCTCGACATGGTGAAACCTTTTGAAATTGCGCCAGCTATTAGATATCACTATTCTCTTTGTGTGGTGCAAAGTTAAAGGAATACTATCGATAGAAAATTTTGCATACATCGTCCTCAAATACAAGAAAAACCAGGCATTCGTGTCTTCCATCCAAAGTGACATCAAGATGGCAACGGAAATGGCATCCAGGAAAAAATGGAATTCTTTCGATCAGAGATTAAAGATTACAGTTTTAAAATGGAGACCGCCGGTACTGTCGGTGGTAGATCCAACGGTTTGTGGCGATGAGAAGCTCTAATTGGGCAAGAAGAAATAGTGCATTAATCTTCACCCTATTACCCTCGAAGTGACATTTCCAGAGATAGGTGAGCGGGTATACAAAGGATGGGAGCACATTACTAGGAACGTGCAAGCTTGCCAGATGAGATAACGCCCTCAAAGTGTTCGGGGGAGAAAGTCTGCGTTGCAAAATTCGTAACAAACGAAACAAAAGCGTATCTCGGAACAACGCTAGACTGAGCAGTTACGTTTCCGTTTCTCTTGCCTCGTCCCCCATTGCTCCACTTGTTTCATTGTCATTCCTTTATACATCGTACACCAAAGAAGGCAACATTCACTGACGGGTACAACGAGTTTCGAGAGAGAGTTAAATTTCACCTTTGTCATTTACTAACGCTGTGTTTTCATTAGTAACAATGAACCAAGACAGACAGCTAAATTTTCCATACCTCTTCTTTTTATAAATTTCCACTTGTCTCTCTTTTTGTTCAGTGCGATTTACATTTTTTGGTTTACCAATGAGAACTTTTCTTCTAAACCATTATTTGATGTTTTATGAGATGGAGCAGTAGAGTACAGTGTAAATATCATTTTAATTCGTTGGGAATAATAAATTGTGAGGAGCATTATTGTGGTATGGAAACCAAGAAACGAGCAGGTTCCTACGATTGGAATTATTAGAAAGCCCAATTTTCAGGTCTCGTTGTCTCGATTGCGCAAGCTTTACAAAAATTTTCGGAGGAATCCCCATACTGCTCGTAAGCAGACTCAGTGGCGATATTATTACAATATCCTGAGAAAATTGAATTGAAAATGTGTTTCACATCAGTTTAAGACGAAGTGTCGAACGGAAAGTGAAGAGCTGTTTTAAAACTTTAATGTGCGAGAGGTGAACTGATTTTTATTCTCCTCTGGATCTTTTTTCCATCAAGTTGGGAAGCAGGATGAAAAAAAGCAAATTTTAGATAAAAGTTTTCTTCAAGCCCTGGAAAATTGTTACGTTCGCGCTCACAACTTTATCATGTTCGTTAAGAGCCATGAAATACGATTTTATGAGACTTTCTTGGAGCTTATTTCACTTTGCCGTCTTCTTCACACGCGTATATTTATATTTGGCAGCTCCTCGATGCATAACGATGCTCTCTCCACTTTGAAATAATAAAACGTGTACAAGTTCGATCTGAAACGAATTAATCAAATTGTAGAAAGGGACGGTTAATAATCAGACAATTGAGTGGTTAAGGTTTTAGAATTACCGTTTAGAATTTAATAAAATTTGGTGCATTAGTAGATTAAGATTAAAAAAAGATCCATTCAAATTTTCAAGAGGCTACAGAGAAGCAGAAAAAAGATATTCGCATTGGTAGTTTCACACAATTAACCCTTACTTGCCACCTTGGGGAACAAACTACCCCAGGCCTATTAAGGAAAACAGTCATTTTTCCACTTTTGTTGATTTTACCTTTTTTTTAGTGGACATAAATTTAATTTTTGCTTATATAAAGTGAACAATCTTTTAAAAAAAACTTTCAATATGTTCTACAACAATTTTCAAGTCGAAGTAGTTCGTTTTTTAAAACAATTTTTGTCACTGGGGTACAAATCTACCCCATGGTGGCAAGTACGTAATTCTACAGAAGTGTGGCAAGTAAGGGTTAACATTGAGTTTTATGACAAATCTCAGTTTTCATTGTATTCTACAATGAATTCTTATCAATTCTTAGGAGAAATTACAGTTTTCTTGTAAAATACAATAAAATGTATGAAAAATTGATGTTAAATTCATGAAATCACCAAAATGCGAATATCTTTTTTCTGGTTCTCTGCAGCCTCTTGAAAATTGAACTGGACCTTTTTTTTATCATAATCTACTACTGTAGCAAATTTTATTGAATTCTGATCGGTGATTCTAAAACCGACAGTACTACCTCAACGCAATGAGTCAATGGTTGAAAAATGAACTAGGTAATCAAAAGTTAGGGCAGCTAATATTTTAACTGGATATTGAGCAATATTTTCTCGAGGGGCTAGATTCCACGCGATGGAATAGCTTTCTTTTTGCACCTGCTCAATAAAAAAAATGTGAAAAAATGGTGGCAAGTCGAATGCCTCTGCTCTCGAAGTGTTCTATAGCATCAATAAAGCTAAAAAAAAAAAGCATCGAATTCCAGTAGGAAAGAAGGGACAGAAAAAATTCGAGAAGTTCCGTACGAGTTTTCTGTAACCGATAATCTCGACGTTGCATAAAACGTGGTCTGTAGAAACGTGACCGGTTACGAGACTAGGTTCTCATAAGGGTTGAAAAAAAAGAGAGACAGAAATGAATTGGAGGCGGGAAATAGCGCGGCGGCGCCGGTACTGCAGTAAACCACAAATCATTGTTTTATGAATATTCAGGGCTGTGGGAGTGTGAGAGAGTCGGTTAGTCTGATGGAAGGAAGAAGCAGTGAGAAAGGGAGGAAGAGAGAGAAAAAGTGGAGGCACAAAAATAGCGTCGTGTACGAGCGACTCTGAGGTCAGATCGATTGAGATTTCCTTTCCACTTTCGTTCTTATTACCCCATTCTCACCATCCTCTAATCCCCCCCCCCCCCCCTCTGCCTCCAAACTTTCTTTCGTCTTATGCTAAATTTTGGTTCTGGCTTGAACGAGGCCCAAACCAAACGGTTGCTCCCTTCTCGGTACATCACTCTTTTTTTTTCTCTCTTTCACACAGAGTCCATTTCAATGGAGCCAGACACGTTTCGCCTCTGGTGAATTATTCCAAGACTTTTTTTTCCCTCTTCTTCCACTTCATCCCTTTCTCGTCCCAACTTTACTAACCCTCAACTCTGCAGAGCAAGATAGAGGCTCTTATTCCCGCGACTGTCACCTTCAATTGTCTCTAAAGTAAAAAACAATAGGAAGAGGAAAAAGAGACTCCGAGGAACCAAGAGCACACTATTTACTGCAACCTCACCCAGCATCCCCTCTTACCTCCCTCCCTCCCTCCCTGCTCCACTCTCTCAGGGAGGAAAAGGGTTGAAGACACAAAAAAGTTGGGCTGGAGATATCAGTGAGTTTTGAATAATAGAACAAAAGTCGTTGGCGTGAAAAAAAAAAAAGGATACCGCAGCAACGAGGCCGAGAGCGAGTAGGAGAACGGAAGATTGGGAGAAAAAAAATGAGGGTTAGTATACCGAGTCGAGAAGGGCTGCGGACTGGAAAAATAAATAAAAAGTAGAAACGTTGTGGTCTCGTGTACGGTTGCGTTTTCGTCGTTATTTTTTGCTTATTTATTTCCTTTTCCTTTTTTTTTTTCACCATCCAACCACGTTTGTTTTGCAATGGATTTTTCTTGCAACCTCTGCACGAAATCTCTTGGTTCTCCGGCATCCAGAATACAATTTGTTTTTTCTTGCTCCATTATTAGTTGTTTTTTTATTAAAATAAAATTTAAAAATTTCCTGGTACGAGGAACACGAATAATAAACATACGATCGGGGTCTCTCCCGCCCAGAGGGAAGCAACGCGATAGAGTGAATTCTATAAGTAGCTACTTCACGATTCAACTGGAGATTGGAAACATTTAATAAAGCCTTTAATCCTCGTCTCGACGCAACAATATTTCATTGACTTTCCGCAGTAATCCGAAAGCTTTGCAAAATTATTCGTAATTTAGAAATTTCGTTTTTATTCTGTGCGAATCGTTTGATTAGCAAAACTTTAATGATGTCGTGCAATTAATAAATTTTCGTCAAACAATAATTTCCGATGTGCATCATGAAGAATATTTGAAAATGAAAGATTTATGTAGAATCTCAAAAATGAATAAATAATATTTTGACAATTCTACAGTTTCAATGAATCTTTCAACTCAAAGTGGTTACAGTCAGTATTTGATCAGACCGAACGTCCTTGATTTATTATTCATCAGTCGAGAATAAATTTTGTTTGCGACTTTTTGTTTTTTGTTAACTCGTACGAATATATAATATTATTCGACATTGCTCACACTTAACCCTCGTACTAATCAGAGTTCTCGTTATTTGTATACGCCTCACTTATTCCAGCATGTATGCACTCGAGCTTTTGAGCCTCTCTCATCCCTCTGTATCGTGCATGTTTTTTTATTCCACCCTTTTCCAGACACTCTAAATTTATTTGAATGTACATATACGTGTTGGTATGTAAACACACATATACGAACGGTCGAGGGACTTCACGCTCTAATTATAGCACCGGCAGTTGCGAGCTGGTGGCGTCGTCGAAGCAATTATCCCTGCAATGCCTATATACACACCTCGAGACTGTGAGAGAGGCAGAGAGGGAAAGAGAGAGAGAGAGAGAGAGAGAGAGAGAGAGAGAGAGAGAGAGAGAGACGATGAAGCCATTAGTTGCACGGCACAGTGCACCGTACAAAAATAATCTTTTCTCAAAAGACCAACAGCCGATAAGCACATACAACAATTTCTTCAGTGATTAGTTTCTTATTGTTATGTAAATAGCTGAGCTTTAAATAGAAAATCCTTTGACATTATAAAAACGACGTTTTTTTTTCATTAGACGACGCGCGTAAATCCCTCGCATGAGAGAAATTTATTCAATATCTTTTTCCACATGAATTCAACGAGCTTATTGAGCGTTTATTAATTCAATTTATAACATCAAACGAAACGATAATTCTCTTCGCAAGTGCTACGGATGTCGTACAGTAGAAACGTCGGATTGACGGATATATTTTTGCATCTGGAATCAATTAGCCAATTGACAAAACTAGATTTTTCGGCTTTCGAATAATGAATGAATAATTTTATTAAGTTTGACATTTGGACACTGGAAATGAAATTTTGTTAAAAATCGTCGATATTTTGTTGAATACGGTAAACTAAATATATTTGGATAATTTCAAAATTTTCGTGTTATTTTGGCAGTATATTTGGTTTCTAAAATGTTTCTTGCTGCAATGACACAATTTTTGGGATTATTCAAAACACAAAACGTTTAGTCGAACGTATCGAACAAAATATCGATATTTTTCAACAAAATTTTGTTTTCAGTGGATTACTTTTGAAGAACTAGGAAAATCGTGAATACACGCAATCATTTTACTATAGTGTGATCGCAAGGACATTCGGAAAAATAATTTTTCATTTTCTTCGTCCTTTCTGCTCTTGTACGCATTCTGTATACGAGAGTCGAGTGAAAAACTGGTTTCAGTTTTCTTTGAGAGCCCTTCAGAAACACACTATAGAGGACATCCGATTACAAATCCTTCTTTGGTTTCTCAAGCACATGAGGGTTGTCGAGGAATTTTTTAATCAGTGAAAATCGATATTTCTGGCGTTTACGAATCGGAAACAAAAGGCTTTTCGAATGAATAAATCTTTGACGAATCGAAAACAAAAGGCTTTTCGAATGAATAAATCTTTAACGAATCGTCAATATGATTTGTTGAATTGATTAGATTTTTTTTTGAAATTCAACAAAAATAAGGTGCAAAAGCTCACAACTAAGTGACGCATCAGGAGAATGAAAAAAAAGTCGCAGAAAAATAGGCTCTTACGATCTCAGCGTGCTTATTTGATTGCTGAAATTTTTTGCCTCTCCAAATCGAGCTGCGAAGCTTTTCATCTCTGAAGAGAAGAAAAAAATAGCACAGGAGGAATGCGTTAAAAAACATTGGTGGCATATATTTGTATAACTCGAAGCCTCGAAACGTCACTTACTCTCTTTCACTTGGACCATTTTCACGTTGGAAATTTTCTTCCTCATATGTCAACCACGTCGCTAAAAGTGGTTTCTTGCAGCACTTGGAGAATTTACCACCAGCCTTATTTTCACCCCGCACCGCAGGAACGTCTCAGACATTATCATTTTTTATTATTCAAGCTTGACGTATGTACAGCCGAGTATGAACAAGCTCCATTTATTTTCTCAACGTGCAACAACACGAGAGGAAATTTATTTCGAATCATGCTGAATTAACGACCAAAAAGATTTGAGCTTTTTATCTCGCGTGGCAACGTAAACGCGTAGGCAGTTTTGTGAAGTGAGCAAGCCACGCAATCTCTGTCAAATGCTATTTTTCTCTCACTTTATTAATCGCAAAACGTTCGTCAAGGTTTTATTAATTTCTGGCCTCCTTACCTGGCCTATTGAAGATCGACAAAATGGATTTCCATCTCCATCTACCCAGCACCACATGCAGCATCATTTTACCAAATCCGAAAACCTACAAACTCAAATTCTGCAAACATTATGGAATAAGAAATAAAGAGCAAGTAGATACTTGTACAGAATATTTTACAAAATTTGCAGAAAGAGCGGTTGGACGATTTTTAAAAAACTCAAATTTTCGTACAATTCGAAAAATCATAAAATTTAAAACGTTCAACCGATATTCCCCAAATTCAATACCAACCTTCCTATTATGATACTCTATTGATAAAAAAAAAGAATTAGTAATAAATCTTAAAATTTGCGGAAGTTAGAGCGTCGACACAGTTTTTTTTGAAAATTTCAAAATGCCGTAGACTTAGTATTTTTCTAGCAATTCCAACAAAATTCTTAGAGAACGAAGAGCTGGTACAGATTGACATCTGTGCAAAACGGGAGCCCTGTAGCTCAAACCGTTCTCGAGTTATGAACGTTTGAATTTTACAGTGCCAGGATATCCACACACACACAGACTTCCGGAAATTTTTTCTAGATATGATTTTTCGATGTTTTGGGACATTTTAAGCACATTGACATTGGAAACTGGAAAAAAAAATGTTCACCATCACATAGCTTCCTCTCTGAGGAAGCAAAAAATGAGCACAACTAGACGCGACCATGAAGGGAGTTTTTGTGGGGTAAATAAAATTTACTATCGAACAATTGGTTGGTAATCTATTTCAGAGAAAAACTTTGAAAACTCGAAAAGGCTGGAGTCGCTGTGTAAAAAAAAGTGAAAATCGAAAATGCAAGCATCGATAACGACGCACGGTGCGAAGGCGCAACCTCTGATTCAGAATGGTTCAGGGTGAGAAAAACAGAGAGATAAAAGATTTCCGAGTGAATTGAGCACACATGCAGGAGAGTAGTGAGTATCAATTACATGGATTCTCTTACCTTGGCTAGCCGGTGTTCCATACACAGTTCGGCGTGTTGGAGTTTTCAGGAAATTCGCGGTAGTAAGTCAAGTCCGGGTGAGAAACTCGGTGGGAACAATGCCTGGAGGTCGGTGCTTTTCATTTGCATATGAATTGCCGCGATGGTTTTGGGAACTTGGTGGCAGGGGGAGAAAGAGAGAGAGAGAGAGAGAGAGAGAGTTGGGTTGAGCACAAGAGAGTCGAAGCTGGCGTGGCCCAGGTATCTGGGGACAGTGTTGTGGAGCGGTTAAAAGGGGGTTAGTGTATAAGGGAGGACGGGTTAGTCTATGGAGCTTCGAACGTTGTGTGTCGTTCGAAAGAGCCCCCAACCCTGTAAGGGATGACTGAAGAGAGCCAGAGGGAGGGATAGAGAGGAGGTAGCGAGAGAGATGGCGATGGAAAGATAGAAGATAGTAACAACCAGTCGTAATACCACCTTCGTGTTTCTCCCACAAACGACCAAGAGGTTTGCCTTGTCCACGAAGCTACCTCGGGATAGTTCGAATTACTGTCTCAAAACCTCCCTCCCACTCGGTA
The DNA here is from genome assembly GCA_963921915.1 of Hyposoter dolosus. Lineage (NCBI taxonomy): Eukaryota > Metazoa > Arthropoda > Insecta > Hymenoptera > Ichneumonidae > Hyposoter > Hyposoter dolosus. The sequence continues at coordinate 2,888,585 of OY998139.1, forward strand.
GAGAGATGCATCCTCGCACAGGAGACGTCGGTCTATTATACCTCCAGCGTCGTTCATCCTCTCTCTCTCTCTCTCTCTCTGGCTCTCTCTTTCTCTATCTCGTCGTTGACACTGTTCTCTCTCGCGCGTTTCTCTCCAGTTGCGTACAGACATCTGTACCTGGAGGATATAACCAAAGAGAGAAAGAGAGAGAATCAAGTCGGAAGAGAGACAGAGCCATGTCCTTAAATTACGGCTTAATTAAAGTGCAATTACAATTCTGGATAGAAGTCTTCTCTCGCTCTCTCTATAGCATTGCTGATGCCGAATTCTCCAAAGCCATGCCTCCTTCCAACATGTTTTCCTTGAACGAGGAGCCGGTCCAACTATACCAGGCACTAAGAGCATTCTCATTCGGAGCTACTTCTTCGACGGCAAATATATTGCATCCCCTGTTCTTACATACCTCTGATAGCTCTTTCGGTAAATATTTATTGCAATAAAGAATTTTCATGAAAAAAATCACTCAAGCGATATGATTTATCGACGATGACAGATGATTTTCATTTTTGTAGTCCATGGGGTTTTTATGGGGATTTTATGGGGTTTTATGGGGTTTTTATGGGGTTTTATGGGATTGGAGCAATTTTTTGCAAAAACCGCGATTGTAAGACTGACTGCTCTTTCAAATAGCAGCCAAGTTTCCCGCGCTTTTTACTACAGCCGGGCACTAACCCTCAACGGCTAGTATCGGTCATTCGGTAAACAACGTTTGTCTATTTGTTTATTTATTATTTCAACTGGCTTCCAGGGTTGCAGCATGTGAAAAATAAACCCTCGGGACTCATCGGGAAATGAATTAATAATCTATCAAGTTAATATACATGTTTGTGTAGGATTCAGGCGATGTTTCAACATGTTTTTTGTGCTCTCTTTCTCTCTCTCGTCGTTACACCACCTCCGGCGCTCTTTTGCAAATGCAGAAAGGATTCTTTGAAATATTCAACCCTCTAAATCCCCATAAAGCTGCCACAGTCTCTCTGCCTCAAATGCGTATGATTCCCTGCTGGTGCGGTTGCCCCATTACCACGAAAGCTCCCAGCATAACGAATTGTGCGTGGCATAATCATGGCGGGATTTCTTCAATTATCATTACACACTTGTTTACCATCCTGAGAAAAATACTATGGACTTTCTTGCGGGCTGCGAATTTCGGTTTTCAATTTAAATAATAAAAAAACAACATAACACGAGGAAATTTTGATTGCTAAGGGCGTCAGAGCTTTCCCCGATACATCGATCCACAGACTTATAAACAATTGAAAAAAGAATAAAAATTGCGATTATATAATGTGCAAACAATGACTAAAACTATCTCGACGCGTCTCAAAAAGCAACCCTCGTAACAATGCAATTTCATATGGGGTTTTTATGTGTGCAGCATGGAAAAGGAAGGTGTGTGGCGCAGAATGAAGCCAGCAGAAGCAGAGGATCGTTTACAACGAGCTGCGAGAGAGCGAAGACCAAAAACCAATTAACTCTCAGCTCGGCGCACCTATAGCTATATCAACCCCTGACGCATTTGCCCCTCGCGCTTCTTGGCTTCGGCTCTGTTCAATCTACAGCTCGGCTTCTCCCTTCGCAGCATATAAAATCCACCAGAGACCCTATCAACTCTTTATCAGTATACTCGTTTCTTCATCGACTCTCACTCTTTCGGTTGCTTGTATCGTTGGAGACACCGTCTGCAGCGAATATTCGCGATCCGGTTTAAGAAACACAGGCAAGGCAAATATCGAACATAAAACATTTTCTTATTTCAAAAGCCCACAAATTACCAAACTTTTCCATTTTAACCAACTTTTTAAACTGTTGTTATTATTATTACTATCAATAAGAATACAAAACAAAATTCACGATGCTCTCATCTTCCTGTATGAGGAAGCTCTGAGCATCGTGCATGTTGAGCATCTTGAGGAAACAATTTTCAAATATCAATTTGCAGCGTTTTTTGTATTTCCATTTAAATTATGTAATTTCGACAACTTTTCTAGAAAGTAAGGAGGAAGTACAGACTTATACACAATATTTTACAAAATTTGCAGAAATTGGAGCGGTTGGAAGATTTTTCAAAAACTCAGATTTTCGTAAAATTCGAAAAATCATAAAATTTAAACCGATCACCCGATATTTTCCAAATTCAACGCCGACCTTCCTATTGTAATACTCTATTTAGAAAAAAAAAAATGAGTAATAAATGTTAAAATTTGCGGAAGTTAGAGCGTCGACACCGTTTTTTTGAAAATTTCAAAATGCCACAGAATTCGTATTTTTCTAGCAATTCCAACAAAATTCTCAGAGAACGAAGAGCTGGTATAGATTGACATCTGTGCAAAACGGGAGCCCTGTAGCTCAAACCGTTCTCGAGTTATGAACGTTTGAATTTTTACAGTGCCAGAACATACACAATTACGCACATATACGAACATTTTTTCTAGAAATGACTTTTCGATGTTTTGAGACGTTTTAAGCACATTGGGATTGAAAACTGAAAAAAAAAATTTCACCGTCACATAGCTTCCTCTATGACGAAGCAAAATAAATTTCTATTGTAATCATCATCTCATAGATTTTCTGATAACTGCACGAGAATTATCGTATTATTATGGGAACTTGATTGTACAATAAAAATTCGAGAGGATGCAGTTTATTATTTCACATGCGCACAATCTAACCAAAAATTACGTTATCGGACGCGAGGTAATGTTTTTTTTGTTCTGCTGGAAGCTTCTGCTTCAATGAAATATATCGCTGGGATGTGTTTTTACGTTTTGGGCTCTCGGCAAGCATTCGTAATTTAAAACACAAGTCGCACATTAACGTTTTTTCTTGGAATACCACGGTAATTAATTAAAATCGTGCATTCGAGCATAAAATTGAATTGAACATTTTTTCGATGCAGTGTAAACAATGAATATGTTTTCTTCGACAATCGCGACTGAGATTTTCATGTTTTATTCGTACGTTTTCGCTTTCGTGGTTATCGCCTGGCAAAAAATTGCATGAAACTTTGCAGAGATTCGCAAAAAAATATTGACAATTTTTCTGTCCAATTTTCGATCACGGAATTACTGACCAAACGGCGACTGGTGGTCCACGTGGTTGCAAGGTTAGCGACGATCGAGATTTAAACATTTTGCTGGAGACACAAAAGCGAGCTAGTCACGAGACGACGGCTTATACAGTGTCGAGTCCTCGGCCCCGGATGTGCTTTCCTCTCCATGCAACCATTTCATACCTCTCTTCTCTCTCTCTCTCTCTCTCTCTCAGCTCTCTTGCCATTGCTGACTTTCATGGGATCTCAAGGATACACCACAGTCCGGACTCAAAAAGTCTCATAACTCAAAATGTAGACCAACACACGAAGAAAAGCTCGAGGAATGTATCTGTGCGCGTTCATATGCGCAAAAGGTTGTCTCTTTTTCGAGCACTTGCAAGGAATTCTCGCAAGCTCCAACGCCACTGCCTTATACGTATCCTGTGCCAGGATTCACCGGCGTTTTCTCGCTTTTCTGCTTCTTCATTATATATCTCCATTGTTGTCTATATATAGTTTAATGTACAGCTTCCATTTTCGAGAGTGAACGAAATTTTATTCCTCGTGTCGCGTTCAAGTTTCTCTCCTCATGGAATTCAACAGCAGTAGCTTTATGTTTCTTTCTTCTTTTAGGCTCTTACAAATTGACGAGTTAAACGAAAGGTCCTTGGAAATTAAATCCCCAAACGAAAGAGGCCAATGAAAGTCAAGTTTTCAATTTTTAATGGTTAATGATTAATTAATTAATTAATTAAGCGAATTAGTTTTTATTGTTTAATAATTAATGGCTAATTGTTGTTGTGGCCACTGAAAATTTGTCGCCAACGGTAATTAAATGAAATTTATAAATTTTTCAATAGGAAATTCATTTTTAAGGTCATTGAAACTTTAACAAAAAGTAAATCATTTCTTTTTCGTTTTTATGAGACAGAGAGATCTGGACGAGATACACCGTTACATCGAAGTTATTTTTGTAGTTCTTTCAAGTTTCACTCGAATGAACTCGTGTATCTTGTACTCTCATTCTCTGTCCGTTAACGATTTCTGTCTCTGTCACTGTTTTCACTATACTGTCGAATAATTCAAGTGTTTTGTAACGTGATTGATTTAGCTCCGAGAAATTGGGCAAATTCGGAACTCTCTATCGATCATGTGAATCGGAAATGTCTCTCTTGGCTCTATATAAAGGGAACACGAGCCTCGAAAACCAGTCAGTCTCTTCATCTCGATTATTTTCATACAACTGCTCCATTCATCGGATTAACGTCTCGTCATGTTTCTCCAAAAAGTGAGTCTTTGAAATATTTCATTTTAAAAATGGAATAAATTGTTTTTTTAATCGATCGTTTTTTTTTAATTTAATAAAAAAAATTGATTTAATTTTAGTGTTTTTTAAATTTTAATTAATAGATTGATTTTGAAATTTGAACTTTGCCAGATCTCGGCTCTTATCCTCCTGCCAACGTTGCTCCTCATCGACGCTGTGAGAGCCGATGGTCACGCACATTCGTTTCAACACTTTCATGGTCCTACGATCGGTGAAGCGAAGGCAGTCACGTGGGAAGACGAACACGGTCATCATCAGGATTTCATTGCTCATCCAAAGTATGAATATGCTTATGGTGTCAAGGATCATCACACGGGCGATTACCATGGGCAAAAAGAACATCGCGATGGTTAGTCAATGAAACTATAATAATTGAAATTCAAGTTGAATTATCCTTTTCGATGAAAACCTCAAAGTCGTAAATTTTGAATATTATTATCGGTTATAATAAAAATAAAAGTTTTTAAAAATAAAAATATTCGTTTATAATAAAAAATATAATAAATTTGAATTTAATTGGGAAAAAGGTTGAAAACGACTTTTTCACAATTTTGAAAAAATTTTCAAAAAATTGGATTTTTGGAATGATTGAAAACACCAGGTGACGACGTGACGGGCGAGTACACGGTGAAGGAACCAACCGGGAATGTGAGAACTGTTAAATATTACGCCGACGAGACAGGATTCCACGCCGACGTGCACAACAGCGATGGACATTGAGATCGCGAAACTTTTATATGCGTTGAATGAGTAATCGAGAGAGCTTTGTAAAGTGTGTGTTTTAAGGAGGAATGTAGGTTGAAAATGGACTAAGAAAAATACGATTTTAACTTACGTGTGTTGATTTATTTTTATTGGGGTATATTTTTTAATAACAATATAACCCTGCCACGGAATTATTGATTCTCACGCATGCGTGGGTCATGTCAAAGCTGAATACAGAAGTGCCTCATCATCAATTGATTGCGCACGCAGTATTTCGATGGTGGTTAGCACAACGAGTCAAATAATCCGGATGTGGGTTCCGATAAGCCGTGCAACTATCAGCTTAACTCGATGAGAATAAAACTATGAGGGATGTTTCGTCGCAATGTTGAAATTTCAGCAGAATATCAAGACAAATCCTTCGTATTAAGGACGTTGTATGCTAAATTTTCTATCGATAGAATTCCTTTAAATTGCACCACACAAAGAGAATATGTAATAGCTTGCGGAATTTAACGAGGTTTCACCATGTAGAAGTCGAGATATTTATTTATAAAAATCACAATTTTCAGTAGTTTCTCATAAGAGCGTGTGTTAAACGTTCCAATTTTCAACATTAAATATTTCGATTTCTAAATGGTGAAGCTTCTTAAGACTTTGCATACACTTTTATGTAACATCGAAGAAGCTTTATTTAGTTTATCAAAAAAATCGATCGTAAATTTTTTTAGAAACTTTCTTTATTATATAACAAATCACCTCGGACAATCTTGGATTTAGAGGATGTTGTTCTTTAGTCAATTTGTAATAACTTTTTGTAATGAACTTAGGCTCGCAAACCATTTTGTATGCAAGAAAAACTGAAAACAAAAATTTAGATTTGATCGTCGCCATACAACGTCCTTAAGGATGTTGAGTACCTGGAAAACTTGTTAATATCAATTGTTCAATAAATAGCTTCTTAATCGTCGTGAAATTTGTACACGATCTCCTGAATACTTCATGTAAAAACATACCAAATTTGAAGAATTCTATCGTCATTACTTCAACCACCTTAAGGGTTGGAATAAAAAATGATAAGAGAATTCTGAAAATTTATTATATTTTTGTATGAAGTATTCAAGAGTTCGTGTCAAAATTTTACGACGATTAGGAAGCTCGTTATTAAAAAATTAACATTTTGTTAAGAACAATGTTTTAAACAAGTACAAAAAATATTTATCAATAAACTTTTGTTTCCGTTGCTTTCAGTATATTGTAAGATATTGGAAAATTCAGAGGTCAAAAATAAAAACTTATCGCAAAGTTAAACCAGTTTCCATAAGACTAAGTTTGACTACATTTAATTTATTGATGTTAATTGTTCAATAACGAACTTTCTAATCTTCGTAAAATTTCGACACGATCCCTTAAATACTTCATACAAAAAAATACCAAATTTTCAGAATTTTCTTATCATTTGCGATTTGGGACTCAAGATCCTTAAAGGACTCGGTTTAAGGGCAGCGATCAGACTTTTTTCCAGCACTTCTTCGATCTGTAATTGATGAAAAAAAAAAAATGACTTAACAGAGTCGATAATACGAACGAATAGAGTTTCAAATACAAAAAATGTTGGCGAGCAAAAAATGGGCCGGTCGGAGGTGCAATGGACCACGTATTCGGGTAATCGCTCCAAAGGATGTGTATGTGTATATTTATTTATTGCTATATTTATATTCGTATCACTGAACGGGTCAGTTTGGTCGACGCGTTGATTCAGAGGAAAACAGCTGGGCGTTGGAGAATTTTATGGTAGAATCATTGTCAAGCCTGCAGCGATAGCGGTGACGGTTCATGCCAGCAGGCGCGGGAGACCAGGGAGCGGATCGCTTTTCGTGGATCTCTGCCCCAGATCGCTCCTATTTCCGTCGCTTTTAACCTCGTGCTCCGGAACAAATCATCGTCCTCCCGGAATTCCTCCCCTCTTTTCGATCCGATCTGCGTACGTCTGTCCAATCATGGATTTCGAGTTTCGATCTGTTGGCTGGAAGGTCGAAAACTCTCCTGGATCGAATTAAAAGCAAAATATGACGGGCGAACGAGAATTTGGTTTGCTAATACGATTGGAATGTAAAAATTGACGATTCCACGTTGTTCTATCGTTCATAGAGCTCAAACGGTGACAGATAAGAAAAAAATGTAGGAGACCAATTTTGTAGGGCAGTAAATTTCCTACGAAAAAGTTCCTGACAACATTTCTACATCTTGAGTATTTTTGGAATTAGAGCGATCGGATCAAAAACAGTTGGCTCCATGCATAACAAGTAACTCAGCAGTACGTTCCATGAAAGTTTTATCAAACTCGGTGTACTTGATCAGTGCACCACAACCCTGAATAGCCTTTGTTGTCTAGGCAATCAAAGATGCCCCTGTTTTAAATTAGGACTTTGATTATTTTCCATTCCATACAAGCAGCTTTTTTTTATCCATTCCTTTTTCCACATTGAGGCTGCTTCATCCCTCATCCGTATGGAGAATATATCAGCATCAATCGAAAAACCTTCATCTTTGCTTGCTTTCAATCTGGGTGAGAGTATGAATAACGACCACGAGGGCTTCGTACATCGTGGTTCTGGGTTGTAGACTCACGAGTACTACTCACTTAGTGCAGACTCGAACGATGTATTACTCCAAATATATAAATATAAAGTACACTCTTTTCCTTTTCGTTCTTTCTATTTTTCTACTCCTCATTTATTCTCTACCGACATTATCTAATCCCCGAGGTCTTCTGAAGAGGAAGCTTCGCTTTTGTGTCATGAAAAAGAATAACTGATAAGAAGAATCTATCGATTTTCGACAGACAGCTCATGTCCGACTATTCGCGATGTACCCACAACTCGATTTTAATTTAAAGCAACGATCAATATTTCATTTCAAGACTTTTGTTTAAAATTTTGTTTCTCAGACAAAGTGATAATTAAAATTTAACATTCGGCAATAAAGTCTGAGGATTAAACGTACAAATGGAAAGGAAAAATGGTTCTCAATCTCTGAATCTTTTCGGAGATAAATGACGAAGTTTGCAAAAATATTACGATCCTTGTGGAAAAATGGGCTGAATGAGAAACAGCAGGGGGAATAAATTTAAAGCTGTTTCGTGGCTGGCTCATCTTTCTCTTTCTTACCTTCTCATTGTCTCTTGATTCTCTCACAGATTGGACGAGGTAGCTAAGGTGGGTATTATTTAATCAGTCGGGTAATCCCGCAGTCTCGAGATCTTGCAAACGCCAAAAGCTCTTCCACCCCCTGAGCACACATATATGGGATGTCCTAAGTCAACTCGACAGTGTTTGCAGTACCACTTGGGATCTTGGTGGTTCGCTGTAACTAAGCCTCCAAGAAATCGACTCTGTTCCTTTCGAGCACGATCAAAAATACGTCGTAAAATTTTTTTTTCTTTCCAATTTTTTGATGATTGAATTAATTCTCGTTGTAAATATGATTCGCAGAGAAATAGGCGAGTGGCTAAATTTTTAGTTGAAATTGATAATTTGTAGAAATAATTTGCTGGGTACATTCGGACGGAATTGACCTGCGTCTCTTCTGGCTCGTCCATCCGTTCGATATTACTCTCAAACCGTTTTCTGCTCCAAAGAGATCGTAGCCTGGGAGCTGTATGGACCATTTTCTTTCGTGCCCTTCTCGCTCTCTCGCCCCGCCTCTCTTTCTCGATGCTTGGAGTCTCTTCGATCTTGCCTCTTAGCTCGGTGGTTTGCAGTCTCCCACAGAAGCGAACCGAGAGTAAAGTCTCACAGGGAAAGGAATTAATTGCGGTGATTCTCTAACCCTCCTGAACGCAAAGATTAAACGTCGACTCTGAAGAGAATGTTTGAGCAGGGAACGAGATGAAGAAAGAACGAGAGAAAGCTGAGTCACCCTCGAACAAACTCTCTTTTTATCGTTTCTGCAACACACTCGTTCGGATAAACGAAAGCAGCGCAAAGTGAAAGAAATTAAGGCGAAAAATATACCTCATCGGGTCAAATTGACCCGAAAGAAAACTGCGAAAAATCGTATAGATTGATTATTTGTGAAATAAATTTCTGGGCGACAATGCTCTGGTGTAGAGGCTGCAAGTTGATAGGATGGAAAAAGAGCAGGAACCGATACTTTGGTGTTTACATCCCAGTATACCGGATCTTCAAAGTTGTAAGCTTTTCAACCCTCCGAGGAACCACGAGCGTTGTACGACCTCGAGAACGACATAAATGAGAGTTTAAGAGCAGCAGCCTCGTAATCTCACAAAATGCTGAACAACACACTGCCCATCCTGCGTCTCTTCCATTTGGGAATACTTTTTCCTATTTTCTGTTATTGTACTGCATTCTCTGGTTCGAACCTCAATGTAAATAAACTTATTGCTTCTACACACGAGAGGGAGTAATAAAAATTTCCGAACAAAGTCTCTTCGACGAGAAAGTTGCTTTGTTTTCTTCGAAAATTTGTGCGGAGCTTCCCAAAACTCGTGAACTACTGCAAGGATGTGAACGCGTGGATAAATAGAATGTGAAAATTCCACTTGAATCGTCGGGTCGAAAAAATATTGTTTGTCTCGATAAAAAATTGCAACCCAGTTTCCTGCTGATGGAAAATCGATTCGAGCTTGGGTCAAATTGACCCCGGAGAGTCATCTCGCCAGAATACGCAGTAAATACAAACACCATGGCAAGGATTATTGTTCGTATACATGTAAAGGATTTTGTTTTACTGCTAAAACGATTATCGAGTTCCTTCACGTTCTTTCGTCCTATAAATATATTAACCTCCTCTAACCGCACGTTTTCATTACTTGAAATTCTCCTATGGAAACTGTTACGTACTAAAATCGAGCGCTAACGGAGCGAAACAATTTCAATTGATTTGTACCGTGTTCCGAGCATTATTTTGTGGTAAAGGGGTTCATCGGTGTATGGCTGTTTGGGTTAGTATCAAGTTTTCAGGCACGAGAGAGAAAATGTTACTTTTAACAGGATTTCCGGCGAGCACTCGCGACTACGAGGCCCAATTTCGAGCTGTGCTTTCTACCAAGGATTTCAACATTTGTTCACTTGTTTAATCGTTGCAATTTGTACAACGAGTGCTACACCAAATTTCAAATCAAATATGAATTAGCAAAGGTATACGTAGTGAGTACTCTGCACGGTACAAACCGAATACGGCCGAACGAACTTACCATCTGAATCTGAAACACGCTTCCAGAGGAGCCACGAAGCTTTCTCCACAACATGAAAATATAATTTGGCACCGTTTGGAATGTTGAGTACCCATGAAACTTGTTAATGTTAATCGTTCAATGAATAGCTTCTCAATCGTCGTGAACTTTTTACACGACCTCCTGAATACTTCGTGTAAAAACATACCAAATTTTAAGAATTCTATCATCATTACTTTAACTACCTTAAGGGTTGAAATAAAAAATTATAAGAAAATTCTGAAAATTTAGTATCTTTTTGTATGAATTATTCAAGAGGTCTTGTCAAAATATTTCACGACGATTAGGAAGCTCGTTGTTAAAAAATTAACATTTTGTTAAGAACAATTTTTTAAACAAATACATAAAATATTTATCAATAAACTTCGTTTCGTTTCCGTTGATTTCATCATATTGTAGATATCAAAAAATCGAGAGGTCAAAAAAAAAACTTATCGCAAAGTTATACCAGTTTCCAAAATCCTACATTTGACTACATTTAATTTATTAATGTTAATTGTTCATTACGAGCTTCCCAATCACCGTGAAATTTTTACACGATCTCCTGAATACTTCATACACAAACATACCAAATTTTCAGAATTTTCTCATCATTTGCTATTTGGGACTCAACATCCTTAAACGTCCCTTTCGCGAAATAATACTAAAAGAATAAACGGAATTTTATTTTTCCCCGAAATCGATAATTATAACTTGACACTGTCTCTCGCGGTAATGTATACATGTAGATAAATACATACAAGACATCGAACGACGTTATATATTCGTTGCAAGCGATATTCAGTGACTAAACCCACGCGCAAATTACCCGGTTTCACGCTTCACGGTCTTCCGACTTCGAGGTTTATGCGATGTATGTACACATCGATGTAGACGCGCGAGGAAATTCATTGGCAAACAAGCGCCACCGTGACAATTAGCCACAAACTTAACGTTAAGCTTATAAAAAAATAAAAATAAAAAAACTATAAAATCAAACTTTTGGTGACTGCATGTGTGTCGTTGTTTTCTGATTTTTGGAACGTGCGTTTTTCTCTAATTAATCTTCGTTGAAATTTGCGAAAGGCCCAAGAGCCTGGTTTCTCATGTTCTCTCAAGATTTAGCTTCTGCATGCTTTTCCTTTCAAGTTTATTTGCTTTTAGCAATCCAAATGTATCCAGACACATGCGAATATTAACGAATAACGTCTCTATATTTCTATACATTTAAATAGCAGGTCCTTATTCATAAGGGAGTACGCGGAGAGTGGAAATGTTGGCAAGAGTTTCGCTAATAAGCATTATGCACAGCCGAAGTAACGGAACTATTTTCTCCTGTAAACTGCTCCCTCGGAGGAAGAGAGAGAGAGAGAGAGAGAGAGAGAGAGAGAAAGTTCGATACACGAGAGTACACGTATTATCCCAAGTATAACCATAAACTTGATGCTCATATACACAAAGCACAGTCGAACGAGCAATGCAGAGCTTGTGATTATAACTACCTGTGAAGTAACTCGGAGCGATTGCCGCACCAGAGTTTCTAATTAAAACGATCACAATTAAATTGAAACCGGGTGAACGGTTATAGAGAGGAAAATGCGAGGACGAGGAGAGCGCTAACCAACGATAAATACACGCGATTCGTGAGTTTTGGTTCTTGCAACAAGAATCCACATTTTCAAGATTAATCCGCGACTTGTCGACGCGTAGATTAATTTTTAAAAATAATCACCCGGAAGCAAGAATTTTTTTCCGACAGGACGAGGCGTTTCAAATTTTCGTTTTTTTTCCACTTTTTAACACGTGACTACGATCCGGAAGACGGTATCTAGGAAAATGGGTTAAATGGAAGGAAACGAGAAGGTCAGAGAAGGAAGGAGAGTTGCAGAGGAAAAGACGCGGCAGGGGATAAAAGAGGAGAGGGGGGCAGATGACTGTCGTGTCGTAAGAATCTTGGATATTTATGGGACAAGTTCAAAGTGGTTTTCGAGTAAGTTTAACTCGATATATTGCCTGAAATCTCGAGTCAGCTGCCACGACTGATCCTGCCGCTCCTCGAACCCCGTGAACTTTCTCTTTCTTCTGGCAAGCTGTTTCCCCATTGGCTATTCAAGCAAAACTCATTCATAAGACACTCGGCCTTTTGTGCGTTGACTTGGCCCTGTTTACCATGGGAATGCAGGTATGCACCTCGTTCATGGGGCCAACTACCCTCAGGAGCAAAATAATACCACAGGACGAAAACTTTTACCGATTCATTCGCTTATACAAAATGCAACATGTAGGTGTTGCTTTTGCAAACCCGTTTCCGCGAAGCTCTACTGGTCGCAATAATTAACAATTTTTTGCATAAATTTAAAAAAAACATTCTATCAACGATCAAAACAGCGAGCTCAGAAAAATCAAAGCAAAGAATAAATTAATAAGAACACGAGAAAATAAATAAGTAACTGATGGGAAAGTAACGTCGTATTTTCTTTCTCACGAAAAATGGCAAGAGAACTGAAAGAAACTTTGATATGCATTTGTCTGGTTGAAAAGTACGAAATTTCGATGAATTCTTCTTACTGGGATTTTTTGAGCGATAAAGATACCACGGGACCTAATTCAAGTTTTGTTAATTACAACAGTCGCGTTCGTGCTTCGCTATACTCTTGGTCTGAGAATGTTCGGATGTTTGTACAAACCCGGACACGGGAATGCACTTAAACATTACGAGGGAGAGCGAAGGATGAATATCCTCCTGGCGCCGGAGTAAGAGCAGGCACGAGGACAATAATTTGGTGTGGAGAAAATTTCATTCTTCGTATTCGAAATCTGAATTCACGGGGGACGTTCGCAGCTGTGAAAATCCATATTTTGGTGCTGGTGGTAATGATAATAATAAAGAAGAAAAAACGGTACTAAAGTGTCGTGAAATAGAGAATTTCGATAGAAATTCCTGCAGAAAGAAAATGAAGAGTGAGAGCTCGTGCGAGAGCCAATCTTTCAATCTCCGAGTACGCGAAAGCTTCCATGTTATATTTCATCGTTATATACATTCGTGTATATATGTATAAATATATAAAGATAAGAGGCAAGGAATATAGTTCGAAAACTGCTGGGATGATCTGGAATTGAAAGCATCTGAGGAATGAAGGATCATGGAGGAAGGAGGAAAAGAGGTTGAGCATCTGGGGAGATAATTCTTGTATCACTGTACTCAAACAGACGAGAATAAATAAGTTGAGCTCCCTGGAGGAGAAACGTGGATCAGTCCGAATAAAATTTCCTCTCGATATAAAAACAAAGAAAAAAAAAAGAGAAAAAAATGTCAATTGTCTCGGTGGGTTGGTGTAGCGATGAAAATAGTGTATTGACGATAATGACGATGGCAATAATTGTTATAAAAAAATATAATCTTGTAAAATATTTTTTATATGTTTCGACGAAAAAAATATATACGATGATGGGTGATTGAGTTGAATCGGTTTTCAAATATTACGTAAGCTGCATCGTTATAAACATTCGAGCATCATATTCGCTTCATCATTGTCGGAAATTTGAATACGAAATGGAAAAAATAAAAAATATGGTCTCCCGCGACTCGAGGGCTCAGGTTTTGTACGGATTCCCATTTTTTTTTTTTTTTAACACACGACAGGCAAAATCGCTCAACGAGGCGAAAGGCGATATTTTCCTTTGTCGGATTGTTCGTGGTCAGACGACTGTATGATATGTTTCGGTTTTGCCGACTATAAATCTCTCGTTCATTCATTTCTTTATGCGTAGATTTTGAAATACATACAAATATTTTATTTCTTTTCTTTCATTTGTGTGGGAAAAAAATATTTGCTTCGAGGGCGTTTTTCGTATTTCGAATATTTATTCTCATGGAACAATATTTTAGTTTGCCCCCTGACAATGCAACTGCTTCAACCACCTTGAGCTTCAATCTACGTGGTCAAGTGTACACGTCGATATATTTGAATTATCTGAAAAATCTGTCGTGTCATTAAGCATTAGGGACACCCTATTGCCTCCCCCAATTGCCAGATCCTATCGCGTCCGTCATCAGTCGAATGTTACGTTTATTCAATTGATGACCAAAATGCCCGGGCAATCCAATCATCGGTACGGTGTTACGCTTCGTCTCCCTGACGGCTGAGCTTGTGATTTGATATTACAAATTTCTAATGCCAATAGGACGTCCGCGCCATCAAACAAACGAACAAAACGTACATGAGCGAGCCCTGGAGCACGTGCGAGCCTGCTGCGTGACCCGAAATCCATCATCGCTTATCCGGTATTTCCAAATTTCCAAGAGCCAAATCGCATTTACGGAAAATTACCAAAAGCGAGATGTGCCGGCAAAGTTACTGTGGTAAGAAAATATAATTTAATTTATCAACTCACCAGATTTCTCTTTGCGGTTCCTTAACTTTTGTATTTTTTCAGTAACAAAAATTCAATGGATGAGAGTTGTTTAAATAATTAAAAAAAAAAAAAAAACTATTTGAGAATTTTATTCAATTTTTTGAATGATTTTTTTGACACCGAGCTGATGATTCTAATAGCAAGCAGTTAGCTCGGATCTCCAGATGAAAATAGTATTGTTTGTTGGGCTGATTGATTGGAGGATAAAAATCGAACAGGTGGAAAACATGGAGGGTCGGAATGACACGCCTCCTTTATCGTTTTAATATTCGTCTTTCTCTCCACCCCCTTCGCTTCACCACCTGCTTCACTCGCATCCAATATATCCAAGTATTTCGGCTCGCTCGTTCTACTACGTAGACCGTTCTTCAACGCTAATTAATCCCGATGAGAGCGACTCGAGTATACGATAACACCCGAGATCTGTATACTCGGGATTCTTTTTATACATACACACACACATCATACAGGGTGTACCAACGGATGTAGTTTTGTCCGGAGTAGTGATTCGGATTACGGGTGGAAATGTCTAATACGATTTTTCTGGCTGGACGACTTCCTGATAGCTTTTCGATGATTGAAGATGATGACGGAGACTTTAACTGGGCATAGCGTCGAAGCGCTTGGATATAGAGCAATAACATAGGGATACAATTTTGTACAGAATACAATTATTTACAAAAAAGTTCCAGACAACATTTTTCTATCGTCGATATTCTGCTCACACGAATGGTTCGAAGATTGCTCCGTGCTCGTTGGTTGGTAATAGTTAGTGAAACGATTTTGCGTATTTTCGATCGGCTCTCGAGCCCGAGGTATTGACGACAGAAAGACGTTGTTGAAATGTTTTTTCTGGGAAATTTGATGCTCTATCAGATTGTTCCTATGCATTTTAGCTCTATCTCTGACTGTTCAGTCGTTATGTTGATTAATAAGCAAGCTCATCCAGAATCGCGACATTGAGACATTAGACCATCACGTGGAGGGTCAACTCGATTCCACAGTGATAACGCTTGGTGTCAGGACACCCTGTATGCATACGCTATGTACATAAAGGTATAGCGTGTACAGAACGTATATATCCGAAACCAATATACGGTCCAGTAGCTCGAAGCTTTCGACGTGCAGAGAGGATTGAAAGAGGTTCCTCGTTGGCAGGCTGGGAACGTATAGGGTGCGTTTTAAGGGTGGCATTGACTCTGGTACGAACTAGAGCGTGCATAGCAAATCCTTAAATTTTTTCGCGTCGCGTCGCAGCTCAGAATCGGATATTCGATGTCAATACAGTCTGCTCGTGGAAGCGAGGCATAATTAGTGGATGTATCGCTGAAGGAATTCTTATTCGATTTTGTAAACACAATTACTAACCATTTCTACCCAAAAAAAAAGAAAAATACATGAAGTGAAACGTGAAAGAGCGTGAAAAATATATATCGACGAATAAATTGATGAAAAATGCAAAGTACAATTTAAACGCAGAGCATGAGAGCGTTGCCTGATACTTTCGGCGAGAATACGTAGAATTGCAAATGAACGTTTGACAGTCCCAAAGGGCCTCAAAGAAAGAGAGGAATAAATAAAGAGTGTGTGTAAAAAAGAGTGCTAGAAATAACAGGACAAAAAATAACCGAAAGGAACGTAAAAATCGAAGAAAAAGAAACATGGCCACCGTGTACGGCTCGAGGACAAAAGTAATGAGCGTTATTCAAATATTACGACATCATATAACAGTGGCTCAGTGTTTAATGTGACTTTTTGATACTCTGCAATCATACCTTGTCACCAGTAAAGAAAATATATATACAGGGTGTCCCATTCCTCCATTTATTTATAACAACTCGTAATTATAAACCTGCTTGCATAATTCAAAGTCATGAACTAGCATGCAGAACCATGCACTACTATCCAGCATATGATCCCATCCGTTGGAGTGTCGGTTCAAAAAATTCAACACTGATGTGCAATAATCGCTGCCAGCATCTTTTTTGTCGGCAATTTACTGTCATAATTCAACGTCTCATAGCAAATCGCGTTTGGGACACCCTGTAGACAGCGGGAAAACGTGACATTGTGGAGAAATAGCGAAGAGTTTGTGCTTTCCAGTATAAACAAGTAGGAAAAAAGTTTGGGAGGATGTTTGCAGAATGACAGTGACAGCAGCCCCGAATGGCGTATGATAAAAAAAGAGGCTGCGAAAAACACTCCAATTATGTATATACATATATATGTACGAACTCTCATTCTCTTTCGATGCCTTCACTGCACTGTTCTTTACGAGTCTGCATTATTCATAAGTGTCCATATAAGCCGCCAACATTGGTGAGAAACTCTGGAGAGAAGAGGGATGAAAAGGATATACCGGATCTGGAAGCACACGGTAGAAAAATCACCATCTCAGCGCTATTGTACACTTTCCGACCTGGAGCGTTTCATTGCATTTTGACACTATTTCCCCTCCCATATGGATTACTCGACGTAAAAAATGCCAAAATTATTACTGCCGGTGAATTTTTCCGACCTCCATAGGGTGAGCTCGGGCTATGAACTTTGTCTCGTTGTACAGAAATTTTATGGTAACACTTTTGGAGGCGACGGTGAGTCTGAACAGTAACAAAACAAGCCTTTCCGCACATCGAAATAATCATTTTTTTATGTTTGACTACTTGGTTGAGATATGATTGGGTCTAAAGGTCACCTACCAAATGAAATTTCTAATTACTGCAATAATTCAATATTCAGGTCTGAACTGGCAGAGTCACCTGGTGAAAATGTGTATTTCCAGCAGGTGTCCTGGACATTCGATAATGTGCCCCGAGCATCTACGCTCGTTGTCGATCGTTGTACGATCCCCGTCGATCTGGAATTCTCAATAGTATTGAGAAAATATAAAAATGCATATGTTCATTATGGTGTATCGAAAATTTCTCGAGCCCATGACCATTGACACACACTTGGGTATGAAAATGAATGATGAAAAGAGGAAGTGACAGAAAAAGAATGGGGAAGAGTTTGCAGATCCAGGGGAATTAACGCTCATAGCCTAGAATGCGAGTTTGTTTTCGTAACCACTGAAAGCATAGTTAGCCGATTGGCCTGAGGCAACATTAGGTATAAGATCTATAGATGGTGGTTTGCTACGAGACTCTCGCCCTCTGCTCCGTAAGCTTAGTTACAGAGCAGGGTGTGGCGAAGAGAGTGCCGTGCTTGGAGCAACCACTCGCGTTAATTAATCATAAAGATCGTGGTCGATGTAAGCGCTAGTCTGCCGGTCAGCACTTGGGAAACGATACCATAACCATAGTTATTGAGGAAAGTGGAACAAAGGATTTTCCTAATTGTATTATATTTCCATTGGCAGAAGGAAAACTTTCAATTTTAACCAGAAGAATCATAAGGGAAAATCTTTCAGCTGCTAACCAAATGAAAAGGGCTGTTGAAAATATTTTAAGAATGTAGCAAAGCATGACATTAGAGCTACTGGCGCCTGGTAGGAAAATATTTAATGGACCGATACTACAGAATCCTTCTCCATTTACGAAACAACTCTATAACGCCCATCCAAATGTGTGTATCCATCTGGGTCTGGACTGCGTGTTGACAAACAGTGATTTATGGCTCCACCTGATGCAAGTGCATGGGGAGAAAGTACATAGATCTGGTCTTCCGTATCTGGTACGTAACAGTCGTGGGTTGAATGAAAGCCAACATTGGAACATCCATTTACATAGCTGTATGATGAACGCAGACGAATGGTAGATTCAATGTGAGTACAGAATGGAAAGGAGGCTACGGTGGGTATATGTACTTTGAACACTAACATGAATCTAGAGACATCCGCGAGCAGGAAGAGTCCAATTGGTAAGTACTCCGGAGCCTGCTTCCACTCCTTCTTCATCTCCTGTTCATCTTCAAATACGAAGGAAAACTAAGCAATACATAGAGAAGCCATTTACCTTTCGCTCATGGATAGCCTGCACTGCTATATGTAACGGTTCGTTACAGAGAAGCGGGAGAAGCGTCGACATGAGTATAATAAAGCTTAGTCGAATAGACCTAGTGAAACATCAACCCTCCCGTGCCTCAAACAGAGAGAAAGGGGAAGAGGAAGATGGTATGCTTCCATTTGGAATAAGCCAATTATTCCGTTTGAATCGAGCTTCGACGAGAGTCACTTCACCACCGCTTGGATAGATGTGGATATTTACACTGGTTTCCACTAGCGGGGTAGTTTTCCAGCAAAATCTCAGCAGATAGTGAAGATTCCAAGTGGAATACCGTGTGGAGGAGAAAAGGGCTGGAGAGAGAGATGAAACAGATTGTGGAGAGGCTGCAGTGGATGAGGTTTCCCCAGCTATGAGGCACGCTTGCTCGAAGTATCAAAAGCACTGTTACTGCTATTTAATTTCCAAATAGCTCTTACTTAAACCATGCAATCAGGAATCCAAGTTGTATGCCCCATGTTACAATACCGTTGTTAAATTTTCCATTATGTGGCAACGTCTTTCAATCGTTCGTCCACAATCTGGGTTTATTCAATCGTACAGTGTTTGCTTCCGAAGCCACCTGGTGGATTAGTACATCTTTCATTTCTTTACGAACATCAGTCAAACTAGGTTATCGGAAGATACTTCATACCTTATTTCTCAACGACCCTTCAACCTTCTCTGCCATAGTTCCAACTGAATGTATCAATCTGAAACTTGAATAGTCTTGTTTACACACAACCAGATGAAATATTGAACGTTACTTCCAGTCTAATGATCCAAGAACCTCGAAGTAGCATTGCTGCAGAAGGTTGACGTTTGTATAGGTCACATGTAACAATGCATAGCCCGGAGAGTTAGGAAGCATATTCTGGCATAACGGACGTTCCAGACGAGCTAGACAGTTATATGTAGACCAGATGGTAGTGAATTGGTGGCCCACAGTTGCATACAATATCAAATGGTCTGGATGTCCTTAACTAAGACGTTCCACTGGATCGTTTTGCCGTCTTATCGTTTGTTCAGCTTCTCGGCTTCCCTAGTTCCAGAGGATTATCCGTGACCCTTTTGAGTCGTGTGTAGAAATCTACCAGCGATATATTCCTTTGTCTGCGTCGTGGTACCTGCTGGCTAGGACTTCTTTCGCCGCGAAACATCACCTCATGGAAGATCCAGCGGATTTGCAACGTGCTAAAGTGGATTTGATCAAATTGATGTTGCGGCAAAGCGAACAACTTCTACTGTGTGATTTCCAGAAATAAGATATAACTTTTTTCTTGCAGGTATATCGGACGGAGGTTCTAAACAAAAAAGAGAATACACTTTCTGGGAGAAAAAGCTTTGAGGTTTCTACCAACAACCAAATGGTATCTATGGGTGGTGGTGCCTTTATGCAATTGTCTCGGAGTACTCTGTCGCAGATACTGGTCTGGCTGGAAGGTCGAGCAAAACCTCCGAGTCTCTTTTTCGCTCTCTGCGTCTTTGCTTGTTCCTTCTCATCCTGAGGTCAATCGTTGGGCTTTATCCAAGACGTTTTCGGAGAATGTATATTGTTCCAACATCATCCACTCCTCTTAACCATGGAGTAGACGACACCGCAACGTATCACATTCTCCACACCACACGGAACAGCACCTTTACTTGCTTTTCTCTCTGCTTTGCCTCACGTGATTTCAGCAAGGATTCTCAGCTGCAATCTTGCCAGTGGCCTGGAATGTCTGGAGTAACCCCTTTCACCTTTGCTATGTAAGCATTGCACATATGTTATATATATTCTTGGGAAGCAGCAGAGAATACAGCGCATCATGGTACATGCTGCATGATGTAAGGCATGCATAGTAGAGAGGTTATAACCTATGTCGGGTCGAGGTCTAAGGGCTAGACGGTGTGGGGTCAGTGGGTGACCGTGGAGCCTCAGCGACGAATCGGTATCCCATGCTTCGTGAATAAATACGCAAAAGTCCAAATAAGATATAAAGGCTGAAGCCATAACACTAGTCATCTGAAACATGTTGGAATGTACCAGGTGCAGGATGTACTATTCTGAACGGAGGCAGCTCGAATTATTCAGAGGCCTGTTCTCCAAGTGGAGGAAATATTTCCTAGAGAATTATTGAATGTTACGAGCATGAGGGATATTATATCGGGTCGAGCAACGTGGAATTTGAATTAGAGTTCTTGTTGAGAAATTGACGTTCGATCGAATGAGTTTATTTTCCTAAAGGGGTAGGGAAACAGAGATAAAATCCAGACCGATGTGCACTCACGTAGATGATGATTCGATAGACCGGTGGATGAACAATTTACCGGAAGAGGAGGACGAGGAAAGAGCGAGACGAAGCACGTGACTGTAGAAAATGGAGGTACTGCAAAATGTTGTTAAGCTCGTTGTTGGTTACTTGACTGCGTAGGCCACAGCTGGAGCCCTATTCGGAAGCAACGAATGGAAAGGGAGCCTGGAGCAGGGGAAGAGGAAAGGCCAGAGAAGAAGGAGTCTATGGTAGGGGATGTTCATCCCGTCTGGATTACACGAGTCCTAAGCCGCGTTCACTTGTCACATTTGTCACCTCGGAGACTCGTAGAAGGAGCAGTCGGGTCAAAGGTCGACGTTGTGGTAGCAACGGGGCAAAAGACGTATGTCGTTACTCTCGTCGTCAAGAGCTTTCGGTATCAAGTATAAGATTACAGAAAAAGAAAACAAAAAAGAGACTGAAAGAAAATGATAAAAAAAACTCTCGTCTCTTCTCATCCCACAGACCCTGACTTCCTTATGCTCTTGTGTGTCATCAGGGAAGAAGCCTTCTCGGCGTCTCGAACAAAAAAACTTTTTTTTCATACTCACAAAAAAGATGATACGTTCCGTGAGCGGACATTTCCACATTTTTTCCTATGGAATATCTCTCTGGCATCATTCACGTTGGCATTTAATAGAAAATGCGGAAACTTGGCTAATATGCTAATCTATATTTTTCCAATTAATTCGTCGTTCCGACAATTTCTGGCTCAACCGGATCAAGATCGAGATAAGATACAACAGGCCGTTGCGTCAATTGATGAATAAATCATGATCCTTTTGTTTGTTGCCAAATGCAAAGATTAGGCATAACTTTGAAGCCGGATTTCGTGCGAAGGTGATACCGGAAATTCTACATGGCTGTTGCGGGTGTTTCTGCTTCTCCATTCACTTCCTGGCTCATTGATATGCTCAATTCAATCCATTTCCCGTAACTGTTTGCTGCTGCGTTGTGTATTGTACGATTGAAACCCATATCCCATTCCCTCCTCTTCTGCTCTTCCTTCTTATGTGCCAATCTCATTCCGGTATCGTTCGACATGCACCACCTAGAGCATTTGTGCTAACGCCTAACAATTGACGTTCCTACGCTCTGATGTTTAGTACACATAACAATATCTCGGTTTTACTAGACGAGCTCCCGCTGTACTCCCATCACGTACAACCAAATTTACTTTCTCTCTCCCTCCGTTACCCCTTCCACTTCACCCATACTCAATCCTCCATACACTCCACTACAATCTCTTCAACGTTCCAGACCTCTTTGACGCCTCGAACTTTCTAGCATCACGGAAATGGTTCAATAGTCTAAATATCTTCAACATCTATTGAATCTCCAATGCGAACAGAGTATTATGTAATTTGGATGCGATACATTTTGTTTCCAGAATATTTTGACCGAAGCAGAAAACAATTTCAATTGAATTCTATTCGCACCAATCGATTGATACGAACTACAACATTCTAATTGAGTGATTTGTTGAATTCTACTGGGATAATAACAAATAACTGAACTTTGTGCAAAGGGTCAACTTGGCGGTATGGAGAAAGTTTCCAAGGCGTTTGTAGATTCTGTGTAGTGCATAAACGTGACTTAGAGAATCTTGATAGATATCCGGAGCATTGTTGGCCAACGTTGGTGACTTTGGATCGCAGATGGTTCGAGCTCTGCTACGACTTAGCTGGCGCCAGTTGGATGATCAATCTCACGATCCTGGGGATAACCACATTGTGAATTCTTCAAAGCGCCAACATCGAGTTTCCCATAATAAATCAATGCTTCGGTTGACATTTACAAGAGCGATCACGAGGAACTGAGAAATCCATTATCCAAAAAATTGCGGAGCTCCAGAACAACGTGCAATGTGAATCACGTCCGAGATTCGAAGGATATTAAGTGTAGGAAAATTTAATGCAAGAAAGGGATCGAAGGAATGAGTGACTCCGGAGACTGGTCTCTCGAATCTTGCAAAGAATTTCTGGAATTCGTTGAACGATGTAATTTCTATAGTTACTCTGGTTCGATGAACCTTGAAGAACAAAAAAAAAAGGTTTTTTTTTCCTGGTTCGTTCTCGTCGGCGGTTGCTCGAAGAGAATTTTCGTCTGAACGAAAAATTCCTTGCAAGTCTTTTCAACTGCAATTATTCTCCGTTAGATGAGTCTTTTTTTTTTTGGTCCATCAATGCACGTGAACGATTTTAATGGATTCGATGTGCATCGTCATGAAATTGCTGACTGCATTTGAATCTTGCAGTCTTCCATCTCGCTGCATTATAGATAAAAGGGGAGACTGCGTTTACGAGGATGTTTCATCCTGTGATCCTTCGAAGCATGAAATTCCAACACTTGCAAGTATATGCACAGCAGGCTTATCAACTTCTGCGTCGCTTTCCCCTTGCGACGTTTCGTCCTCGTACCTTAACGACGGATAACTCAATTCGCAACATTGTGGCACGTCAGGCAGAGGAAACGATGCAATCAAAGGATCTTTGTCTATAACGCTCGATGAGGAACTTCACCCAGCAGTTGCCTGAATCGCTCCGGGCCATAAAAGTTCTGTCAATCTCAGACCAGAATTGTAAATACTTGAATATAGCGATATTTCGTTGATTTGCTACTTTTTGGTCGTTCGAAACTAAAGGTCGTTGTATGGCAACGGTTAAATGTAAATTTTTGTTTTCAGTTTTTCTTGCATACAAAATGGTTTGCGAGCCTAAGTTCATCACAAAAATATGTTACAAATTGACAAATAAATAAATATCTCGACTTCTACATGGTGAACCCCCTTAAAATTGCGCGAGCCATTAGACATCACTATTCTCTTTGCACGGTGCAAATTTTAAGGGATTCCATCGATAGAAATTTTTGCATACAACGTCCTTAGCCAGGGACGAAGTTTTACTCACCCTCGTCAAAAGATCGATATTGATATTTTGACTCTGTTCGTGGAAAACTGACAGCAATATGGAGAAAAATGTGCTGGTTAGCTTAAAAGCAATACGTCACTGACTTTCTTTCAACCACAAGAGTTATCTTCTGAACGTGATGTGCAAGTAGCTCAATAGAAAAAAAAAGTGAAGAGACAGTATACGTCAGAAAAAGTAAGAGTGTAAAAATATATGGTGTAGACTCAGAGTCGTTCTCCGAGGAGAAGTCTCTCGTCGTTGTGTTGTGCGGAATCGGAAGTCATACCATGGCGATACAACGTTTGCATATGGAATTTCAACGAACCCATATCCGAGTTATAGAAATGCCCGATAACAACGGAGCGAGCTCACGTACGTTCAATATTCCCTGCGAGGGGCAGAACGTCGCGAGTTTTCACGAAATCACAAACACGTTTCCGATCAAACTTGCCCCAGTCGTGTGCCTGTGGAGAGAGATGACGATTATATCGATTGCTGGTAGAATTGTCGAGATAAAGTGGTTTTTTTTTTTTTAAATTCCTTGGATCATACCGTCATGCCGAGCATCCGAGAATAAATGCGAGATTGACTTCGCGCGACTTGACGTATCGGATTTCTTTCGAGGCTATCGATCCCGTGTGCCATTTAAAAATTTCATCCCAGTCCACGGAACGATGTCCACATTCATTAATAATCAAAGAGCAAAGGAGAAAATAGTTTCTGTTTATTTTTTTTGGTCCAATTGCGCTACGATGCTGATCGAAGGATATCCGAGGATAACGACTGCTCCTCCATGCAGTTTGTGTGGATTATCGGGAAAGTTTGTACTCCATTTGATTTCTACATGAACAATCAAATATTGGAGCTATTTAAAAAATCGGTCTGCGTATCAGTTTACAGGTTTGTATGTCTCGGAGCTACGCTCTGGTGACCGGAAATAAATCTCCAACGCAAAAAGAGAAAGAAAAAAAATGAAATACTTATCCTGGGAGAAGTTCGAAATCACTGGCTCTTCGCAATTGATAACTTTTGTACCCAAGGACGTTAGCTGGTTGGATATTAGAACATTGGAACAAAAACCATAAACTTCTTACTAAGCACAAAGTTAGCTCCTGGTACTGACTACGCAACTGCGAAATGACAACGCGAATAAATTGACAAAAAGTTGATGGTTTTTTGCTGTACCAACCCGAAATATCGTGTGGTTAGTTTTTGAAGAATACATTGGCATAATGACCACGGAATGACAATGCGGATAAAATAACCTCGTCCTTTTGAACGGCGGTTAGCAAAGTCTCGCAGCGACTGTTGGTCGTTGTCGTCGTCAGGAAATAAGTAACAAAGTCGAAGGAGCGCGCGCGTAACTCGGTTTTTCTATATCAATCAGCGTTGAATTATTTGGACGATGAATGATAAAGGAAAGAAGTGAAGAATCACGAAAAAAGTTGATGCGTGTAGAATCGCTGGCGAAGGATATTTGCAGAACGGTCGAGCAAAGCGAGTTGGTCTGGCGAAGAATCAGAGAGCGGCGGAAAAATGAAAAAGAAGAAGAAGAAGAAAGTGGAAGACGTTTGCGGTTTACGTTTCGTTGGCCTGACCTGGTTTTCGCAGTCAAGTTCCATGACATCAAAGTGACTGTCGAAAAACCGGACGAAAAACGTTTTGCCATGATCCCTCCACATGACTAGAATTTCCATTAATTTTTTATCAAGAAACGTCAAAAAAAAAAAAAAAAAAAGCAGATGACGATTCACAATTCTACATCAAATATGCTTTGGCTCTCTTTTGGTGTGATTCTCATTCATACATACAACTCTGAAGTTTGCAACGTTGATATTCAACGAAAAATATTTTATCTGTTTATTATTTATTGAATTTTGAAAATTGTGGCAATTTTTCGTGTCAATTGAGTTTTTGGGCGGTAAGGGAGGATCGTTTTATTGTCCAGACCAAATATTTAATAATAATTATGAGTTCTGCTCAAGAAAAAACAGAATTTCGTTGCATTCCAACGATGCAAACTTCAGCATCATTCATACATGGTTTAGTTATTTTAGAGTCTGACCTTAGCTGCCGGCAGGGTTGTTGACGTGCCAATTGACTTTGTGTATATGAAATAGGGCAGCAGGTGATGGGAGCATTGGATGTGCCTGGAGGGAAATGTCAGAACGGTGTAAAGCAGGTTGATGGTGCCGATGAAGATGGTTTTCATGGGGTGGTAGAGAAGCCCGGAGGATGCACCTGCAGGGGCAGAGTCACTACTAGAGAGCCAACGTCGTTTCGCGTTGATGAAGCATTGCTCTTGGAGGGAAGGTTTAGCCATTGATGTCCACACCTGGATAATAGAGTTTGAAGCGTCTTTGTGAGAGTGAGGGAGAATGGGATGAGCCAGAGATGTGTGGCTGGTGATGCTGGTTGGCATAGTTATTAATCGCTCGAATCGCTTCTCCCCCAATACTTGAGCAATATTTTTATCATACTATATGGAGCAGGCCTCGAGCAGGTAGCATCGTCGTTATAAATGAATTGTTTATACATCGACTCGAGTGTTGATTCGCGGCGTGTTGTCGTATAATAGGTCATCATGATGGATAAAAAACTAGGATCTCATCCGAGGCTGCCTACTCGAAAGTTTGAGAGCAAAGAGGTTGAACGAACAAGTTGTGGAATTATGTACAGTTCTAGGGTCGAGAAACAAAGCCTTGCTCGTGGTACTAAAGGGTGAGTCGCAACGATTCTCCTAGCCTGTAGGCACTTGAAACAACTTGGAGTATGTGTCTCAAGAACCGGAACAAGGCAGAGGAAGAAGGAGGAAGGGGCAGGGCTTGGCATAATTTGAATTACATCGTATTAGCACCTCGTTATCGAAGGGTGAAAGAGGGTGAGGAAGAAGAGGAAGGAGAGCTTTGTCGAGTACGTGCCCGGTTCGCATCCTATAACCCCAGCCTCTGTGTCTCTCTGCATTTGGCGTATACACCAATCCCCTTCTGCTGGCATGCCGCGCTCCTCCGGAGCTTCGAGAATCTGCACATATAGCCCACGTCCCATATCCTTATACCGTGTATAGTCCAGCCAAGCTATCTAACCGAACCACTGACCACAAGCTAACCCCTCAGTCTGGCCAAGTCCAACCCAGAAGGTTACTATCGTATCCCATTTGCCTACCAAGTCACCAAGGTTAAGCCCTTTTAATTCTTAAGACTCCATATGTATACGAGCTCAAACTAAGCTTCCATCTCCCAACTCACAGTAAACTTAACACCCTCCTCTACTGTTGCAGTCGTAGTCAACGGATGACCAACATTATTAGAGATTCTCTTCGTATTAACCCAACCCCGGGAATCGTTGACCCACGTGCACTCATCCAACAATTGAAAATGTGGTCATCCAATAGTCTACAGTTAGAATGTCCTCATCTCTGTTTGCAATGTGCATACAGAGTCTTTCAAATATTGGATTCTCGTCAGCCAATGATAAGTAATGATTGACCAAGTTTCCGATGTTGGAACGGTCTCAAAATACTACACATGTTCATAATTATTTACTCGAGCAAGTAACTATAATAATGAGGGATTCTTTTTTCTCAGAGTCCTGGATACAGAAGTCATTGATCAGGATTCTTGATCTATGGAGAATTTTCATGGCAAACGATAGAATATTCCATTTTATGCAGTTCCGAATAGCCTTCCTGCAGTTTCGGCTTGGATAGGGAGCCTTAGTTGTGGCGTATACATCGAGACGACAATTTCCAAACCGCTGGCTCTTCTAAATTAGGCTTCCGAAATAGTCTCTGTGTCTCTGTCCCTCGTTTCCTCAGGCAGATTGCATCAACTACCCACGTTAGCATGTGCCAATGAGTGATACCGAGAACAATTTCGGATCCGAGAGAACGAGCGAGGTGTTGTGTTGATTGAATCAAAGAATTCGAGTGTTGAAATGAGGAAAAAGACTGCAAGTCTGTAAAGGCTGCAAGGAGTCGGGGCTTCGATTAACCGTTCTCTACGGATCAGATAATTGGGTAACGTTGTTCAGGAAATGGCCATCAAGATATACAATGTCGAGAGTTGGCTCCAGGGTTCGAAGGGGTTTGTACAGAGGGGGGTCCGCGATGTACATTCCGTCGGTATAATCAACGCACGTACAACACACCAGGGGCGTTTCCAGCCCCCCCGGGGCTAAAATCAATGTACCGTAATTAGCCGGACACACTGAGTCCTCTGTCTCCCTTTCCCCTTTGCCGCCGCAGCAATCGAGCAGGGAAAGCCCTGAAAACAATGGAACCCTTTAACCCTCAACAATTTGTCAACCAACCCAAACTTTTCTCGCACCCAATGACAAATACTTCGAGATACTTCTAGTCTTTCGTTTCCACTCACTTGCGATACTAATTACCTTTAAAGTAGTCTTGTATAAATTCATAAAATATCCCAACCATTAATACAATTCATAATCAAGGCAACAGCCCCCGACGTCACTGATTCGTTACTAACCAACCCTTCCATCCTACCCCATAATGTCCTCCGACCATTTCATCAAGGATCATGAAACCAATAATTATTCTCTCGAAAATAACGAAAATAAAAAAAAAAAAGATCTAAAATTTTTCTATTCAATTTTTTATTCTAATTTTAATTTTCTAATTAATTTTAATTTTTAATTTAATGAATAAATTTAACAGAATTTTGTTTAAAATTTGATTAAAAATAATTAATTTTCTGATTAATTTTAATTCTAATTTTGTAATCTAAAACAATAATTTTTTTTTTACCAAAATAATGATAATTTTTACGCATTTGCCAAACTCATTCGCCAGAGAATCTCGTTGTATTATTTAACAATAATGATTACCCTGGCGGTAGTTTTGCTGCATCCGTGATGAATCGTGACGAATGTTCCTTCTATTGGAAACATCAACAAAGCAAAAGTATCAATCGTTGAGAATCTATTTGATCAATCGTCTAATCGGTTTATATGAATGTTGTATTGTCGCCAACTGAACCGCGTGTGTATACCGATCTTGCGTAGACTTTGCTTTGCAATTCAAATACGTCGCCTGGTTTAACTGGATCAGATCCAGAGAAGCAGATAGGGCAATGGGGAGAAAGTGGCTGGGGAAAGAGAGGCAGATTAGCATAGAACATTAGAAGAAAATACAGTCTGTATCTCTCTAGGATTAGGTGATTTCGATCTGCGACAAAGAGACACTGTACCCGATCGGTCCAACAGGTTCGTCGAGGTCGGGGCACCATGGGTTGGCCACTTTGACGCATGGAATCTCAATTATACGGCGGGTTCAACGGAGCCTGAAAACTTGAATTCAATCCAAGCCAGAACCAGGATTTTTTCCATCGTTCTCGTTAAAAATGAACTTTGATGGGTCCGGATGAGTAAAGAATGAAATCTCGCGGAACGAAACTGTGAATGGAAACTTGCTTTATTTTGATATAAAAAAAGTTAAGTAATCGCGTCTGAGGTCAAAGTGGAGAAAAGGAAATTTTGGACGTAAAAATAAATGGAGCGGGTATTACGTGTGTGAGAATAAAGCAAGGGGAAGAAAAAAATGTTTAATTCGCACGTGCTGTTGGCAACGTGTACAATTATAATTTTCCGTCGTTAGGCGTAGAGCGTCCATGCGTGACGTCGCGACGAAACTCGCCATGTTGCTTTATTTTTATTTTTTCATTTGTTTTTTTTGTTTTTTTTTTTTTTCGTGCGAATCCCGCATCGCACACGGCCCGAAGCACCGGTGGAACTCACACGTGACGACATTCAGACCTCCCTGTGCTTGCTTCTCCAAAACGTCTCTCCTATTCACTCTCTTGGCCTTTTTCCCTTGCTTTTTGCGTCGACGGTATTTTTTTGGGATCGTTCCCATAACACTTCCCCTTGCCCTCCCGTCCAATGTACGTCCGTCTCTCGCGTTGACCACGTTTAAATTTTCGTGAGAATTTCATCCGGTCATTTTCTCCGGCACTGTAGGAAAAAAAAAATTACGTGGACTGTTACGGTATATGAAGAAAAAAAAAAAGACCTCGCTGTTCTCACTAAGGCGGAATGTCCATTTGCTCCACGGAATTAACATTGTGAAGGTGAATTAATTTTTTAAATAAAAAAAAAAAAATATCTTAAAAAATAAGTGGAAAAATGTAACTTGACCCTTCCATTTCATCAACTTTGCAATAATTATGTTGTATTTTGTTCACAACGACTTGACAATACTTTGGAAATTATAAAAGTAAATTTAAATTCAAATTTTAATTCGTGCATGCATGGGAATAGCATTTTTCACGAGTCATTTAGCAGCTGGATAAAATAAGACATTATTCCTCTCAGTCTTACTCACGTAGAACACGATAATGTATAACTAAGTAACGTCTCGTATGTTGATCCTTAACGAGCTTATGCGTACATTCATGTATCCATCACCATCGTAACTTTCACTGACGAGAAACCAACGTCCGTTCAACGCAGATATCCACGCGTCAGTTATACTTATCACATTTAATATCGAAAAAAATCTGATACATTGTTCCACACTAATTTTTTGACACTCGAAAAAAAATTCTTCTTTTTTTTTTCGTTATTTCACGAACGCATAAACGAGAAATGGACCAAACGATTCGTTTTTTTTTTTTTCTTTTTAGATATACATATTTGTGATGATCAGACAATTAATAAATCTCATTCTACTGTGTAAATTGATATGATGCTGAAGTTTAAATCATTGGAATTCAACGAAATTCTGTTTTTCTCGAACAGAACTCGTAATTATTGTTAAATATTTGGTCTGGACTATAAAACGATCCTCCCTTGCCGCCCAAAAACTCAATTGGCACGGAAAATTGCCACAATTTTTAAAATTGAATAAATAATTAACACATGAAATATTTTTCGTTGAATATCAACGTTGAAAACTTCAGAGTCGTTAAATTGATTGGTTTTCATTGAATTGCGTAATGTTGGAAAAGTTGAAATACCGAAGAGTCGATTCAGTGGACAAATGAAAAAAGCAATATTGTTGAATTAATACCTGGAATAACGTCGAGAAGCAGAGTCGAGTAATGAAGCAGCTGGACTAATAAAATAAAACGCGTTTTTACTTTTTTATTTGGATGAAAAACTTTTGTTGCGATATTCATGTTGATTCGTGATTAAATAACAAGAAAAAAGTTCTCGTACTTTCTCGTTCGATCGACACAGCTTTTCCTCTAAAAATGGTATCCAACTATTTTGAAGATTACTATTTAAAGATTAAACAAACATCTTGAACGTAAAGTAAGTTTTTAATGAATTTGATAGCGATTAAACGTACTCGTTCTGGTTGTTGCTCGTCGAACTCGAATTACCATCACTCCTAATGCTTTATAGCCATAGCAATTTACTTTTTTTTATTATTTCGACATTCACGGTCAACAATCTTAACGAGAGTTATTCATTTCTCGCTGTAACAAACGCAGACTCGTGTCTCGATAAATTGTACACTCTCGTGCACGAATTCTGTAACGCTTCCATTGTTCGTGCTAATGGATCGTTGATAGGAAGGAAAGTAATGATGATTATTTTTCGCATTTGCTCTACAAGAGTTACGTTTTTTTTTTCACTTAATAAATGTTTCTGCTAATGGATAATTTTACGCATGGATGCTTAATAATGAAGGAGCGTGTGAAAAGCCACGTGAAAAAAAAAAAATACATCGATTTTAATATTCTAAAGAGTCAGGTAAATTTTCCTCATTCACGTGTGAAAATGAATGGGAAACGATGCGCATTTACATGCTCACTCGTTATTCCATCTTTCGCGTTGTTTTTATATTGGGAAAAAATTTCCTCTCATACATTTCATCGCGAATTCATTTTATTGTAAATTATTCCTCTCGTGTGATTATTCAAATTTTTTTTGTTAATTAATATAATTTTTCTTTTACGTTTATTTTATTGTAAACCTTAAAAAAAAAGCCAAACGGATTTGTTCAAGAGTAATAGTAATTCTCAAGTCTCCCATACCGCCTGGACTTTCACACGATTCATTTATTATGATATTGCGAGAGGACGTCGTAAGATTGACGAGGCAAGATAAAAATCTCGTAACATAGAAGCACGGATGGTTGATGACTTGATTAAGCGATTATTTGCTTACGAAACAATGAGTCCGATGAATTCGTAAGAGTTAGCACGAGTGGATCGCTGAGAATTGTCCATAGTCACGATTTCACTCGTGTCTGACCATGCACTGCCGTAACCACTTTGGTTACATTTCCGGACTGGCTGGTATTTTTTTATTTAGCATTTTCCTGCATCAACCAATTTTTTTCCTTCCTTCCTTCCTCAAAGTATTTGCATAGCTACACGCGAATCGTGTAAAAACTCTTATAACATACGCAGAATAAATGTACATAATTATTATTAATAATTACGTGTGTGTATTTTTCGTGTTTTCACTGCAAAGACGATATTTCCTATAAAAATGACGATAAATCGAGGATTCTCAAACTGTGACGTTGTTTTTTCTTCGTTTATTTTGCACATTAATTGGAATCGATCCAACTTTTCAATAAATTGTATGGCTCGAGCTTGGCAGTTGGAAAAAATGTGAAAATTGTGTTTCGACGAAAAAGGAATAAATAAGAGTTTACCGCTGAACAAATAAAGTAGATTCGTTGGCGTACGACGTCTACACGTAGATTATAGTCCACTTTTCGAGTTGTACAGTGGATAGGAGAGGCACTTGATGCTAACGGCGGTACACGAATTATATTCGAGGAAGTGAAGAGGCGTCGTCGAAAAATGAGAGGATGAGAACACACTCGCATCACCAGCTTTTGCTCTTCGCCCTTTGTGCTTCGTGCTTGTTCTAACCGGTAGGCTACTACTACGAACACCGCGTTTTAACTGGGAGAGGGATGAAAGAGGTGAGAGTTAACTCCCTCTTCATCCCTCTCGGCTTGAAACCCCTTGGCGGAATATATTCACCCATTAATTTAACTCCCGAGAAATAACGCGTCCCGGGGATAGAAAAGGAAAGAGAGAGTTCGCACAGGGATTCAGATTTAAGGTATTCCTTTCACGAACGCGGCTACTCTACAATTAACTGATTTTGTTTTTTTTATTTACAATAAAGTAAAAGTGCATCCAATTATATTGCCAAAATTTCGAGCGACGTTATCGAACATTAAACGAAAAATTATAACTTTTTAATTCGTAAAATTTATACGGGAGCTTATGGAGATTACGTGATTGTCAAATTTCTATTCAATTATTTATAAACTTAATATCTGTAAATTTCTGATACAAACTGCCTCATTCGTAGAAAAAAATTATAAGGAATCTGTAAGGACGATTAAAATAGGGGGCTATCGGATGTTGAACGGAAATATTAACAGTTCGGCAACACAAATTGGCAAATTAACTGCGTTCGATGCGTAACAACTGCACTGAACGAAGTACCGTCTTTGACACTCGTAATTTTTATAATCGAACAAAAGACGAGTGCCCTTTTCAAGCGCCCACAAAATACGGCCCTCCGCAAAAGGATATCCTTAAAGCCATTTATATTTATTTTTGGAAAGTAGAGTTCTCGGAACACGTTTTTAGATTTTTTATTCAACTTTCTCATCATTATCTTCATTGAAATCTGCATTCCAGATTTCATTATTATTATTCGGCTCGGAGAATCGCATAATATTTTATTAATTATCGTCATCAAAAAAAGATAATGATGAAACTACTGATTGGAAACGGGAGATGAAATTAATTCGGCGGGAATGTAAATGAAACGAAAGGAAACATTTAATTACGTAGAAAATAAAATAAAGGGAAAATAAAAGGGGGAGAACGAGAGGGCGAATGGAGAGGACACAAATGAATCCACGACGAAATAAAACGACATTATTATACGGAC
The DNA here is from genome assembly GCA_963921915.1 of Hyposoter dolosus. Classification (NCBI taxonomy): domain Eukaryota; kingdom Metazoa; phylum Arthropoda; class Insecta; order Hymenoptera; family Ichneumonidae; genus Hyposoter; species Hyposoter dolosus. The sequence goes on from OY998139.1 coordinate 2,922,425, forward strand.
ACACTGGTTATTTTCAGAGCTCACTGACGTTCCCTACACCCACAGGATGTAGAGGGTTAGCGCTTTTTTCCTCCCTTTTTCCTCCCCGCCTAGTCTCCCGTACATAGTGTCGTGGCCACTGCTGTGCATGACGACGAGTAGCCCACGCAACGCATTATTTCTTGTAATCCTTCGCCTTTTCTCTCGAGCTTTCTCCTCCTCTTCCCACGCCCGGCTCCCATGCTTTCGTCTCACACTTTTTCGTGCTTTTTCTCTCGTATTCTCCGGAGCTACACGTTTTGCCAATCGCATATGGAAGCGGCAAATATCGAGTTGGTCAAAATTGTGGAATTATTGATTCGATTACGAAAATTGTAAAAAATATTTTTTTCTCATTTGGACGAGATTTATCAACGGTTGCTTTTACATAATATTTACAGTAAAACCCGAAAAACTGGTTCAAGTGTTCTTGTTCAATTCTCCAACAAATATTTGCAAAATTCGTACCGGCAAGATTGTTATTAAAAAATGAAAATAAATAAACGTTGAAAATTACTGAATATATCTGGAAAGATTCGTTGGCTCGATAAACTGCTGTTGCATTAAATGTTGAGCTGGGAATTGAAGGGTGACACATTCTTAACGAAGCTATGATGAAGGAAAAAATATGATTCTCGAGCTCGAATGACTCTCATTCGAGTTTCTATGAAATAAAAATTGGAAATAATCAAGAAAATAATATGCATGGATAAGTTTTTCTATCAGTCTTCGAACGTTTAAGTCTCTTTTATTCGTTCAAGTTTGAAGCTTCGTTGTGAATGGATATAATGAGCTTGCGGAGGGGAAAAAAAAATTCACAAGTTTCGCACGAACGATTTTCTAGAACGCGTAAAACCACAAACTCTGTGTATGGAGGAACGTTTCTCTCTCTCTCTCTCTCTCTCTCTTTCTCGCCCTCGCTCGATCACTCTCGAGTTCGATACTTATTTTCCTCGAGAGAGCTGACGTTTTCGTTCGACGACAAAAGAACGCTCGATTGTCAGTCTTTCTATACGGTCTATCGTCGAGCCAACTTCCGTTTGGCTTTCCTAGTATTTTTCCCACAGTTATATGAGACATTTCAGGTGAAATTTTTATCCCGAAACTCTTCAGTCTCTAGCGTCGTACGATTTTCGTTAAAGTTCACTGTTTTTTTTTTTTTTCCGAATCCTTCAAAAGGCGAGGCTCGTATTTTCGTATTTTTCGATTTCACTGTTTTCCTCAGGCTTCACGTTGACATATTTTATAGAAATAAATGGAAAAGAAAAATAAAATAAATTTTTTTTTGTTTTTCGTTAAAATTACGCGTAGTTTTTTTTTTCGATAGAACCTTTTTTCCTCGTCGTTTTCTTCGCATAATAATCCATTATTCAGCTCGTGAAATAAACAGTGTTTGAGGCATAATAGCAAAAGAAATTCTAAAGAGATGTTACTGTTTCTCGAAAGAGTTAACTTTCAAGGAAGAAAACGTCACTCGTGCTGTTTATCGTTGAAGAAAGTGCGATCTCGTCATCGTCGAGAAAATATATGTGAGATTGGTATATAGGAATAATTTTTAATGGGAGATTTAACGCGCGTTACAGAGGTATGTTCGTATGGCGGAACGGCAAAACGGTACGGTGCAAGATTCTCCTCTCGTGGTCTTGAGTCGTCATCCAAGCGTCTGCGAACTTTGCGTCAACATGAAATCGTCGCTTCGCGTTTCCCACGATTACCGTTAAAGTACACACTTCTTTATTTATTTGGATCGTTTCATGCCCAATCGAGAAACGTTTGAAATTTCCATAAATAAACAAATAAACACGCAAATATATTTTCCATCTTTTATCAATTTTATTAATTTCAATATTTTTATTAAAAGAAATATTTCGAAACCACTCTGCATCTGTTTTAAAATTGAGTCAAATTGACCCAGTGTGTATTCGGCCTCTATCCACACAGTAATTAATTATTAGGAGAATAAATTAAATTTTTGGTAATTTTTAAATGATTAATAAATAAGTTTTATGAATTATTGTACTTTGGCGTAGATACACCTGTGCATCTCCAGAATAAACATGACTTATACGTCTAGTTTGTAAAATACACATTGCAGTTACTCGTGGTACGAGATTTGCGTGGCGAATTTTACGACATTCTTTGCTCTCGTCTTACGTCCTACTAAAGTCTGTATAAACATCAGTGCAAAAGAGAAAAGGCACTGGGTGGATAAATTTAAAAGGCAAAATGGGCAGGCAGTGCACTATTTTATAGGATAACAGTTTTCGGTAGATATGTGCGAGTGTTTTGCCAGACACGTTTCGAACGTTGACACGAGTCCCAATAAAGCTTCGAGCAGCCAAAAGTGTTACTTTGGGAATGTTGACATTTGGTAGAGCTTTTTCTTCTTTTTTTTCGAAAATTTCGCATACTGCTTACTCACGAATGATCCAAGGTTGAAATCAGAGACTCTGGGTCTTTTTTTTTCACTACGTTTTTGTCCTTTCCTCCTTTTTATCAGTTTTCATGCTTTTCCAATTTTTTGAACCACCCATCAAGTTCCTCCTTCTCCAGACTTTTATTTCTACGATCTCGACGTGCCTTATCGCGAATAGGATCTAAATCCACAAGCATCTTCACCGGAGTACTCGAATTCGTCCTTCAAGGACTATCCGAATCGTTTATTTCAATTTTTATGTTTATTTTTCAGTCGTAACACGAAACTGACAAAATGAGAGTCTCCATCGGTAAATCGCGAGGAAAAATGCTCAGTTATCAATTTCTTCGAATCTCTATTTTCTTTCGTAATTTAGATTTTATCAACATTATCGAAAAAAAATGGTTTTTTACGACGAAAACACTGAAAACAACATTTTGTTGAAAAAGATCGATATTTTGTTCGATACGTTCGACTAAACGTTTTTTTTTTTGAATAATCTCAAAAATTGTGTCATTGCAGCAAGAAATATTCTAGAAAGTCTCTTCGGAAGCAAATTTTTATCGTTCCAATCGTAAATTTCGTTGAGAATTCCGTTAGAAACCAAATATACTGCCAAAATAACAAAAATTTTGAAATTATCAAAAAATATTTAGTTTACCGTAATCATAAAAAAATCGACGAGTTTTCACAAAATTTTATTCCCAGTGAAGAAAGAAATTTTGGAAGGTTCATGGTCGCAGGAGGATTCCTGCGAGCGAGCATTATCGAAATCCGACAGAATTTTCACGATGTCGTTACGGTCGCTTCGAAATATTTGTGTCTTGAATCTCTGAGAATCTTGGAGAGTGGCCACAAAATGGAAGAAGTATATATCCCAGTACAAAGAAATTAACAGAATAGCTCAATATTTGTGAGCTCGGAATGCAAGGAAAAAAGAATCTCAAAGTTTGAAGCATCCGAAGAATTTCTGGCTGAACGCTGGCAGTGTACTCCGCGCGTTGCAGTCCAGAAAATACGACTCTAAAAAACCCACACGTACTGACTCGCACGTATCGCTATAATGCTGCTGGTGGTGGTTAAGAGAAAAGAAACGATAGAGAGAAAAAGAGCGAGGGAGAGAGGGCGATGTGCGTCCCGGTAATGGAAACTCAAGAGGGAAAGTGGAAGGGAGAAAAAAAAAGGAAAGTGAAGACGAGTCACGGGGGAGAGAAAGAAGAAAAATAATGTTGGAAGAGGGACCGTGACGAAGTGACGTGAACGAGCAACGTCCAGTCTCCGGAAAAATCGACTTTTCTCTCTCAAGACACACACACACACATTTATGCACTTACGAGCATATATTCGGAAGAAGTAAACAGGCATTTTCAAGGTAGTAGGAAAAAGAGTCCTCTCTCTCTCTCTCTCTCATATGTGTAGCGAGTTTCATACGAAGAATAAGTAGCGAGCGAACCGAGTATAAAAGGCTACTGCATCGGGTATGAAAGTTGCAGTTCTCACCTGACCGCCTCTCAATAAAACATTGACGTAACAAGATGACTCTCAAGGTACATGAAAGATAAATAATTGCTCGGGATAAGAAGAAAATAAAAGAAGAGCCTGAGGGGTTACAGTGGGTCTGGGAGACCCGGGGAGACGATTAAATTCGTTCGGGTTCCGATAATCGAAATGAAAAAAATAATAAAACTACAAGATGCCTGATAATTCATTGATAAATAAATAAGCTTGCGAAATTGTTGAATTACACAAGGGTCACACAGACCCATGTGTGATGTATCCAGGTCGCTCGTATAGTGTGGTGTTCGAAGGTCAGTACAAACCAGTGACGTTCTGTGTCGAATCTCCGACAGTGAGATCGTAATGTGTATAAAAAAGGAGAATATCTCAGAAAAATAACAAATGGAAACTGTCTGAGCGATATCCCAACGTTGCCAGGGACGAGAAACGTTCCATCAGCGAAATTGATCAGACTTGTGATCGAACTGGAGCGATATATCGGTCCGAAGAAAAAATCGAATCGCCGGATCGATATCCTGTCAGCAAGGACGAGGAGGAGAGACCGAGAGGGAGAGAGTAGTTGATTTCTTTGGTAAAAAGCTTCGCTAGCAACATCTGCAACAACAGTGGCGAAGAGTCAGTGTTGACGGAATGAAGTTATTGTAGTAAAATGTTGCAAGAGCCAACAAGCTGGCGAGTGGGAGAGTCCGTAATTAAAACGGGAACGCTTTCGGAGGGCTGGCCAACGGTGTTGGCGTGTCTGAGGCCCAGATGGACTTCCATGTATGAGTGAAAGCACGAAAGAGAAAGAGAGAGAACGAAAGGAATCACTGGGTCGATGGTCCAAATACTTTTCTCTCCAACATCCAATCAGAATTCTCAAGCCAGAGTTCTCGAATGGCAAGAGGACTGGAACAATTCAGCAGCATTCGTCATGCTGCCGAAGGAAATACTTGGGGGAAGAAAAAAAAATGAAAAATGTGCAGGAATCGAGAGATTTCTTGAATCGCCAAGTATTTCTTCTTGAGCGAGCCTCGCTCTGATCCCTGTGTGCTGCGAACACATGTGCCGAATGCATCGAGTCTGCATCCAGCCGTCTAGCCATCCGTTTTCTCTTTTTGACAATTCGAATCGATGCCGCTGATTGTTTCGCGCACGTGCTATATCGAGTGTTTGTTTCAAGTCTCTTCTGTGTAGGAGTGAGCTAGAGATGAGAGGAATCAGAAGAATGGATGGGCCCAGCAAACGCGGCATATGTGTTCCCGAGCCCAAGTCATTTTTTTCCAATTCCATTTTTCTTTCCATCTGTTGCCACTAAATATTTTCCCTGTATCGGTAAAGCAGTCTTTGCGAGTTTAGAATTTTTCGAACCTCGAATGCCACACTATCAGCAGATTTATCGAAAGAAACTGGGTCTCTGAGACCCATGAGTGTTTTTTTTTTGTTTTTCAGCGTTTCTGTTCAGTTTCTTCCATTTTATTAATTGCATCTTTTTGTTTCGGTTTCCGTTGCCAGTGTTGGTTCACCTGGAGAACGCTCTTAATCGGCTACTTGGCAGTCGCTCGGACCGCCCGAGCCGGTGTCATTTCCCTGGACACGGAACCACATCACGATCATCATCAACAACACAATGATGTTCATTTGCACGATCATCACGTATCCGTAGCGAGCTCGTTCATGCATTTTCACGGGCCGGTTGAGGGACCCGAGTTCGAAGTGAAAGTCCCGTACGTTATCCATCACTCGAGTGAGCACAACCACTTGATTCACGGTGAAGGCCATGAGCACGAGTCCCATGAGGAGGCAAGTGGACACGATGATTTCCATCATGGTTACACTCTCGATTATGTCGCACATCCCAAGTATCAATTTTCTTATGGTGTTGAGGATCACCATACCGGGGATTTCCATGGACAGAAGGAAACTCGCGATGGTTAGTAATCATTGGACAATCAATGGTTGTCGGCTGGCCAGTTGATTAATTTTTCTACAGCAGAGTTTGTGTCTTTTGTTGATGCGATGCAGGAAGCAGCGTAACGGGCGAATACAGCGTCAAGGAACCAGGCGGTAACATCAGAGTCGTGACCTATCGTGCGGACAAGGATGGCTTCCATGCGGTTGTTCACAATTCCGGAAAAAACGATCATTCCGGAGCGACGTACAGCGCGGACGCTCATTACCAGCGTCAGGGTCATCATCACCCTCACCAACAAGTTCACGTTGAAGAGCCAGCTCATCAAGAGGAAAATGGGGGGGAACATGGGCTTCATGAGTACGCTGCTGGGTATGGTACTCACGAGGCATACAATTGATGTTTTTCCTTTGCCCCCCCTCCAGACTCCTTTTTCACCCTCAGGAATCTTTTCATCAGAGATTTCTTTTGTTTCTGAGTCTGCTGTCGTACCTGGACTATGCAGCATTGTCTTTCGAACCAGCCTGTTTACGTTTTACAACATTTAACACGTAAAAACCACACTGGGTCTGGAGGACCAACATATCAACACAAGATCGTCGCATAGAGCTCATTGTTTTTTTTTTTTTTTCGAATATCGAACGATCGATATTGCACGATATGACGTTCGTTTGTTTTTTGCCTGTAGAATTATTCCATCATTTTGTTTCATATTTTTCGTCTGTACCAAAGTCTCTTGTTTATCATCTCGTTCGGGGCGCTTCTGCCACGGAAATACGAGTCGCACTGACATCCAATCCTTGTATGTTGTAAATATATATGTTTTTTATGTTAATAAAGTAATTCTTATGGAGTGTACGAAAAAAGAAGGAAAAAAATGATGTGTAGTTATTTTGCTATGTAATGGTGCAAATTTTTATTTTTTTTTTGCAGCTTTCAATGTCAATGTGCTTAAAATGTCCCAAACCATCGAAAAATCATATCTAGAAAAAATGTCCGGGTGTGTGTGTGTGTGTATGTTCTGGCACTGTAAAATTCAAACGTTCATAACTCGAATTGCTAGAAAAATACGAATTCTACGGCATTTTGAAATTTTCAGAAAAAGGATGTCGACGCTCTAACTCCCACAAATTTTAAGATTTATTACTAATTTTTTTTTTTATAAATAGAGTATCACAATGGGAAGGTTGGTATTGAATTTGGGAAATATCGGATAAACGGTTTAAATTTTATGATTTTTCGAATTTTATGAAAATCTGAATTTTTTGAAAAATCGTCCAACCGCTCTAATTTCTGCAATTTCTGTAAAATATTGTGTATAAGTCTGTACTTCCTCTTTACTTTCTAGAAAAGTTGTCGAAATAATATAATTTAAATGGAAATACAAAAAACGCTGCAAATTGAATTTTGCAAATTGCTTCCTCAAGATGCTCAAGATGCACGATGCTCAAAGCTTCCTCATAGAGGAAGCATTGCAAATTTTTTTGGAATGTGGTAGAGTTGCGCTGGGTTCTTTACGTACAACTGCTGTGTCGATTGGAAGGGTAGCAAAAAGGACGAAAAAAATGCTTATTCTTATGCCAAATTCGCAGCATCGCTCGAGTGTTAAATCGCTTCCGGAAGATGTACGGAAGATAAACACGGAAATCGTTTGTCATACCTCATCCTCTCGATCTATCGTTTCACTGGATCCCCGCGTGGTATTGAGGGTGCGAGCGATCCACAACCAGCAGCACAGAAATACTCCAATCCGGTGTAATAGCCTCGGGGCAATATTGCCGATGCTCGACAGTTCCAAGTCATCATAGAGTATTCTCGCTGCTTGCGAAGACGATGGAGCCTGCGATCTCTGATCGAGTGCTTTCCAATCACAAAGCACACAAATTCGTAAGCGAATTTCTGAAAAAAAAAAAAGCAGAAAAATAAACTCAGAGAGACTCAGAGGAGCTTTGAAAATTGCTGGAAATTTTGTTCGTGCCACAAACCGAATGTCACTTCGAAGAAGATTATTCTTAAGAAGGTTGGCTACACACAACAATGTTGCCATGTTAAAAGCATAGGAAAATTCGAAATAATTAGAATTTAATGAAATTTGGTGAGTATATTATTTAGTATTAAATATAAATATACAATTTTTTTAAGATTTTTCTTCTACATAGTTTTCGAACAATTGAACACTAGAGTTTACATGCATAAGCATAGGATTCAGATATATACAGGTATATATTTTGCATAGTGTAAACTTCAATTATTCGACAACTATGTAGATGAAAAATTTGAAAAAAATGGTGTCATCGTATTTGATGCTAAAGAATGTCATTACCAAATTTGATTAAATTCTCATCATATTGTCATACGTAGCCAACCTCCTTAAACGAAGAGACTGCAAGACGTAATTGCAATTGCAAACACTAGAAATGTAGAAATTCAACTAGTGCCCTAATGATTGTTCAATAACGTCAATCACAATGTCAACAATAACTCGTCCCAGAACATCCGGATGCTGGGGTTGGGACGTGGGGTAGTATAACGAGAATAAGACTGGAGAGATCGAGGGCAGGAGGGGCGAACATTGGTTATGTGGTAAAAGCTCTTGAATCGTGTCTAGGAAATGGGTTGTAACGGTGCTATTCACAAGACGTCCACACTGAAGTTGAGGATAGAGACCTATTGAGAAGTAGTATTTGGTAAGACTGTAGAAGGATATAGAGAGTTTATGGTGAGGGTGAGAAAGGGTGTAAGAGTTGAGACGAGAATCAGTGATAGAAGCAAGTGGGTCAAGTATCGTTCCACGCGATGTCGTTCCTGAACAGGGGTTGGCTCCATCCTCTCTCTCTCTCCCTCTCTCTCTCTCTGTCTTTCTGGGCACGATCTTATATAACCAACCATACAGAACACTGTAGATTGCACTAACCCCCTTGGGGTTACGTTACGGCCTGGTGATAATTACTGTATAGATATTCACGACTCGCTCATTTCTCTCTCTCGCTCACTCTCTCTCTCTCTCTCTCTCTCTCTCTCTCTCTCTCTCTCTCTCTCTCTCTCTCTCTCTCTCTCTCTCAGTCTCACTTGGTACATTTGAATCGTTGGCAATTTCCGGGGATGTTCTACGGCCCCCGAACTACTAATTACCGGGTTGCTGTTAGTTGTACGATCGCTCCGACGCCGATTATTCGTCCATGCTGAACGGACGAATCGTCCAGATCTTAGAAAGTGAATGGAACTCGCACCTCCCAGCACGATTTTGAAGAATCATTGTATTTGGGAACCTGCCAGAAAAAGCATTTACGTGTGGTAATTCGCATCGAGTGCCGCTACATTTAACTAGCGCGTTTACAAATATTGAGCATCCGATTTGTTGGTACGTATATATGTAGGGAATAATTGATTGTTTACTGCAATTCTATCCACACGTACGTGAATATTTGGAATCTTGATATTGCGATGACGCTTTTTGGTCTGGGAATCTGCATGCTTTGAATTTTACGAAGCACAACTCTTTCATTCACAAACCATAGTGATACTCGGCACCATAAGAATTCATTATTTCGATCGTGGGACCGAGAGATTTTCCTGGAATTGCACTGCCATAGATTTTTACTTCAGCATCTCTGCTGCAGACCCTGTTTCTCATTAACTTGCATTATTCCAATAAATCAGGATATAAAAACATTCTGAACAACGGTTCCACGAATGAGCGTTGTCCAGAACCCGCTGATCGCCAACACTTTTAGTTGAAACGATACTTTTTCATTATTTCGTCACGTTCACACCGGAGCGAAGGAAAAGCGTTCATGTGAATTTAAATTTTTGCAAAGAAGAGAAATAGGCTCTGATCCGCGTGGATCGATTCGAGCTTCTGTGAATAATTATAATAAAACAAATAACGAATGGATAATTGAGTGGTGGAAACTGGACAAGATAATCAATAGGTTTTCCATTGAAAATTGTCGATGGATATTGCCCAATCGACAAATGCTCTATTTCAATTCGAGCAAAATCCACCAGCGAGTTCCCCTTCACTCTCCCTCCCTGTATTTTGCTTTAGACCACTCTGCGCGATAATTTTATATCCTGCGTGTTTAAAATTAGCGAAGCCGTATGCTCGTACGTTTTAATTTTCTATTTCTTCTTAATTGTTACTCGATTTTTTCAATTATTTCAGATTGAGGATTTGAATTTTAAGAGTTTTCTGAACTGATGGAAAATTTATATTTATTGTGGAGAGTAGAAGGAAAACGGAGGAAGGTTCACGCCATTTGATTTATAAAACATTGAAAAACTTTTACTTCATGCACGATTTCACCCGAAATTGAAAATTCGTTGGTTATTTCATTAATTGATTCATCTTCTATTGAAATTTTTAAATCGATTAATTCTAATTGATTTATTTATCGAATGTTTTCGATAAATCGTTTGAGCCATGGGTAGAACGTTGTCCATCGTTTTCTCACTTCTTTTACATTATCCAACGACTATTTCAACGAGAAATACCTCGTTTTCGAAAAATAAAAATGTACAATTATTATTGGTCGTTTGTTGAATACGACTTGCGCAAAGAAATTTTTCGCTCGCAGTTGACGTCAATTTTCTTTTTTATTACCTTACTTGTTTTTAATTTGTTTTAATTACTTCGAGCTGGAATGCTTTCGTTCCCATTGGGTCCAATAACAAAGAGGAAGCAGGGAGATTTTATTGCAGACTTTTTAAATTAACAAGAAAATGGGGTTAGAGTATAAATAGCCATGACGACGTGTAAGGATACGAAATTAGTCTGAGACACCTTTTCTCTTTACTCTTTCACCATCCTGCTCGCCATCCCGCTCTTTGCAGTTGGAGCAAAACGAAAAAAAAAAAAAAAAAAAAACACGATGAGATGGTCGAGGACAAAAATAAGGTTCTGCACTTTTGAGAAATCTCTTTCACTCTCGCGCGCGTTTCCTTTCTTCCTCGGCTTCCATATATTTTCACCGTGCGTTTCATTTTATTCAACGTTTCCTAGTCTACACTCGATGCTTGCAAGTCGACAGGGAATTACAACTTTTAATTAGTCTTGGTACGACATTCTACAAATTATTAAAGTGTTTGAAATTTGCTTCCATCGATTTTCCAAGAGAAAACTATGAGACGCGTATTTTTAACGTTCATTAAAGTTCTTCCGTTATGAAACAGGGTCAATTTGACCCGATCGAAATTGTCTTTGACGGAAAAAGTGAAATGCACTTTTTTTAAAAAATATAAATTCTTCCAACAGTTGTGTATGCACAAGATTTACAAGGGAGTAGTGTATAGAAAAAAATATATTACAAAATCTGCAGAAATTAGAGTGGTTGAACGATTTTTCAAAAAACTCAGCTTTTCGTGAAATTCGAAAAATTATAAAATTCGAACCTTTCAACTGATATTTTCCAAATTCAATACCAACCTTCCTATTACAATACTCTATTCATAAAAAAAAACAATTAGTGATAAATCTTAAAATCTGCGAAAGTAACTGCTTTTTTTGAAAATTTCAAAATGCCGTAGAATTCGTATTTTTCTAGCAATTCCAACAGAATTCTCAGAGAACGAAGAGCTTGTATAGATTAACATCTGTGCGAAACGGGAGCCCTGTAGCTCAAACCGTTCTCGAGTTATGAACGTTTGAATTTTACAGTGCCAGAACATACATACCCACACATATCCGGACATTTTTTCTAGATATGATTTTTCGATATTTTCGGACGTTTTAAGCACAATGGCAGTGAAAACTGAAAAAAAAAATAAAAATTTCACCGTCACATAGCTTTCTCTATGAAGAAGTAAAAATAGTGTGGTTCAAATAAGGGAGAAGAATGGGGGCAGCAAATAAACGAACAAGAAAAAAGTAATCCTGACATTTGGAAGAAAAAAAAATGCATGAAAAAAAACGACTAGAAAGTGACTGCAGTATACGTGATCCAAAGTTTCTCAGGCTTTTTAATTCTCTTGCTCTCTTTGTCTCTCTCGGTAGTATTAAAGGAAAAGTCAATTAGCGAACAAAGTTAGCAGGTACGTTGTAGCATTGTACAGGAGCGATGAAAAGGACGAGGGAGGAAAGCAACGACGAAGCAACCGGCTCCAGGATTGTACAGTAGTTACCCGGAGCAACTACTAATTGTGAGTTTTGCCATGTAGAAGAGCCCATACTCGTGCACAACTCCACGATGTCAACGTTAGAAACAAGCTTTTCGCTGAAAGTAGAAAATTCACCAAAAGTCACGAGAGCCAACACATATGCACCTTAGGTATCGAAGTCGTTTAGGCTTTTCCTCGTGTACGCATTTCCATACCAGCAAAAAATCATGTTGAATGAAAAATTAAGAAAAATAATTTTTTCGTTGGATTTTGAGTTTCAATCCCAGTCGGCGTTTTTATAATCACTCGGGAGTTTTTGATTTGGAAATAATAAAAAAAAGTTGGGACTTTGGGAAGAAAAGTGCGAGGTCACGCGGTTATGCTTCTTTGACCAATCACGATTCTCATTCTTAACCGAGACTCAATTTTTCTCCGAGGCTTTCTCAATCTTCGTGATCGGAAATGGAGGAATAACGCGGGAGAGATAAGAGGAACGTAGGTAAATTGTCGACGACATTTTCTACGGAGTTTCCGAGAAGATAGCCTTCGATTTCTGTTCTGGACGTACGAGGATGCCGAATGCCTGCATTTATGGTGTCGACTCGGTCCGTCTTGCTGAGTGTCGACCAGAGCCGAAGGAATAGAGAAATTCCGGGTAATATGGACCCCCAATCCATTTTAAAGTTTCCACAGAGAAATATTCGATATTCAGACAATGAATTTATATCGTCGGTGACGAAAATCATAAATACAGTATTGACCTAGTGCCCCAGCTATTGATTATTGAACCACAATCGACGCAGTTTTGAAATTTCGTGTCAACTTTCTCCATTGATTTTGCAATGATGAAGAATTAAATAATGGCAGAGCCCGCATACGGGTGACGACGTAATCCACCAATGAACGGCAGCTGTGTATGCAAGCAAACTGAAATCCTTTATAGTCACTGTTTGCTTTGAGGGATTATTTGCCTGCCATGCTCCAATTACAAATGGGATTTGATTTCTTTTTAGTGTTGTTTCGCAATGAGGTTCTGCGGTAAATTTTGTAGGGAAATGATGGATTTTCGCAATCAAATTGGTTCTGTTTAGATGAAAAGGATTGTTTCAACCATGCGGGGGTCCATATTGCCACCAACGCGCAATTTCAACACTAGGGGTCCATATTACCCCCAATATACATCTCTATATTGGTTTTTACCACGTTTTGCGAGTCGCAATTCTTCGTGTCACCATTCTGGGCGGCTCACTCTCGAATAAACACGTTTTGGTCGCGATCTCTCAGGTTTTTTCGTTCACACGAGAGAGCCGGACGTGATAAGGGATGCTGAGTGAACGAAAGGCCAATCGTAGTTTCTGGTACTGCGACTACGACGCTTATAGCTCTTCGGTTGCGCGAAATTTATTTATGAAAAATGTATAAACCTCGTGGTAGCTTCCTCGGGATTTCATATACCCCCCGACCTATTCCCACCCACCCCCAAACGCGCACTTCGCTTCTAGACCCAACTTTTTCAACTGCCGGGAAGCGTGGAATAGAGACTATGAATAAGTGTTCGAGAGTGAATGCTCGCTCCGGTTCCGAAGAAAAATATGTGAAATAGACTTTCTCGCTCTATAGCTCAGAGCCCAGGATCTGTAAAGTGGAGAGTAGAAAAATTGAAAGAAGCATGACAGAATGGAGGTTCCTGAGAAAAGGTACAGAGATAAAGAGAATCTTCAATATCCACCGGTGCACTGTTCCATATTAAATGTCTTCGACCCACATATGTAACCGACTGGGGCTTGTAAGGCAAAATGTGGAGGCTTATCGATTCGGTTATCTCTCGGACCATCTTACTCCATCATCCGAGTCTGGACGACGATTATCATTTCTTCGTCGTGTCGAACATTCTTTATTATAATCAAGTCTTAATTATTATTAATTGGAATTTTGAAACGTGGCATTTTGTGACGATTGCAAAAGCTCAGCATTCCCCAACTGAGTTTACCCTCGAGAATGAAATAGCCAAATGGTTTCTTGTATTCTTGGGAACCAGAAGGAAATGAGAATGGCAAAGTGTAGAGGATAGTGAAAAGAATGATCTTTGAAGAGCGTTCAAATCTGAAACGTGACCCTGCATACTGAGAAGGCTCTGTAACAGGGTGTGCCGACTTTCGTTCATCCGTTTCACTCTTGCTCCTTCTTACCATTTTATCCTTGATATATACACACGTACCGATGCTTCAGAATCCGAATAAATGTAAATTTCTCAACTACCATCCAAAAAGTTTGAAAAGGTGATTGGTGAGATTTTTCTTTTCCTATATATTCCCAATTAATTCATTGATTTGCAATATATTATTGGATCGATTAATCAATCGTTTTTCATTTATTTTTAACGAAGAAATGGAAGATTTTTGAATGTTTAGTGAAAACTTTTCAAATTTCTAACTGTTGAAGTTTATGCACAGATGCATCGAGTCTCGAAAGCTCTTTTCGTATCCTCGTGTTGTTTGCTTCGTTCCCCTCAACAAATTATCTGCATTGGCACTTCTCAAGAGCCTGCTTCTTGACTCGGGTCGCAACCGAAATTTTTCAAGGTGTCAGCTCCCTTTATTTTTGAGCCTCGACAAACGACGGAATAGCCAAAAGGAAGGTCTGAGAGTGACGAGGAGGGGCCAAACATGACGATGCAGGGTTGAAAGTGGCGTGACAAAGCTCGTGTTCAAGGCTCGCCTCTGTGCTCTCGCATATATATGTCCTAGTTGAGATAAGCACGAGGAAAACGAGCATACAAAGCTCTATGGGGAATTTCCAAAATAGAATAAACAAAAAGAATTACACGTCGAAAAAAAAAAAACATTAAAAACAATAAAAAAAAGAACTAAATTACAAAAGTAAATAAAATAAAATGAAATTCCGTGTTTATTACGATTTTTTTTTTTTTGCGATCCTGTACTTTAATTAAAGGAAAAAGTACGGCCGAGAAATACGCGAACCATCGTATTGTCAACATAGTCGTGAATTCATGAAACAGAAAAACCTCCCAGTTCCCTTGAGGCTTTAAATAAATGATGGAAAGCTAAACAGAAGCCAAGGGGAAGAAAGGCAGAGAAAAAGCTTGATTGATTGATTGCATTTGTGCCGAGATACATGCCTCGAGCAAAAATCAAATTACTTCCTTTCGAAGCGAACAAAAATCCTGTTTGTTTCACAATTAATTCGGCATCATGACTAATCAGCACAGACTGAGAGGCTGCCTTAAAAATCGACAAGAAAAATACATTTTTACTCTCTTATTTTTCGACCTCGTCACTAATAAATTTTTCTTCATAAATTTTCTTCCACAAAGGAGGGCGTCAAATGAGAACAGTCGAGAACGAAAAATATCGATAAACTCGTTGATACCACACGTTGAGAATTTTGATTATTTCTAGCGAATGTTATAATGACTTGAGGAAAGCATATGGTCGACGTCGCAGCATCCAGAGGCCACTGAATAGCTCACTAATGCATGACGACGAAATACCATTGAAAAGAGTACAAACCCTTTTTTCTCTCACTAACTCTCCTACGTCAAGGAACTGGCGAGAATCAAACAAGGCAAAAAAAGAAAATTCAGACAAAAAGGGTAGAGAGACTCATCGTAAAGAAAAATTCTGTAGAGAACGTGAAGGATTGCAAGGTCTACTTGGACTGGAGCCAAGTTCGTCGTCCTTTCACTCACCCTTTGCTGTTTCCTTTCTAACCTGCTCTTTGCCCCTGAACGGACGGTACATTCTTGCTTCTGCCGAGCTGCTCTTCGTGCTGGGCTGACTCGACGATACTGTAGCATGGACAAGTCCATAAAATCTTCTTCCCGATAAGTGCACGGCTTTCTCACTATCTCGAAAATTCAATTTTCACACTTTTCTCACTTTCACTACTTAAAAATGTCGATAAAAGTACAAAAAATTGAAAAACCATATCTAATTGAATTTTTAGATTCTCGATACAAAGTCGTACGCGTTTCTGGCCTCTCCTAACGATAATTTTGAAAAATTTCTCACGTTCCCTGCATTTTCGAACATAAAAAACAAGCCAAAATTAAAAATATAGTTCCTCATAGAGGAAGCTTTGAGCATCGTGCATCTTGAGCATCTTGAGGAATCAATTTGCAAAATTCAATTTGCAGCGTTTTTTGGATTTGCATTTAAATTATATTATTTCGACTACTTTTCTAGAAAGTAAAGAGAAAGTACAGACTTACACACAATATCTTACAAAATTTGCAGAAATTAGAGCGGTTGGACGATTTTTCAAAAAACTCAGATTTTCATAAAATTCGAAAAACCATAAAATTTAAACCGTTCAACTGATATTTCCCAAATTCAACACCAACCTTCCTATTATGATACTCTATTTATAAAAAAAAAATGAGTAATAAATCTTAAAATTTGCGGGAGTTAGGGCGTCGACACGATTTTTTCGAAAATTTGAAAATGCCGTAGAATTAATATTTTTCTAACAATTCCCACAAAATTCTCAGAGAACGAAGAGCTTGTATAGATTAACATCACTGCAAAACGGGAGCCCCGTAGCTCAAACCGTTCGCGAGTTATGAACGTTTGAATTTTACAGTGCCATAACATATGCACACACAGATATCCGGACATTTTTTCTAGATATGATTTTTCGATGTTTTGGGACATTTTGAGCACATTGACATTGAGAACTGGAAAAAAAAAATTTACCGTCACATAGGTTTCTCTATGAGGAAGCAATAATTCAGAACAAAAAATGTTATGGTGCAGAATCGATCTTGGATTTTGAGGCACGGTCGTTTCTTCTGGAAAATACCTGGTGATGACATTCAACGTTATATTTACGACGTGTGAAACGTTTTAAGAGCATCGAGTTCTATTTCTGTCTCTGTTCGACCCTCGCCCATTGCCAGCTCCCACGAACATCTTTCCATTACACTTACCCCGGAAAATGCCATCGACAACAACGACAACAATAACAGCAGTGGAAGCAAAGCTTACGGACAGACGGACTCGCCTCTTTCGTTCGCAGCCATCATCGGTTCTCATTGGTACTTGGTTGTTTTTTTATTTTATTTTTTTTATTTTTATTTTTTTTACACTTCGGACTCTCCTCTCGTAATGCAAGCGTGGTTTAAGTCTCAATAAATTAGAAAGCGAATGGCTCTGGATGGCGTTCAACATCCACGAGTCGTAGATATAAAAATAAATATCTATATACAGGCTCGAGAAAGAAAAGAGAAGGGAGGAGGGAGAAGACACCCTGGCGTGGCGTGACCCGAGCGAAGACTTTACGACGGAGACTCAGCACACAGGGTGTACGTGTTGCAGCGTAAAATGTGGTGGCAGCCATTTTGATGATCATGAGAATTCGAATGAAAAAAAGAGTCTCGTGTTTCCCAAGTATTTGCAGCCTCGAACTTTTCTTTTATTCCAAATCACATAATTGGGTCTGGGACGACAAGGATTTGCTTGGAGTCTTGTTTCTACAGTGAGATTTTATGGGGTCTGTGACGAATGAGATTTGCCATGGAATGAAAAACATCGAGGCGTGTCGAAGGGAATAATCGTCTGATCGCACTAACCATCTCGTTTGACTAGATGCTGGATGTTGCGCGGGACGAGCTGCAAGATATTGACAGAATGTTGAAAAATATATCGCCACTTTTGGCGAAGCGTAATGAAAACTCTTAAGCCGGTGCGGAAAGCCGAGGAAGAAGCTTTCGAATATCTGCAAGTAGCGGATGACAACAATGGCTCTATTTGAATATACACTGAAGCCTTTGTGGCTTCTCTTTCCCATCGAATACAAATTGGCTCGGGCAATAGCGATTTTCTGTCTTCTCTGGTGTCTCCGAGAAACGCTAGCGACCTAAGCCTGCCTAAGATGTATCGAGGCAACGTCAACGACTATGTATACATATATGAGAAACCCAATCCTGATGGGATCGATGAGGGTTGACTTGGGACGACAAGGATGCCACGACGTTCAGACATCCTATTGCAGGGAGATGTCGAAGCTTGTAAGGCTGACATTTATTATCCCTGAAAAGAACGAGAAGAAAAGACACCAGAACACACAAAGATTCCTTTGAGTCGCCATAAAAATTAAGGAGGGTAGCTACACACAACAATGTTGCCATGTTAAAGCATAGGAAAAATCGAAATGATTAGAATTTAATGAAATTTGGTGAGTATATTCTTTAGTATTAAATGTGAATATACAAATTTTTTAAGATTTTTCTTCTACATAGTTTTCGAGCAATTGAACACTAGAGTTTACATGCATAAGCATAGGATTCAGATATATATAGGCATATCTTTTGCATATTGTAAAATCCAATTATTCGACAACTATGTAGACGAAAAATTTGAAAAAAATTGTGTCATCGTATTTGATGCTACAGAATGTTATCACCAAATTTTATTAAATTCTTATCATATTGTCGTATGTAGCCAACCTCCTTAAGGAAATTGGCTACACACAACAGTGTTGCCATTTTAAAAGCATAGGAAAATTCGAAATGATTAGAATTTAATGAAATTTGGTGAGTGTATTCTTTAGTATTAAATATGAATATACAAATTTTTTAAGATTTTTCTTCTACATAGTTTTCGAGCAATTGAACACTAGAGTTTACATGCATAAGCATAGGATTCAGATATATATAGGTATATCTTTTGCATATTGCAAACTCCAATTATTCGACAACTATGTAGACGAAAAATTTGAAAAAAATTGTGTAATCGTATTTGATGCTAAAAAACGTTATCAGCAAATTTTATTAAATTCTTATCATATTGTCGTATGTAGCAAAGCTCCTTAAGTTCCAGGGGGACTTAAGGAGTCTGGACCTGACGTCCAACCTCATAATCGGAGTCCAATGATCGATAACTCTCTATGGTGTTTCGTTGATGATCAAGGATCGAAGGATTATTAACTGATGGTGTATACGGATTTATGTTGATCCCGGTGCGAACAGAGATTGTCCAGGACTTTTGAAGCACTTGCTGTGCACTGCCTACGGTGATCGTTAGATTTTCATCCCTTTTTCCAACCCTCCATTCTCCGAGAGATATCGGAATAACGAGTCTGGGCTTACATTGCAGCGTAGAGATTGATTGATTGCAAATGGTTAGGAGGGAAGGAGGTCGAGTCTCATCGGCGTCGTTGTCATCAGTACAGGTTCTTCCAAAACATAGATTTTTCATATCGGGGACTGGAGTACGCGCAGTAATGGCATAATTTCTTTTGTCAATTACATTCGAAAGGGAACTTGAATGGGAACTCTACAAAATTTCGATTTTCATCGTTTTTATTTGACATTTCATTATTTTGATGAAATTTTGAAAATGCTCGAAACTTATTTTTGACAAAAATGATTAAAAAAATTTGTTTTTTTTTTGGCCAGGGCTAGGGAATGGGAAAAATAGGAAAAATGAGACGTTTTTTACAAAGCATTTGAATGAACGTTTCCATTTAAATTTTTATAGCAAAGGAACGATCTGCGGTAAGTCAGCCTGTACATGTGTAGACACCGGAGATTCGATCTTGCTCGGAAAGTCCTTTCTCAACTCCATCTCGTATCAAGGTACAGAGACGGCTGCTTCCGGTGTGATGTTCGATCTCGTACTACATCGGGGATATACATATATATGTTTGCGTAAAGCTAGGAAGGGAATGGAGGGCGATTCAGTGCTTTTTGAAGCGAGGCCATTGGTTGGAAAGTTTTTTATCTCGCTTGTTCCTCTTTGATTCTCGATGCACGGAGCTTCTTGCAGCAAATCGTGTCTTTTTCACCATTTTTTTTTTTTTTTTTTTTCATCAGTTTTCTCTTGTGCTACACTTGAATGCTGCTCCGTACATGCGTCGAGGGAAGGGAGCCGTAAAGCTTTTTCCCAATTTTTATTTACCCACACGACTCTTTGTCGCGATCCTGTACACACGAGCTTCATTTTTTTTTCTCTCTCTCACTTTTCTTCTATTTTTTTTTTTTTTTTTCATTATATTCCTCGTGCTCTTTCTTCGTTTTGTGCTCTCACTTTGCCTCGTCTCATCTGTACCGAGCAGAGTAATAGAGAAATCGATGAGAGAAAACCGGGTTACGTTTCGCTGTCGCGACGTCCCATTCACGGCTCCTCCCCCCGCGTTCGCGTTACTTTTTGTCCTCGCTTTACTCTTTCCACTATCCTCACGAATCTATACGAGCCATCTCTCGTACACAATGTGTGTAAAAGCGTCCTGGTGCGACAACGAGAAGAGACATTGGAAAGGATCGAGGGAGTGAGAAAGAGAGAGAGAGAGGGGGGGGGGGGGAATAAAGCGACAATAATTTGGCGAGCTACCAAAGTTTGAAATTCCGTTAGCCACACCAGTTCACACCAGGGATGTGCTACGCGTGTATAAACCATTTGCTATCTTTTCTCTCGCTCTCTCATCTCTTTCCATCCTGAACGACCAGCGAGATTTAAAAACAAAAAGAAAAACACTTTTTCCTCGCTCTCGTGCCTCCCTCGTATAATCTCCTTTTTTTTCTTCCCTCTCTTCATATATCGCAGTCAATGCCAGATTGTTTACACCCCATACACCATCCTCGAAAAATGATAGTGTGTTGTTCGGACGAAAACACATATAAACAATGAAATAGAAGAACCATCCGCACTCCTTGATCGCATATTTATTGCTATTACGTTGCAAACTCAAATTAAGGAGATTCGATCACGAAATCAAAATAATCAGAATTTTATAAAATTTAGTTATAACATTCTTTGGCATCGAGTATAGAAACACAAATTTTTTACAAATTTTTTACCACATGGTTATCGAATGATTGAAAGTTAAATCGAACTTCTTATGCACGAGATGTATACCTGTATATATGTAAACTCGATTACTCGATTATTCGAGTACTACGTGGTGGAAAAGTGTTTAAAAAATTGTATTGTCATATATATTATTAAGGAGGTTGGCTACATACGACGATATGATAAGAATTTAATAAAATTTGCTGATAACATTCTTTAGCATAAAATACGATGACACAATTTTTTTTAAATTTTTCGTCTACATAATTGTCGAATAATTGGAATTTATAATATGCAAAAGATATAACTATATATATCTGAATGCTATGCTTATGCATGTAAACTCTAGTGTTCAATTACTCGAAAACTATGTAGAAGAAACATCTTGAAAAATTTGTATATTCATATTTAATACTAAAGAATATACTCACCAAATTTCATTAAATTCTAATCATTTCGAATTTTCCTATGCTTTTGAAACGGCAACATTGTTGTGTGTAGCCAATTTCCTTAAGGAGGTTGGCTACATACGACAATATGATAAGAATCTAATAAAATTTGGTCATAACATTCTTTAGCATCAAATACGATTACACAATTTTAAACTACAAAACTATGTAGACTAAAAATCTCAAAAAATTTGTATATTCATATTTAATACTAAAGAATATACTCACCAAATTTCATTAAGTTCTAATCATTTCGAATTTTCCTATGCTTTTAAAATGGCAACATTGTTGTGCGTAGCCAACCTCCTTAAAGAATTTATTTACCAAATTTTATTAACATGATTCAGCATGGCAACATTGTATCGTCGTGATCCAACCTCCTTGAGCCCACTTTTTCGCTACATATTTTTAATTCTACAAAAAAAAAGTTTCTCCGTTACAACGAAATATTTTATGCTCCTCTTTGCGCGAAAGGATTTTTTGGAAAAAAATTCTGCTCGAATTCGTTCGAGCGTGACGATGGAAATCGTCAGGAAAGAGAGAGAGAGGGAAACCGACTAAGAGGAAAATGTCAAAGGAAAAGGAGAAGGATATACACTTTTTTGCTTCCTGGCTATCGTATCGTAAAGTCTTTCCCACTCTCTCTCTCTCACTGCTCCGGTCTTACTTGCTCTATTATCTAAAGGATACTCTCAGCTTGCTGGACCATCGAAATCCCCGGGTAATCCACGTAAAGACTAAAATGGATTACGTACAACGTTGGCCGAGAATGGAAGACGAACAGCCATGAAAGTGAGACATGCGATAAATTGGGGTAAATTTGGTCCGGCAAGTAAATTAACTTCACGAATTATGATCTCATATCTATCCCTGAAATCTTAATCATCTGTCACTAATCACAACGTCTGCCATTAATTGCTCACTAAACTATCTGAGCGAAAAACTTTTTCCAGAATTTTGAATAAAGAAGGTTTAGGCTGATTCGGTAGATTATGCCCAAACCAAGAAATTCTCCGACACACTGGGTCATTTAGACCCGGAACCATGATCAATATTTCGTTGAAAATATTTCGACAAATTGAATTTTTGGAAAAATAATAACATCGGTGAAGAGAGCCACTGCATGGAGGGGAATCCCCCGAAGGCGGTTTATATAATTGCTTTTTTTGTTTTTAATTGAAAATATCGTTTCTGATTATTAAAACCGACTTTCAATTAAAGTTTTCAATCAATTTATTTTTCCACGGTCTCTGATCCATTTTTTTGAGAATTTGATAGAAAAAGTTGCTTTTTTTAAATATTATATATTTACGAACCGAGAGAACGGTTCATTTTGCCACGAAAATTAGAGAAAGAAGTTCAAGGCGAGCGTTTGCAAAGAGCCCGAAAGCCAGATCACCGGTTCACGGAAACGGGGGCTCCCGTTATCGGCATAATGCTCGAGGGTTCGAGCCTCGAGGTTATCTCACGCGTAAGGGTTGTTCGGAACTGGGCAGGATGGGTCAGAGGAGCAAGGGAAGAGGATGAGCTTTCAAAGTGTACGTCGTTACGACTGTACCTCTCGTTGAATTTCTACCTGTCTCAATTTTCCCACAGCGCTTACTCCGAGAGATATCCAACCCCCTTAAAGTCACATATGTACATACGTTTCCACGGGACGAACCCAGTCCGAGAATCCCAAGTCCATAAATTTCTATCGTAAAATTTCAACCTCCTATGGAAGATCGTGGAGCCTCGTTATGCGAAGGAGCATCTCGGCTTATCCTCCGCGGATTGAAAATAGAACGCGAGCTTCATGATTGTCAAACAACTTGCTCTCCTAGACTCGACTCTATTCTGTCAATTTTTATTTTATCGTGTTTCAGTCATTTCGATGTGAAGGAGTTTAAATAATTGTTCGAAAAATGGATGCAAAATAATTAGTAATAAATAATCCTAACCATCATTAATTAATCTAATAATTATAAAAAATAAAAAAAATTTCATCAAAATGAAATTTCGTTGACTTTTTGAACACGAGTATACTTCACGAGGAAAAAGCCCGGACAAGTACATTTGTTTTATAAATCTTTCGACTAAATTCAAAGGTCAATGTTGGTAAAGTAGAATACTGACTTTTGCCGAGACCCTGCCGAGTCTCAAGATGAAAAAGTGGAAACTCGTTGCTTCTGTCCTCGAACATCGACTTTCATGAAAATCGATCTTGATGGGCATCAAAAGAACCCTTTCATTGTGTCGTCTGCGCACACATTCATCCACGTACTCACACTGCTCTTTTTGCATAATTTTGCCTGTGCAAATTTTTTTCTCAGCAATTACGGAATCGATCGTGATGATTTATGGCTCAATGGACGTGGACCAACGTAATTAGTGTCCGGTTAAATTTTCAGATCATGACATTACTCCTGGGCTCCGTAATTAAAGAAAATGCTTATCCCCACCACCGAATTTTCTTTGTTCAGAGATAATATACTCGGCCGAGTCTCGGGCCAGCAGACGACGCTGTCAAATGTACTTGTCTCGACACTCTACCAAGAGTCTCTAGATGTAGAGGCTTTAAAATATTTTTCTTTCTCAGCAGGGATGATGAAAAACGTTGGAGAAATTGTTTTAGACAAGTCAAGGATGGAGTGTCTACAGAGAAAATTTTCACTCGACCTAATTTCGCGAATAATCACCATCTGCATCAGGACTCAGCCACGTACGTACGTGTACGATTATCCTACAACATCACAAGAGAGATTCTCGAGAATGTACTATCTGCTGCGTATAATACTTGCGAGGGCGTGAAATTAGTTTTGCACTACAGAATTAACCTCGTCATTATCGTCTCGGCTGTTATCACCGCGTGAAGAATATTTACGAGAAGCATTATCAAAGCTTATCCACGACATCATTTTCATTAATATAAATGTATTAATTGTAATCAGTGTTGAAATGTTGTCTTCATTATTTCCACAATTATTTTTGCGAGAAGAAAAATTATCGAAGATTGTTGTATTATGAATAATAGAATAATGTGATGTTAAATTCGTACTCGGGGTCAATGTGACCCCGCGCCGAAAAGTATCATTTTCATGAAAAAAAAAAATAAAATAAAAAAATCGGAGACGGTTTTTGTTGTTGGAATCGTAACCCGACACGATCTCCCTTAAGGGTTGGATGCCATTACACAATCAACGTGTTTCGAATAAAAAGGGCAAACACGGTATTCCGTTTTTTTTTTTTTTTTTTCCATTGTCATTCTTATTTCCCTTTGAATTTCATTTTTCGTATCGTACCGTTGAACCTTATCAGTCGAGGCGTGATCTGGGAACGAAGAGGTTCATCCGATGAAAGGAA
Source organism: Hyposoter dolosus (assembly GCA_963921915.1). Classification (NCBI taxonomy): domain Eukaryota; kingdom Metazoa; phylum Arthropoda; class Insecta; order Hymenoptera; family Ichneumonidae; genus Hyposoter; species Hyposoter dolosus. Next base: position 2,946,965 of record OY998139.1, read on the forward strand.
AAAAAAAAAAATGAAAATCAATTCTTGGCGCGTTGAGTAATAACGCGCGGAACGGACGGTTCGAGCTGCTCTCGCGTGAATGAAGATCGGGCAAGAAAAACGATCTTTGCTCGAACTGTGAGCCAAGACATACTTCGTATGGATCACTCATTGGAAGAATGTACAGCGTGTGCCAACTGAGAGAAACTGAATTTCTACAAATTGTAGAAAAATCATGAAAATTCTTATTTTTTTGCAGCAAATTGTGATTGTCTAGAAAAATGATGAGTAATCGATTTCTTCATGCATGAAATCAATTAATTAAAATGATAATTCATTGAATGATTGATTGGTCGATCGATCTTGAATAAAAGTTGAGTTTTTGCTTTACGGTTGACAATGTGCTAACCCCATGAGTTCTTGGTCGTTAAGGATGTTGTATGCAAAATTTTTAATCGATAGTATTCCTTTAAATTTGCACCACACAAAGAGAATAGTGACGTCTAATAGCTCGCGCAATTTTAAGAGGTTTCACCATGTAGAAGTCGAGATATTTATTTATAAAAATCGCAATTTTCAGTAGTTTCCCATAAGAGCGTGTGTTAAACGTTCCAATTTTCAACATTAAATATTTCGATTTCTAAATGGTGAAGCCTCTTAAAACTTTGCATACACTTTTATGCAACATCGAAGAAGCTTTATTTAATTTTTCAAAAAAATCGGTCGTAAAATTTTTTCGAAATTTTGTTTATTACATAAAAAATACAGATTACCTCGGAAAATCTTGAATTTAGAGTATGTTGTTCTTAAGTCAATTCGTAACAAATTTTTTGAATGAACTTGGGCTCGCAAACCATTTTGTATGTAAGAAAAACTGAAAACAAAAATTTAGAATTGACCGTCGCCGTACAACGTCCTTAAGGGGGTTTTATTAGGCAATCGTCGGTGCTGCGGGGAGCAACTCGCCGCAGCAGCAAGGGTTTTGAGCAGCTTAGGAAGAAACTGTTCGAAGAGAAGTCGAGGTCTGGACTCTCGCATGGTATTTAAAAGATCTATGGTGGTCACCCTGTATATATATTTAGTACGAAGAGCTATGGGAGAATGAGGACGCGTTGGTGAGACGAATTCAGGTGACGGCGTTGTGCCAGCAATGCCGAGTAAATTCCAACGAACCATCACGGCATGACGGCATGCTCGCAATGTCTAATCAGTGCCAACTCAATTTCATCCTAGGCTCTCACTCTCTCTCCCTCTCTCTTGCCTTCTCAATTTTCGTCTGTAAAGAGAGAAAGAGAGAGAGAGAGAGAGAGAGAGAGAGAGAGCGAGAGAGCAAGCGAGACAAAGGCCTATGGGGTCCCATTTCACGCGTGCTTCTCCAGCATCTCCGCGTGTCTCTTGCTCTCCGTTTCTAGATACACACTCCAGTTATTCGGCCGGCTTTCCTCAAGCAAATGGTGATGATCCTGCCATTGGATCTCGCACCATTTTCTCCTCTTGCATTTCACTTTCCCCTCGGGCGACAAAACGTTCGCCAAACCTCCCAATGAGAGATAAGCAATCACAAGATTCACCCGGAAGTGTCTTACTCGCTGTTCAACTTGTGTGTGTGTGTGTGTGTGTCTCTCTCTCTCTCTCTCTTTCTCTCTCGCCATTTCCTTCGCTCGAACCCCAAATAGTCGTTCATTCTCTCAACCCATCTCACAACATTCCACCCAAATTTTCCCATCTCTCGTTGCAAACGTAACGAGGATCGAGCAAACAAAGAACCGGATCGAGGCAAACCTCAACGAGAAATTCGTGGCAACTGACAGTAATCAAGAATGGATGTTTACTCTCCGCCTTACTCTTTCCCTGTCTCTCTCTCCCATGGGCTCTGAACCCCTTGGATATCACCCGTATGGTATTTCTATCGAAACTGGTGCTTAAAGAGAGAAAAACCGAAGGAATCACTTTAATTCCAAAGCCATTTGGCTGTCCACCAACTTTCGTCGAGATTTCTCCAGCTTTTTCAGAAATCCAACAGTTTGTGAATCTGGCAGTCCGCAGATTTTTATTTCCAGCCAAATTTTATGGATAACTAAGCTGCGCGGAATAAAAATTCCGAAACGATTTCGGAAATAAAATCGGGGCTCAGGCTATGGCAGCGAATAGCTCCATGGTCACTATGGAAAAGCCCAGAATAAAAAAGCGAGCTCATTCTCATGCGTAAGGACGTCCACATATGGAAAAGGTTGCCCCTCGACGTTGATCGGATTTTCGAACCCACGCCATCTTCCGAGTTGCTAAATTTATTCCTTCTCTTTTATCCTCTTCGTAAGGAGTTTGGATCACGACGATACAATGTTGCCATGCTAAACCATGTTAAAAACATGAAAAATTTCAAAAAAATATTAATTTAATAAAATTTAATAAAATTTAAATTTTTAACTTTTGAAAATTTTTCTAGCACCTAGTACTCGAGTAATTGAACATTAAAGTTCACGTGTACAAGCATAGAGTTTACATATATACAGGTTTACATCTCGTGCATAAGAAGTTCGATTTAATTCTCAATTATTCGAAAACCAAGTGGTAAAAAATTTGGAAAAAATTTGTGTTTCATCCTCGATGCCAAAGAATGTTATCACCAAATTTCATCAAATTCTGATTATTTTGATTTCGATACAATGTTGCCATGCTAAACCATGTTAAAAACGTAAAAAATTTCAAAAAGACAAGAATTTAATAAAATTGATAAATACATTCTTTAATAATATATATGACCATACAAATTTTTTTAGATTTTTCCACCTCGTAGTACTCGAGTAATTGAACATTAAAGTTCACGTGTATAAGCATAGAGTTTACATATGTACAGGTTTACATCTCGTGCATAAGAAGTTCGATTTAACTCTCAATTATTCGAAAACCATGTGGTAAAAAATTTGGAAAAAAATTGTGTTTCTATACTTAATGCCAAAGAATATGTTATCACCAAATTTGATAAAATTCCGATTCTTTTGATTTCGTGATCCAACTTCCTTAACGGAATTTTGTCATTGGCTCGTTTTGATAAAACAAACAAGATATTGTGAATGTTAGTCAACGTAGGGTAAAGAGGAGATTTTACGAGGGAACATTCAGTCGGCCTTTCGTTTCGCTCGGAGAATAGTTGTTGGTTTGTCGAGCACTCCACAGATACTTGGATAATAAAATCCAGCGGGGAGGCTGTATATAGCAGGATGCAGCGTAACGTGTATCCTGAACGCTCAGCCTCCTGCTACATTGAGGGTTAACGATGGGAAAGCCAATTTTCGTGGGTAGGTGCGACATTGCGGACTATATTGCTACGCTCCGCAATATCCTTTCTCCGTTTCCTCTTAATTCTACTTGCTTATTCGTAGCAGCAGGACGACGAAGAAAATTATAAAGAGCAGATAGTTTTTTTTTTGTAACTTTGAGACTCGGTGAGGAAGCGATCGAACGGAAGAAGAAAAATGGCTTTTTGTTGAATCTACAAATTTTTTTTCTCAGTGCATCAAGCGCACCGCGGAAAGGGAGTTGAAATTAATGGCGTTTCGAGCAATTCGTATACGATGTTTTCTCCCTCGTCCATGCCAACGACCTCATCAGCGTCTTCCGATGCTCCGTGGAAAGTGCCATTTTCGTCGTTCGGGTTGAGTGAATATTGAGACGGTTCGCGTTTGCCAGCAAAGGTCAGTTTCTTGATCGAGATTTCGAAAGCTGAAGCATATTCTAATCTTTTTATTAATTCTCGACAACATTTTTTGAAAGACTTTTTCTTTATCTTTGTTTTTTTTTTTTTTTTTTTTTTTTTTGCTTTTCTGGAAAGCAACGAGTACCAGCACGCACGAAGAAAATCGTCAAAGCAAGTCCATAAAGGGAACGGGATGTACCACGAGTTGGCAGCTCGATGAAATAACGGGTTGTTACCACGGGAAGCTTGGGAATTACCTGATATTACCGTGTGGCACGCCAACATACCGCCTTCCACTGGCGTTTCAACAACCCCTTGCCCTTCCCCCTCCCCTGGTTCCGTTGGAAGCCTTTTACTATCGCAGAACTTGGTGGAGCTTTAATGTCGTTGTGAGCAGCTAGGTTGAAACGGAGCAACGTGTACCACCATCCACGGGCAACTACGGACTTACCGGGCTTCCAGGTGTGTTTGCCCAATATCCAAGTGTTTTCCTGCATCGTCGGAAGTCGGCGTCGCCTCCTAAATCAGTCCTATTATCGGCTACATGATATTTCAAAGTCTTCGGATTAAATTTATGCATGGCCGTGGACGATCCATATAATTTAGCCACTTTTTAAATCTGCTTTAATGAGCTCCTCTGCAGAGCTCCAATTTTCGTTGTAGCGGATGGGAGATCAAAATATTTCTACCTTTTGTCCATTAACGCTTGATACTCAGAACTTGCGATTGTGACGTAGTAATCATTGGGGATGTTATCGACCCACTCACTTTGGAAGGCGATAAATGATTGAAAAATCGTGAAAAAAATAAAATAAAAATGCTACAATGTATTTTCAAGCCTTCACTAATGACCATGATGATTCCATTTAAATCGTGCAATTTTTAATATTAAAAAAAAGGTGAAAAAAAAATTCTGCCAAAACGACCTTTTTTTTACCAAAAATGATGCAGAAATTGTAATTTTCAATTAAAAAAAAAACAATCGTTTCATAAGTCTGAAATAGCATGCTTTCAGGTGGGACTGGATAAATTAACGACCGATTCAAAAAGTTTACTCCAGGTTTTACACCGTCCGCTTCCTACGATTTCCAAAACTGAACTAACGGGCCTTTTGAAATAATAACGATGAGGCTCCCTACTAGAAGGTTCAAACTACCGACAGAGGGTGTCACAAGTCCCATTTTCTCAAAATTTCTATTACGTATCGTCGCTCGTAAGCTTCTGGGGTAAAATTGACCCCGTGTGACCATTGAGGGTTCATCATGGCCATTTTGTTCAAACGGATGCGATTTGCTCACGTTGTTTTCTTTTTCTTCCTCAAGCGATTATCCTGCCAGTTTTGGCCCAGCGAATGACCTTCGACTATATATTAATACTGAAATTTTAACTCGTCCAGGATCGGCATTGCGAAGCCCCCGCGACAGCAGAGAATCTTGAAAATGTTATCGTTACGTCTCATCACGTTCGTTTTGAAACAACAATTGTCAAGTACGAATAATCAAGAGCAGAGCTTGGGAAGGTTTCTCACGAATTGACAAGTAGTAGCTCTCTCTCCAATGTTATCGTTAACCATCCACACAGCCCCGTATATTGCCTTGTGTTGTTCAAGTGCGTGCTTAGCAAGAAAGCGAGAAGTTTAACAAGATTGGAAATAGGGTATCGTCGGGAAATGAAGGGAGAGGAGATTGGGTCTCGCAGTAGAAAGAGCGAAACAGAAAGAGTATGCAAAGTCGATGAAAAGCTGGTTGCATTTATTGACACTAGCTCTCGCTTTCCGTGCATACGTTCCGCAGTCAGATTTTCTTGAATATTCATCAGCAGGGGTTCGGAAAAATAGCTCCACTATATTCAAGCTGCTCCTATGCATGGATAGGATATACAGTCGAGGCAAAAATCAACAAGCTTGGACGTACCGAGTGTCAGGAAAATCAACATTTCTTTGATTACCACAAACGCGATAGCGCTTGTTGAGACTACGAGAGATTTTATTTAACCGTGTGCGGCGAGGGTAGACTTTCTTCCATTTCCGAGCGCTCCTACGTCGCCCTTTCTCTTACTGAATTCCTTTTTATCTTTTGCTTCCAATATTTGCCCCGTCATTCTTGTGTCATTCGGTTCTTTACGCTTCTTCTTGCTTATCCAGTTGCTTGCAGTTTATTCGCTCGGACTTGAAACGTCGACGTTGTCATCGTATGATTGCACAATTTCGATTCATACATTTGTTTTTTTTTTTTTTTTTTTTTCTAAATAAGTGTCGAATTTACGTCTTTGTGACGGAGGCTCGAGCAGGAAGGAAAATGAGAAAGAATTTCGGACACGATTTTCAACTCTTTCGACATGCGATTATAAAAACCGAGGAATAATAATTCTCCGGTTATTAATGGGTTTTGATAGTTACAGCAGTCGTCGTAAAAGGTGAAGCGTAGCTCGTCCAAAATGTCCTCGATAAATCAAGATTAAGATTGATCCTTTTCCCGTGAGAAAATCGCGAAAGCCTCTCGCCACTACGAACCGAAAGGGAAAGCTGCGAGCACAAGAATAAAAAACCATCGATCTTCTTGGGCGCGAGCTCTCCACCAAACTCTCTGAATGTATGTAGCAGCACAGAGCTGGCTCCATTTCCTTCGCGTCTTTATTACATCTTATTCGGCTGATAAATATGTCGGTATGTATCGAACCGATATCCATTTATCGGATCAGCTCCCATCAGTTCATTTTTTATATCAATTTTTAATGTTTTTTTCATCCTCGTCGTGTTTCGACAATTTAAAAGGTAATCTTCTCGCTTCACACTAGTCATACCACTGATCATATACTTGAGACTTGCACAGTTGACATTTTCAACGTATGCTAAAAAAATCATTTTCAATAACTGAAATTTTTCACGTGTAAATCATGTAATGAACGTTCACATTTAATTAGAAAAATGAAAAATATGTATTTCAAGGATTCACGTAGTATTCTATAGATTTGATACCAGGCAACGTTGGTTCTTTCTCCATCTCTTTCTACTGCTCAACCAGACGAGTTTCAACCTCAATACTTCTGAACGTCGATCTGTCAAAACAATGAAATATGTGTAGAAATTCAAATCCAAGCCAAAAATCCCCTTCACGGGGAAAACAAGCCTGGACAAGTCCATTTGTTGGTGACCCCCGTTTCCATTTCTTTTCATAGAAAAATCTAACACCCTTAAAAAAAATTGAAACCTCCGATAAAATAAAGAATAGAAAATAAACCCTAGAAAAAAAAATGGCTTCTAAAAAAATTCAAAAAGACTGAAGGAATTACAATAAAATGTATATCACTGAAAAAAAAAACCCTACTGAACAACTCCCCTCAAAAAAATCGATGTGTGTAGAAATTCAAATGACGTCTCTTTATCGTGGTGAGATTCATCCAATACCAAAACGGAAGTTCAAGTTAAACTTGATATTACATAAAAAATAAGTCGATAAGCATAATTTTTTCTAAACGCATTGGATTACTACAAGTGTCAAGTATGTAAATCAGATTTTTTTTAAGAATCTGACAGATCCCCACTATTATAAACACTTTTATAGCGACCGGAAGTTGGGTTTTTGTATGTCGTCTCAGAATTCCTTTGCGAAAATACCCAATTTGCATATTTTTTTTCTCTGTAATTAGGTCGATAACCAACCCCGAAGTTTTACAGAATTAATTATCAAAATATTGAGTGAAGCTAGAAAAAAAAATTGGAAATCTTTTTAAAACGTTGTGACTCGACAATTTTTTTAATTTTTATTCCGTGCTCTCGGTTGGAATATTCACCCCCGACGAGTAAAAATGCAGGGTAAACAGTTTGGAATCAAAGATCACAGGCCATTAGCTTTGAGTTGAATTTAGCAGTGCGGGCGAGCTTTGCTTCCACGAATTCCGCTTCTAATCATATATATATACTCAAAAAGCAGCCTCGGCCATATTAGTTTGACGCGGCAGGGAGGAGAACGACGAATTGCGAAGAGAAATTGTTACAGCTATACGTGCGCTCATGGATTTATCCAAAAGTTTATATTCGTTTGCACACTTTGATGCGGGAAGGGAAAAAAAAGAGAAATAAGCAAGGAGGTTGGTTATGCCAAGTCAACAAAGCTCGTTTTGCCCTCGAGCTCCTGTGGCCTGTACATAATGTTTTCGCGTCATTGGCCTAACCCCACCGGGCGCGCGCGTTCCTCTATTTTCCATCATTCTCCCTACACGTACCTTTTACCTTTCAGCCTCAGTTTCTTTCTTCACCTAACCGACGAATAAATCACCTTGTCGTTGACCTCCGTCGTCGACGTGCTTGCCGCCATTGATTTACTTTAAAATTACACGGCTCGTTGCGTTTTTAGTTTCCTGTTGCTATTTTTCTTCTTTTTTCATTCCTACGTACGAGTTTTTATGAAATAAACTTTTTGTCAAATTTCATTAATCTCGAGCGTCATAATTAAAGGGATTTTCAACGGAAAATCTCGCAGAAAATTCTAAATCCGAGAGTTACGCGATGCAAATCCATTTGTGGAAAATCAAATTTCGTCAAATATATTTCGAGGTTCAGGCAGGAATAGAATGTACTTTTTCGATGATCTCATGATGATGGATCGAAGTCGAGCTAACCATGCAGTTGGTCGGTACGAAATCTCACAGAAATAGCAGCCCGGATGAAATGAAAATAGGAAATCCCATTACGAGAACTCGCAAGTTAAAATTAAACGTCAGAAATCTCGTCAAAAAGCTTTGTAGCACCGAAGGGCAGCGGAAAATTGGGAAATGGCAAGAAAAACTAATAAAAGTTGAATGGGGAGTGGAGGAAACTGCTTGTGAGTGGAATACGTGGAAAAATAATGGAAAATGGGGGAAGCAGGATTTTTTACATAGAAAATAAATGAAAAAAGACTTTCAAATAATTGCCAAAATTTGTTCGTTTCGGATGAGAAGTTGGACGTGAAAAAAAAAAAAAAAATTAAAAATTGTTTGAAAGAGATATATGGGAACGAAAAGCTTGAAAACTGAGAGTCCCTGAACCTGTAGCCATAGTGATTAATATTTCTCACACAGGAAGCTTCATTTTTCGTCGTCAAATAGTCGAGAAGGTGAGTTTCAATTTACGCCGTTTTTGTTCTATTGTTTAATATTTTTTGTAAGCGTAATTCAATTTTTTTTCACGAATCATTCGCCTCTACATCGAAGCTTCGCACCGAACAATGAAGCTTCAACACCTAATTGATCCCGAGAGCTCAAAGCTTTTGTGTACATGCTCACACGACCTCTCTTTCTGCTTCTGTGTCTCTTTGTCGTTCTAGCTTCGCGCCCGTTGAATAAACAAATTGCGGGGTCACGATACACTGCAGAGAGAGAGGCAGCGAGAGAGAGAGAGAGAGAGAGAGAGAAAGAGAGAGAGAGGGAGGAAAATGAATATGGACAGGAATCGAGCGAGGCAGAGTGCACGTACTCACAAATAGACTTGTTACGGTTCACACAGCACTTTATAGTCAATATACTCATGTCCGGATGAAATAACACTCACCAGTGGACACAAACATATCTCAAATTGCATATATACATGGCTAAGTTGCAAAAATTGGGGCTGAATGACCCGAATGAGGTAATGCGGGTCAGTTAGAAAATTACGAGGCAAAAACGATGTGGATTTTCGAAAATGTGCCATTTTTCGTGTCTTTTGGCTGGATTTATATTGACGGAAACTCATTGACAAGTCGCTGAGGGCCTCGACCACTCGTAGTTTTTTTTTTCATTTTTTTTTTCAAGTGATTTTTTTGGACTGACCCATTTTACCCCCACGTTTCTTTTTGTCTCACTATTTCCTCGATCCGGTATGTACAGTTGTTTAAATAGTATCCATGTCTGTGTGTTTCGTCACGCTTCGAGTGAGAACAATGCTCGTATTTGATCACGATTTTATACGGTCATTAAACACCCATTAGATCAATCCAAACGTACTTTCTATACGTTCATTTGCCATACAGTGCTCGAGAATCATCGGATCGGCCCTATGTATATTTATCATACATCTCTGATACTCCACTCTATGATTCTCTAATTCTTTCACCAGCGATGCTTTTCGCCTCAATCCATCTCGCCTCTGTGTGCTATTCGATAGCGTTGATGCTGGAGATCGAAAATTCATACCTTCATGGTTCTCTCTCAATGTTTTTTTTTTTTTTTTTTTTTTTTTCATTCGAAATTCGCGTGTTCTTGATGAGACTGGATGAACGTTCCATATGGAGCTTTATGCAGATGGCAAAGGAATGTGAAAAAAAAATCGAGAGCCAGCTCCAGAAATGTTTTGGAAGAGCGTTCGTGATGACGACAAACGGAAAAAAATTCCGAATGGCTTGTGGATCAATTTCGAGCCTAACGGATACCGGAGAAACAAAAAACTGATTTTTTTTCCTATTTCGGCTTGAAAACAATACCAAGAGAAAAAAAAACGAATGTTTGCCTGACTGTGCATACCTGATGAGGCAGCTCGATTATGCCAGAAACCACTTTCCGAGATTAACCGTACGAACGAAATCGCAGCACAAATGTTGCTCTGACATTATGTTACGTTTGTGGATAAAACTCATGTTTCCATACGCACTTGTTTGTAGATATACATGGATGGAAATCCACCCAGGCGGTCTCGATTTCTATGCAGTTCACACGGAAACTCAGTTCCAATTTCCAAACCAGCATTTATCGAACGAAAACAAAATTTTACAAACGCGTTTCTACACTTTTCCAATCAGTGCGAACTGCCCAGCAGGAAAACTTTGAAACTGTACATCAAAAATCAAAATTTCCTGCACATTTTCCATCTCTTATCGACTTTGTGCCATACATGCAGTTAAAGATATTTCATACGGTAAAAATTATTTCATCTCGAATTTTCGAAATTAAAATTCTTCGATGTCGTTTGACTATTAATAAAAAAAAGGCTCTTTTAGCGTACGCAGGACGATGGCAAAAATCCGCTGACAGGGGCCTCAGACCTAACGTATTACTATCACAAAACGACTTTATTTAGGGTTCTTTCAAAATTTTGTATAAACGTTCTTGGCACCAAAACTAACAGTTTTTTCCTATGAAGAAAAATTTTCTGACGTTTAGAATTTGAAATATTTAATTTCCAATTTTTTGTTTTTCCCATCTAAACGCATGTCAATGGAAGTCACGTTTCGTTAAAAAATTCCACGGAAAAAACAAAAGAAATGCCACTCAATTTACACGCGTTTAGATGGGAAAAATAAAAAATTGGAAATTAAATATCTCAAATTCCAATCGTTAGAAGATTTTGAAGACTGTTAGTTTTGGTACCAAAAACGTTTATACAAAATTTCCAACGAACCCTAAACAAAGTCGTTTCGTGATTCGTCGATTTCGTGAAGGGAAATTGGTCGTTTTTTAAAATAATAAAAATAAATAAAATAAAATGAACTGAACGCAACTCGGATCCATGGAAGCAGAAATAAATGAAAAAATCGCATTGAAGGGTGGAATTGGAGAAAAACAAAAAGAAATGGCTTTCGTTAGCAACGTTGAACATTGGTAACAATGAAAAAAATAGTCAGTGCTTCGAAGTGAAACTTTCACATGATATCCTCCATATTCGTTTTCATTTTTTTGTTCACTTATTTTTCGGTGAATGTTGAAAACTGTCAAGTGGTTGTGTATGGCACTCACCCAACTATAGTTAAATAAATATACCTGGTGTACACGAGCGATGATCGTAACATACACGTGCACTTGTATCCACTCAACTGACCCAACTAAATCCTCTCACTCGTCGCTGATCCATTCTTCATACCGGTTTATTACGTCCACCAACATTGTTCGAGGATCCATGGATTCGAATGAAACACTCGTATCGTTTTCACGTCCCAAAAAAGCTCACGGGAATGGTACTAACAAATAAGTGACTAGTTTCGTAGTTGGAAGAAAAACAAAGTAGTATATCATTGAAACTATCGGGACGTGTACAGTGAGTCAGGAAAGTATGAGTTGGACGGCCGAGTATCCGAGTGTGTGTGCATAATAGCGAAAAACCGAATTTTTTTGTCATTTTTTTCGAGCAGAAAGGTCAACGATACATATTTTGTGAAATCGCAGAGAAAAATGTTGAAACATGCAGAAGAAGAGATGAACAATGCGGAAACTGAATAAATTCTGGGGTGGATTTTGTTTTGTTGATTTTGTATAAATAAAAGGAGGGGAGAAATGTTGAGGAATGTCAGAGGGCTATAACGATCGGGAGTAGGGTGACCGGTGCTGGTTGGATTTTCTGGAATCGATCGTGCATGTGCAGTAGCGGTTAGTGTAGCTCTTGCTATTTCCAGGCTTGAAAATGGGGCTGGTGTGGGAGAGACATTGGTTGGACACGGTATCGACTGGTGACCAAAGTAAACGAGAGGGAGAGACTATTAAAGTGAAATCTACCCCATGGGTTATAATCGTAAATAGTTAGCCTCGTGGCCTCCGGCTTCGATCATCGCGTCGTCGTCGACGTCGTTCCAGTCCTTCATTCTTCTCTTTCTCCAGCGATCTTTTCCCTTGTCCATACTCGACTTATTAAACCACTCAGCAAGGAAAATACATATGTATGCATGCCTCATGCGGCATGGTTAGTTTGCTTGTGCCAGCCTATCGTACTAACCTACATATAGGGTGTACCATGCCAAGTATTCGACATCAACAATGACCTTGGAAGGTCCTCGACGATGAAGAAAGTCGAGACGAGCTTCGCAGACACAATGAAATTAAATTTTCAATGGACTATGGAAATTCTGTGATTAAAATTGAGCTACTCATCGGGTTAGCAATATATTCTATCCCAATGGTTAATCTGGAGACTCGGTAGAGTCTCGGGACAAGTAAATTTGACCGATCTCTGAATAAAGCAAATTCGGTGGTGGGGATAAGCACTTTATTTAATTACGGAGTCCAGGAGTAATGTCCAGATCTGAAAATTGAACCGGAGACTAATTACATTGGTCCCCGTCGATTGATCTATAAATCATCGCGATTGATGCCGTAATTGCTGAGAAAAAACTTTGAACAGGCAATATTATGCAAAAAGCGTAGTGTTTGTCTGTGTCTGTATATGCGCGCAGACGACACAATGAAAGGGTTCTCGATGCCCATCAACAGCGATTTATCCACTTTTTTATCTTGAGACTCGGTAGAGTTTCGGCGAAAGTCAATATTCTACTTTACCAACATTGACGTTTTAATTCAGTCAAAAGATTTATAAAACAAATGTACTTGTCCGGGCTTCTTATCCGTGGAGGGGATTTGCCATATGATTAAAACCTTCCGAAACTTTTTCTCGGTCCTGGGAGGTAAATTCACCGCTGCAAACGTTCGGTGACTCACTATTGAAGCGGACACCTCATACATTTTGAGGAGATAGTAGAGGTCGAGACAAAAGAGAGAGAGAGAGAGAGAGAGAGAGAGAGAGAGAGAGCGAGAGAGAGAGAGAGAGGGAGAGGGAGAAGGCTTGCTGCTGGCAGTGGATCTAGGTAAGCGGCAAACCCCAGTAGAGTTGTTGAATATATAATACACACGCACGTACCAATATCGTATGTAGCTTGAAGCATCGAAGTAGAGGCATAGAGCTTGAATATTCGTACATTGTGTCGAGCATTGTTGCATGTATATATAGATAGTGTTGAACTCTGGTTAGCTCGTACACCCCTTGAACAATTCGGTTATATGCCATTCATTATCAACGTGTACCTATGGAATTATCAATGGCAAATGTGTATCTATAGATATTTATGATTCATTCAGAATGAACAAGAAAGCATATCCACCCCTTTAACCTTTATGCGACAATGTATATTCTATGCATTATATACATTCCGACAGAGCGACTCTTACGATGGATTAGGCAGACGAGATTGTCCCGATTGTTTTCAAGTTGGATCGAGCTCGACGAATTGAGCCGCATATTTTGATCAGGAATAATTGTCGTTTACGATGAAACAGCGGCTGCTCAACGTTGCAAGCTCGAAGAACCATTGCAAGTTCGTCTAATTAGGATGAGACCTAGAACAGTCAGTCTATTGCAATTGTTGCTAAATGCTGTGGAATTATGGACTGAAAAGGCAATTAGGGCGGAAGCCGATTGTTCAGGGTTCGCATGAGAGAAATGGAAGGTCGTTGCTTGGAAATTGGGATTGACGTTTAAGAATGAAGTGTTGAGAAAGATTCGATCCTCGTCTTGACTTTGTTGCTCTGCGAAAGAGCAGCTGAAAAAAAAACTGTTTCAACGGGGGCTTTGAAGAGGATTCTATTGTTTCCCCTCCGGGCAAAGACTCAACTAGCAACAGAATCTTCGTTGGGATTCACGGAAGTGTTGAGGACAGAGATGGGGGAGGTTCCAGGGCACTGCTGCCTTGGAGCCACGACCGAATGAAGGCCAAACATTGTGGCTACGGATAAGCAAGCCGAGTGAAGTCTATCAAGCCTATCAAGCTTTCGATAACACCGTGGCATGTTTACTCCATCGCCTGGCTCAATTTCTAGGTGGTTCTCGATGACCCACGCACTGAGGTACTAACGCTCACGTCCCATATATTCAACCATGGGGATTGAGTGTTGCGCGAACCACCACCGCGGTGAGAACACCAAGTCCCCCGAGGACTCTGATGTTCCAGTCCGCCAAAGAGGCGACGACCGCATCTCTGTGTGAGATTACAGCAGCCTTAGCAAACGATTCGAAACGTTATTCTCGCCGTATAATTTTGACAGGCCTGGCTTCCATTTGAGGTAATCGAGTTGCACGAGTTAAGGAGGTTGGGATCACGACGATTTAATGTTGCTATGCTGAACTATATTAAAAACATACAAAATTTCAAAAAGATAAGAATTTAATAAAATTTGGTAAATATATTATTTTAATAATATATATGAAAATACAAATTTTTTTGGATTTTCCCACCACGTACGACTCGAGTAATTGAAAACTAAAGTTTACGTATAAAAGCATAGAGTTTGAATATATGCAGGTATACATCTCGTGCATGAAAAGTTCCATTTAACTCTTAATTATTCGATAACCGTGTGGTAAAAAATTTGGAGAAAATTTGTATTTTTATACTTGATGCCAAAGAATGTTATCACCAAATTTGATCAAAATCTGATTATTTTGATTTCGTGATCCAACCTCCTTAAACTGTTCCCATGAGCCAGCAGCAGCAGTCTTTTGCTCTTTCAATTGCTGGCCAACCGCCTCTTGTCTTTTAAATGACTACCTGCAGCAATTCAGACGGTTCAATAGAAGACGGAATCAACTCTTCTGGCATCCTTTGTCCGAAAGTCGAGTTTCGATGCGGTACAAAAGGAAGATCGATTGCGGTGCAGTTTCTAACAGCAGAGGAAAAAAAACGCGGCTGACGGTGTCGGCAGAAATGAAGCTGATCCCCTTAAGGGGCGAGGGCATCGAAACGACATCGGTGACTGTATGAGCCACGAGACAGCGATGATGAAGCCGAGGTCAGAAGTAACACAGCCAAACGATTAGTGTCTCGGGCGGAATAATGCTCGATGCAATGCGGAACCGAGATGGCAACTGGCCTCATTGATCCAACGATCACTCTTGCCTGGGGCATAAATTCCAGAGGGATGAGACTGCGTGGAGCAGAGGAGTCAGATGTGCCGCAGAGCAAGAGGTCGTCGGAGATCGAGTTGCACGGGTCGGTAACTCATCGATGAGGAGATATTCACCGGTCGAGCTTCCATATCAAGCCAATGACATCGAAGACACATAGGTCGAGGTAGAAAGTTCGAGCAAGTGGAAAGCTGCCAGGGCTCGCGGGGCGCAACTCGTAAATGCGGTAATTATTGCCACCCCAAACCATTCTGCGGGCTCGCATCGATGATTAATAATTAACGTCCAGAACGAGAGTTATATCGCGGAACTTGCCGGATATACGGACCGTCGTCAATTTTCGAATCCAAATTCCATTAGTGTCCGGGGCTCATGCTCGTCCGAGTTCTCTCTTCGAGTCTCCCTCGTCTCGATCCTCTTCAATCCTATATATTACCGGCGCGCACAAAATCACTCTCATGCACGCACACATACATATCTCATTGACTTTGAATTAGAATGATGGTTCGAGCAAAAGCAGCAATGGTCGACGACATGCTGTCGTAGGAAACGTCATAACAGCTCTTTTTAAAGGCTCCACTGGATTCCTCAAAAGAACCAAAGCACTCACCACTTGGGAGGTTTCCTCCTGAGGAACATCTAAAAGAAAAAGAGGAAAATTGCAGGAACTAGATAGACGAGAGATTAGCAATTCAATTGCTGTGATTCAAGAGCGAAGGATAATTTTCGACAGCTTTGCAGCAATCAGGTTATCAATGGCTGCATATCCAACCAGCAGGACAGAGAAGCAGTCCAATGAAAAATAAAGCTGCCTTATCAGAGGAAACACGTCCGATTGCTAAGTACAGTATTCTGCGATTCTTCCGTTTCATATTATGTTTTATGTACTCTGATATATATTCACATTTTGTACTATATGCGTGTGTAGGTAAACATGGGGTAGATTACCACTGCAACGTTGTCGAGGTCTGGCAGCAACAATGGCACACACAGCGAGGCCTACGTGACCGGTGGCAATTCATACCGCAAACCGGTTCCAAGTACGAGTGTATCAATTTAGTCCGTTTACCACAGGGGTCGCTTACCATCGCCCAACCCCTTCCTTCTCCCTCCCCATCACCCCTCCCTCTCTCTCTCTCTTTCGCCTCTTTCTACTTCACATTACATTTAAACCCCTGGAATTTCTACCGCTTTGGCTATCGTGACGGCAGTCGCGCCTTTGCTATCCCCTTCGTCCAGTCCCGAGCAATGAGAAGAATGGGGGGACCCCTCCTTCTTATCTTGATTTTACTATGCCTCCGCATCAAGCAATGTGCTTTAGCCACGAGACAAGAAAAGGGTAACTTTCGGATTCGAATACAAGAGTAATTCTGCAACAATGAGACAAGGACAAATAAATGCTTCGTATCAACTGAACACGAACCACAGAGTCCCGAGATGACCGTCAAAAAGCCAAAAGATGAACCAAGTTTTAGGCTTTAAGTTGGTTCGTGTTCTAAAAACATTGTTCCAAAAACGATCATGTCGCATAATTATCAATCGATCGAGTGAACAGGATCTTGATTGGGAGAACGTGAAACCAATTATTTTTTGACATTCCTAATCAGTTTGGTGATTCTTCTGTAGATAAACTTTATATCAGGAGTTCGTGACTTTTTGAGAACTTTTACAGTTCGATGGAACTTTCCTTTCGATGTATTGTTCTTGTTGAGAAACACTGTGGAGTGGAAAAAAAAATGGTTTATGTCCAACGAATTCCCACTGGATGTTCTGTATTTATATGAATATCTTATCGGATCAAAATACCACTTGTCCCTGATGAACCAACGTGACAAGGATGTTTTACGAGTCCGAGACAACGGAAAAATCAATAAACAATTGTCGTATCTTCGTGGCATTCATTACAAAGTTTTTGCTGCTAAATTTATTGCTCTGAAACTGTATTATTCGCTATTAAAATAGCTTGAGGTTGCATGTCTCGTTGACTGTTTGTTCTCCTAAAAAAAGCTCGTAAAATGGACATAAAAAAGTAGTGTCATCTTGGAGAGAAATAGACAATAATTCATCTTATTTCGAGGCTTTTTAGTGGGCATTAAAAACGTGTGCCCCGAGGTCAATAAAATCAGGATAAAGAAAAAAGGGGGCAATATGGACCCCAAACTTTTCATGGACAAACACTTGCGTTGGTCAATGCTGAAACGAGAGGACATGGAAGCAAATGTTTTGGGTACGATACACAACTTCCCCCTCCACTTGAATCAACAGGAGTCCACATGGCACAATTTTTTTTCGAAATTTCATGCTATTGGTGCTCCAGTTGGTTCATCATTTATGATGCATTCCCTCGAATGCGATATAATATTGAAATGTAGCCACGTAACATACTTAGCGAATTGATATTACGAGATTAATTCGAATATTAATTGATTCTTCATGAATATGGATGTGTAGAACGACTGTGATGATGAATAGGAGAGAAATGAGGGTGGAGAGAGAGAGAGGATGAAAAAAGAGGGTTGCAGAACGGTATTGTAGGTATACAGTATACTTCGTTCTATCACATAAAATTACGGTTATTTGATTAAAGAGAAAGGTTGTCAACGGCACGCGAACTGCACACACTGGCGGCGGTACTGCATGGATGTTCCAAGCGTATACAAATATTGTGCATATACACTCTTGAATATTTCATTGGTACAAGAACGCAATTCCAAGCCCAACAATTTTACCACATCGATGACCTAGAAGAGAGAACGGGACAGCATAGCATGCAGGAGGAATGGAACACATTCCATAAATTTTCGAAATCGAAGGCTTCCAGGCCATGTTGCCGTGTACCTATTCGACCGTTAGTTTATGTGCATATGTGTACGGCTTAGTATACTTTGTACGCGCTATGCCCCAAACCTCCACCTTGATTTCCTTTTGACATGTCATTTTGTGGACGGGCCAACGCCCGGCCACAAAATGTACAAGTTATATCGGACATTTGCCAGCTGGGATTTTCACCTCCAAAATGAATTCATCAATGTTCTCGTCTCTCCAGTAGCAGAGAGAAAGAACGAGAGAGAGAGAGAGATTGGGATTTACATAACGAGCAGCTGGTCAAATTGGCCAGAACTTTATGGATGACGGAAAAATATTCATCGAGATGAGATACATTGGACGACTGAAGCTGACAGGCAGGAAAATCGACCAACTTGGAAGGATGCTGTTGAAAAGTTGATAAATTTACAAGTCGCATAATCCTTCATCGTGGAAAATATTTACAGGAGAGAGAGCAAGCTGTAAATGAGTAATAATTAGGACACGAGTTTTTTAATAAGCAGTGTAGCTGAGAAATGAGAAAAAGAGAAGGATCGAGTCTCAAAAGGCAGTGACGAAAAAAAGAGGAACGTGTAGATTGAGCCGTCTCGTTGGTACTGTACCATCTCACTTTCCGCTGGCTTCGTTCGCTGCAGACTTAATCTGTCCCTTTTCCCGCCTCGCCTTCGTACCCGTCAGCCAAGCAACGCCTCTTTTTCCCTCTCTCATTCACTCTCAACAGATTTGCAATTCTAACGAGAGGGACTGCATTAAACGGGAATTAATTTCTTGCTAACCGTCTGCACTGGCTGTACGAAGGAATAAGCTGCTCGGGTTACGCTGGTGCAGGAGGTTGAGCCAACACCAAGAATATACCCAGCACCACATCGTCCCACACCGAGGCATTACGCGACTATGATTCTCGCGGTGCAGTTCAACTCCATCCACCTCGTGTCCAGACAGACCGACAGCCAGAGCTCGAGAGCAGGCGGAAAACGATTCGAGAGTTGGAAACTTTGTTGGGATGATACCTTCTTAAGGGGCAAAGTGATCGTCGCGCGTCAAGATAGGAAAACGTTGCTCCTTTCACCACATAAACGTCTAGCACTTGACCATCGACATTTTATCGACAGTTTTAATCTTCGCGATATGCAACGGTTAGTCTCTTTGATGCTCAATATATCTGGGATACTAATTCCTTAAAGTTCCGGTTGGTACGCCATTCGTTGCGATAATTGAATGATTACTATGCCGAGCCACCATATCGCTCGTACTTGAGCATATCGCCAGGTTGCCCCAGACCCTTTCGACGCCTGGTTACTTGATAAAAAGTTTGTGCAGCGCAAAGGGATAGAAAGTTTCGTAGAGTTTTTACGGCAAACGAATTGGCATCGGGCCTGGCGAAACACATAAACTTAAACTTTGTACCGAAGAAGCTTTTCTTTGCTCGTGCAACTTCGAGGACGAAGGGTAGCTCGCGATAAATTCGACACCCCAACGAACGAAGATGAGTTTACTGCGAATTCTATTTACCAATCGAAACGTAGAAATGGAAGGAGGCGTTCGTCCCAACTATTCTTAGTTGGGAGCTCTTTCTAGAGCTCGCCAAAACACGTCGAACCCGCTTGGCATCGCGTACAAAACTCAATCATCTTATCAAGCTTGTTTCCTAATGCCTTCGAAGGACATTGGGAGAATTAGCAGCTATTGAAATGTTGCGCATGACTGGGAATTGCTTCCGGATTTATCAGGTCGTTCGGCCTCTGCTGTCATGATCTGTAGCGAGTGCATCTGCTTGGAAAGAAGCAGGAAGATGTATCGGAACAATGGATCCAGAAGCGCGACACCAAGGATCAAGGTAAATGGGAAGGACAAGACAAAAAACCGAAAAGAGGGTACAAGAACAAATGAAATGTAATGTCCAAGCTTGAACGACCACAATAGGGACATGCGCGTGTCCAGAGAAACATGAAGCATAAGAAGAAAAAAAACGAAGAGATACGAGACAGTGAAATAACTGGGAACCCGTACCGCCCTGGACTTACCAAAGTCTTTTCCACGGTTCAGTGAAAACGCAATGTTTGAACGTCCAGGCGATGGTTGCTGCAGGAAGGAGATGAGGCTACGAAAAGACAGGAGCAGAAGAGAGTGAAAGAGTATATATTGAAGACTCCTGGATAAGGTGGTACTTCTAGGAAAACGACTCGTAAGTGTCGGTCTCTCTCAACTCGACGAAGCGAGTTATGGTTCAGTCCCTTTCCCCTTGGATTTCCCTGGGCATTTCACTTGCCTGCGTTTTCAACTTTCCCTACTACCCATGGCAGTTCTCCTCCAACCCTCGTCGTTCTACACTGCAACTATCCAACTGCCACCACCCCCTATTTACCGAGTGGACTAACCTCCGAGCAAAGACCAGAGTTCTTCTTTCTGCCTTTCTTGCCCCTTTTCATCATTCTCTCTCTCTCTCTCTCTCTCTCGTTCTTTTTCCTGCTCGATCCCTCGGAGCAGGGCTAAGATTTAGTGGTTTAAAGAGATAAGAAAATAGAGGAAGCAAATGGACCGGAGTGGTAAGCTCGCAGTTTGCTTCAGAGCGAAACGAGCTATCGCGTTGTTTTTTTCCACTCTTGGTACTTCACAACGACCATCCGACAACCTTTCACCATGCCCTCCATGCAACAAAGTTACAGAACCGATCCTCCTCTTCCACTAACCCTTTCTCCAACAATCCCCAAATGTATAGTCGCGTAGGGTATACCCCACGCGACTATACATTTTCGCTCTTCCTCTCGTTCCTCCCCTCTCTCACTCTATCTCTCAGTCTTGCCTAGATTCGGAGGACGCTTCCAGCTTGTTTCGTAGCGTCACGGCGTCCTCGAACACACAAGAGTGGCATGGCGAATGGGCGGAGTATCGAGCAACGTCCGACTACATGAGAATTAGAAGCATGACTGCGAATATGGCTCTCCTGGTGACCGAGAATCCTTTAGCGACCACTGTACAACTGGATGGTCCTATTACATTTCCGGTTCTACCACACCTACCCCTTCGAGGGCACTTCATCCTTCCCACAAGTTTCCAAGAAGCCTGGTCCTACTATGTCCATGGCCAACTTTGTTCTCTTCCGCTGTTTGGATCACTTTGTAGCCCTGTGATGGTACCGATCTACCAACCGCACCACTGTAAATGGATTTAGAGAAAGCCCAGCAGTCAGAGAGATGAAATGATGAATCATGGACATGCGCCTTTGGCATTACCGCGAAGATGCAAGTAATTAGTGAACATTCCGTGAGCTGTGATCCTTGCCAAATCCCTTTCGTGGGCCATTTGCCACTCGGCTGACTTTTTACGTTCAACTCGCTCTTTGCAAAAGTATTGTTCACGAATCCGCATCATTATTGCGTAACAGTTTTCGAACAAATGTCAATTTTACCGACGTAAATTTGACTAAACGTTGAAAAGGGCTCAGCCTGCTGGACTGCTGCAGAAACTTTATTGATTTCAACAGAACACGCTTGCCAGTACTTCCAGTTATCGGCCACCCAACAGCAGGGTTCGAAGAAAAAGAGGAAAACATCCTGCAGGGACTTGCTTCGGAATGGAATTCTCGCATGGACATTGATACGCTTGTCAAATCGTTGTCCTGCACAGCGGAAAATTAATCAACGTCCTGCTCGGATAAAAAAAACTCGGTAATGGAAAATTTTTATTTCATTCAGTTTTGTGTAAAAAATTGTGCCTCCCGAAGACCTACAACTTCCTAGGAGATCGACTATTTTTTGGTGGATTACGGCCACTGCAAAAGTTGGTTCCCGGAGGTGTCGTGTCAGGTTGAATCGCCGAGACGCCAATAAGAGGAGTTCGGAACGGTTACGAGCTAATAGCGACGTCTCTCTAGCCCACTCATACTTCGGTCGACTCTTAAACAAACGCAGGGGGTTCCAGGTTGAATAATCAATAACGCCGTAACTCGAGTTCACGGATACATTTCCCTTTGAAACCATCAACGGTTCATAGCGTCAAAACGCTTAGAGATACAGAAAAAATGCACTGAACCAATTGTGGAGAGCACAAAATTTGCTAAAAAAAAGTTCCTGACAGCAAATGTCTATCTGTCACACTGTAGGTTTGGGAACGTTTCGAAGAGCGAGCTGCTTCTATTGGTTCAATTTCACGTCTGAATTACAGGAGATGAAAAAAATATTGTAACCTGTAACTCTTTTGACCCAGATCTTTGTCAAAGTATTCAAAGGCAACGTTAATTATTTTCAGTTTTTAGTGCAATGAGCCATTTTCTAATTTTCCTGTAAAAATTCAATTCTGAAGTAAAATTGAGGTCATTGGACATTGTACATGAGAGACCTCGTAGAATGATCTGTAAGTTACAATTCTCTCGTTGGTATATACAGTGAAAACGATAGGAAATCGATTTTGACACCTTGCCCTGTGCAGCTTGGTCTCAGTCGTCTCGGTAGGTTCGTGACAATTCGCGAGGGGTCGTACACCGACGTGCCACCTGGCTCATTAAGAAATAGACGAGCGCCAGTCACGCTTCGACGCTGAGAAACGACTCCAGCGATCTTTGTTTGGGTTTCGAGGGGTTCCTCGATCTGTCGGACAAGGAATTAAGCTCCGAGTAAAATTGTCGTTTCATCGTAACGAAACAAGGTCACAATTGATAACTGGGCTTTGAGGGTGAGGGGAAAAAATGTATATTGTTCATGGCCTTTTGATTTCACGTTCTTCTGTTGTACGAGCGGAGGGTTGGCTTTTGCTGTTTGCAGTGGTCGCAGCGATCGATCCTGAAGGACAAAAGATTTGTCGAGTGGACAAGAGCGTATGTGAAAATGAATATTGACTTCGCGATCACCTTGTCCCCTCCTCAATTCGCTTTCGCCTCTCCTCCTTTTGTCAACTGCACAATCTTTTTGTTTTTTCATCTCTCCTCGTGTTGGCAGCACACAATGACACTGTAGGTTCTCTTTTTGAGCCAGGAAGGTCACAACGAACGGCTCCAATGTTGCCTCATAAAATATAACTCGATGAAATAAAAGGAAAAGCAAGCATTTCAGCGACGCACGTTGTACACGTTGAGTTTCGGTGACGACCCATTCATTTTATGGTCCGACTGTTGGCATAATATTGCTCGTAATATTGTTGGTATAAAACATACCAAGCTACAAAATATCAAAAGTAAACACACACCTTGTCTCCATGCATGCGATGCTCGGTTATACAGTCCACCTGATGTATTTTACAATTTTATTGATTTCCGATATTTTCGTTCGATGCAACCCTCAAGTTTCCTGCAAAGGTAAACACTCGATTTTCCAAAGATTCATATTTACTAGGGAGTAACAAAGAGGAATATTCCCAAGGGTTGATGTTGATTTTGTTTTTCCTTTTCTTTACAGTAACCGTGAACCCTTAACAGTCACACCTTCAGATTGTGATGTAACAATCATTGGGGGTGTTATGAACCCCACTCACTTTGGAAGGCGATAAATAGTTGAAAAATCGTTAAAAAAATGAAATAAAAATACTACAATGTATTGTCAACCCTTGAGCAACGACCATAATGATTGTATTCAATCGGTGCAATTTTTAATATTGAAAAAATGTCAAATAAAAAAAATTCTGCAAAAATGACATTTTTTTACAAAAAAAGATGCAGAAATTGTAATTTTCAATTTAAAAAAAAAAAAAAAATCGTTTCATAAGTCTGAAATAGCATGCTATCAGGTGGGACTGTTTAAATTGGCGACCGTTCCAAAAAGTATACCCCAGGTTTTACACCGTCTGCTTCCTACGGTTTCCAAAACTGAACTAACGGGCCCTTTCAAATAATAACGATGGAGGCTCTCTACTATAAGGTTCAAACTACCGATAGAGAGTGTCATAAGTCCCATTTTGTCAAAATTTCTATTACGTATCGTCGGTCGAAAGCGGCTGGGGTAAAATTAACCCCATGTGACCGTTAAGGGTTAAAGTTGATGCTTTAGGGCTTTCGAGCTGCTCCAACGCATTTTGACACTCTGGGCCTATTTGACCCGGAGTTTCCATCGTTTTCAGGGGAAACGGTGTTGAAAACGTCGAGAAAATAATTGACACGGAGCTATTCGAGCCGAAGCTTGGACAAACTCTGTTGGACATGACGAGGAAAATGGTAGTTTTCTATTTTTCCGTTTTCACAGACCAGTCGAGCTAGCGAGTGCTTTCACGTTGGCAAACATATTTACGTCATTCAGGTTACGGTGAAAAAAGGAAAAACTGTTGAAACTGAAAAGTAAGGAAAAATGAAATATTCTCAGGAAAATTAGTTACTTTTTCTTTGGTCAAGAGGGTAATCGGGGTAAAGTCAATTTCATAGTGCGGTTCACACTCGTCTGGTTCGCTGGGATCGCGTCGAAAGTATTTCACTTTCTTGCCTTTCGTTTTTTTTTTTTCAATTCCCCTAGAAAAACCAATCTCGTTTTTCACAGTTTTCGAATACTTTTTTTATTCGTTTGTTGGTTTCGCTGTTTTTTTTTCGTCCGATTCACACTACAGGGCTTAATCAACCCCGAAATATCTTGAAGGTTTTGAGGCACGTTAACCTCGAAATCCTTGATGTTTTATCCAGCGGAACATTCGGCCGGATTGTTCGCCCCAACACTGTGAAATTCTCACGAAAATTCAAGGCGTTAAACTCGCTCATCCGCGGGCCAGCAACTCCATCAACTTCAAGGCAAGGAGCTCTCCACGAGTTGAGAAACGTTCTCTCGTTTCGTAAAGGGCTCGTTCGTAGGTGTTGATTTTTCTCGTAAGCCCGTGGAGAGCCAGAGAAACAGGATTGAAGGAGCACAGCCAGGAAGGAAAAAGATGAGAGGAACAGGAAGACAGAGACAGTCCCGGAGTCTCAGCAACAAAATATATCGTAATTCTCCGGTAGAGAAAGTTGGCCAAGTCGAGCGTAAATGCTGCGCGTGAAGATGTAGCTCCCTTAATACGTAAAGAACACTCGCACCACACCCGGACGATGATACAGTCATACACGAAACAAACTCGTCGACGCATATTCTTCCGCATCTTCCTTCTTCTCGCCCGAACTCCATTTTCTCTCTTTCACCTGATGCTCAGACTTTCTCTCATTTCTGTATTTTTCTCCCCCAAGGAAATCTATGAAAACCAGCCAACACGCTATCCCGTCCCCTTTTTTTCGTTTCTTCATTCCTTCATTCCTTTTTGTCCAACCACAAAAAAGTCCCTTTGGAATACTTAAATTTAATTTGCTGGAATTCACTGAAAATTCCATCGACTCGCGAGAGTGTGTGTGTGCTTCCTCCAAAAGTGGAAACGGCAGAAGTGGAGGAATCGACAAAATTCGAGAATTTGAGCAGAAAATCGTTGTTGTTGTTGTTATTGATTTTTTTTATCGTTTTAGAGTTTCGATCTTTGTGGAAAATGCACCCCCCGGTCCATATTAACACCAATTCGTCAAAATTAACGTCCGGGAACTTTCCTCTCGCCACTAAATTCGCCATCTTGGAGAACAACATTTCCGTCGATCAAATACTAACCCCAGAATTCGTTCTGGAGCGATTCAAACGACCTTCACCAAAATCGCTTCGCTGCTTCAATTTACTTATCTAAATGAAGTTTCTTGGCAAAAACTTGTCTCCGAAGTCGCAACCCACACAGCCTTGAACTCAATTAACTTTCAGTTGATCCGCACACTAATCCAAAACTATCCTAATATTCTGCTGTAGATCCCTAACGATTCCAATGAATTGCTAAGATGTTTGATAACCGCAATCATCAGTGGGACGTGCAAATTCGGTTTTTAGATTGAAAAAATTGAAGCTCGCGTATTTTGGGTTGAAATTTAATGATGAGGTCGAAACTTTTGATGCCTTTGGATGAAACCAAAACCCTAGATTGATTTAAACTTTCCGGCTTCATTGAAAATACTGCTCCTAAGGGAAGTTGTAACTCCTTTGATGAAAATTCAGCTTTCCACCAAATGAAATCAAAATTCCGTCTAAATTCAGGCGCAACTGGTCAAAATCCATTCCCGAGCTCGTTGAAATTTTCGACATGATCTCCAATGATGATTTTTCAATACTGCCAATATTTCGAGATGATTTTTCTTTACTCTGGAAAAATTTCTATTGCTGGTCCAAATTAGCACCAATTTGTCGATGGGCCGAGTACACACGAATAGTTTATTTCACATCGAACTGGTACATATGGAAATACCTACGGGGTAAAATGATAAATTGTGTCTCGTCCGTTTTCTCTCTATACTCTCGGTCGCAATCTATTGTCGATATAACGCACGAGGATCCAGCAGCAGCAGCAGCAGCAGCGACTATTCTAGCGTAGTTTCTCTGTCCAAATCTGAAATATGCGCGACAGGACAGGAGGGAGAGAAAGAGTGGGAGGAGTTAGAGGGAGTGGACGAGGATAACGGCGGTACAAACGGTAACGGTACAAGCAGCAATAACGGCAAAAGCACAGGGCCAGTATAACGCCGTATCGTACACGACCGCATTGAAACTGAAGCTCTCCCCTGTCTCTCGAGGGCTTGAAACGTATCGTTCGTTTATAGTATTCTTGTCGAGTATATTTCGCTATGCCTGCGTCCTCGACAATAAGCTCTCTCTTCCTGCCACGAGCTTTCGTTTCCAGCATCCTTACAATTCCTTTCCTGTCCCCTCGCTGCATCTCTCTCTCTCTCTCTCTCGTTCTCTTGATATTCTCTTTGCATTTTCTCGTGCTTCGTACAAAATTCCTTCTCTCTCTCTCTCTCTCTCTCTCTCTCTCGCCATGTTTCATTAATCTTGCCACAGTCCCTTTTTCTCACTCAAACGTGCCTGCTAAAACGTGCACTGTGATATTCTACGGCCCTTCCGAGTGAAATAGAGGATCGAAGCGGACTGAAACAAAGCTCGACGGATCGGCTAAATTGCCATTCAATTGTATATACCGGAGGGAATATAAAGTAACCCCGCGGAGCAAGTCCTCGCGGTCAAACGTACTATTTCTTGTCGCTCCCTACCAACTTAAGGTTTTCTTGGGAATTGGGTTAAGTGCCGCTGAGGGAATTAGCAAACGTTCAATTATTCAACAAAACAGGTAGTTGAGGCGACGTGGGATTAGATATTTCAATCCATAGGGTCCATATTACCCCACATTGTTGAAATCGAAGCAAACCAACGACAATAGCACCCTCAAAATGAACATTTTCGAATATCCTGCGACGCGCGCATCGATACGAATATTTCGGAGCAACCAAGAGGCTTCTCTCAACGAAAATAGAAAATCTCTCAATTTGCGATAATTATTCATTTTATTAGTCCATCGAAAATGAGCCATCCGTGGATAAGGTTTTATGACGTTTCGAGACTTTCCTCGAAACGTGTATACATGATGATTATTCGGCGAGCTCAATGTACGAGCGGAAATAAGCAACGTTCGCTCGTCGTAAATAATTTATAGCAGTGGACGATGCAACGACATCAGCAGGAACGATACTCGAGAGTGAGACCGAAATGCGAGAGGGAAAGAGGAAGAAAGCAAACGAAAAAAAAAAAAACGACGTAACGACCACGTCACTTACTCGACCACGAAGCCAAGCCCATCTATCGCTCCGAATTCCTGAAAGCTTGAATCTTTTATCGATAACGACCTCCCTCTCGTTTTTCCGCCTTGAGTGCACGAGCGGGAGAGGCAGACGAGGAACAAATTGAAAATGTCATTTACTTCACGTGACGATCGTCTGCTCGCGACTATATGTATTATCGATGTTGTCAGATATTCTCGTTTGGAATGTGTTTCAATATTTACAATATTCTTTTAAGCCATTAGACTATTTTGTATCTGGAGTAATAAAATTAATGAATTTTTTAAATTGGGGCTATGCAGCTTTCCCGCGGACGATCACTCGATACCCTGAATTCTTTCGGGATAATGGAATTTCGATCGAATTCCAATTGCTCATTTCGTCTCGTCGTCCCTCGCAATATTTCCTACGCGATTCAATAAAATATTGACGAATTCTCTTTGAATGGCAATCGTCAATTTTATTCCACCATTTTTTAATTATTTTTTTCTTCATCGAGTGAATAAATATGTTGAGTCTTCAATGGCGTTGCCGAGCATAAAAGAAACGTTGCAGTGGAGAATTCATACTCAATGAGAAAAAAAATCGTAAATATTTAATTAAAATGATTGTTAATGATTAAATTGTATAAAAAAAAAGTTGGGGTCGAAATGACCCAGTGTGTACTCCCCCCCGTCTACGAAGTATCAAATTTAAAACTCATCGCCTAAAAATGTCTTGCTCGAGCAATTTGAATGTCTATTTGGTAATTGGGAATTTAATACGGAGAATGGAAGCTGCAAATGTGCCTTAATGTATTTCCCCGGACCCGGAAGGCAGCGATCGTGTACAATTTCAAAGAAACACCAGTTCACGTCCTCGGAGAGTGCTCGTTCGAAAATTGAACAAGTTTTGCACGAGGTGCTCCTAGCTCACCGTGATTTATATATTATTGGAGAATTTCTCGTCTCGTTGCTTCCATTCTCGTCCTTTTACTCTCTCATTTATCTTTATCTTTCTGTGCCCCCTCCATTTCTATGTCTCTTGGAGTAAAACGCATCAAAGTACAATAAAAGCGTGTTGACCTACTAAAAAGTCGCGACGTGATTCCTGGATATTTTGTTTTCATTTTTTTTCTTTTTTTATCTCACAAAACTACGAGATGCTACTGTGGACCTGCTTATCTGTTGGAGCGTGGTGTGTGCTACAATTGTTGGAAAAATAAAGGACATTTGTCTTAACGCTTTCGCATCGCGCGCGTCCCTCTTCTCTCTCACGCGACTCTGATTGATTTATCGTCGTTGCATTTATTTCCACTACTCTGTGGCCAAAGTTTAAATTCCGCTCGTTTCCCTATCCCCCACCCAGGCACCCAATCTTTACCGGGAGCTCAATTTCAAATGATTGAAAAATTTGAGAATTTCTAGTTCCACCAAGTGCGTGTCCACAATTCGTGATTAGTTTTTTTTTTTTTTTTTTTTTTTAATTAATCAATCGAGGATCAATTATGTCAATGAATAAAATAAATATCAATCATTAATCAATGATCGATCGATAAATAAAATAAATATAAATAATTCATAATTATAATACAATAGAGAAAAAATTAAAAAAATAAATAGATAAAGATCGTGACGCGAGTTTTATGAAGAATTTAAAAAATCACCTACGGGAATTCCCCTTTTTGTGACAAGTAGTGTCAGCAGTGTGTCCTTAACGTCTCATTGTCCTTGGTTTTGGCCTCGACCGTTCCTCGCAGTGTCCACTCTGGTGTTTATCTGAGAATGACAGCGTTTGCATTTCATTGGATTTATGGAAAAGGAAAAAATAAAATAAAATAAAGGAAAGGAGGGAAGAGAGCGAATGAAAAGAAAGTGCAAGAGAAAAGTGACCCCTCACGACGGGCATCGACCTCCGCCGTCGTATTGTTTTCTACACGCTGGCCCAAAACGTTTTTCCAGCAATCCTCTCCATTGCTTCCTCTTTGATCCTCTCCCATTCACTGCTTGGAATAAAATAAACACGAAAATCGATCTTATTATCTTTGCATATACGTGACCCATCGTTCTTATTAAAAAAAATAAAAAGCAACAAGAACGGTGAGTACGAGGACGAAACTAAAATAACATCCCAATAGGGATTGTGGGCTCATCGAAAACCGATTGAGCCGGAAGTATTTTTTCATTAACGTTAATAGATTTTCCAATAAAATAGTATACAAGCCAAAGCATACTTTTCTCTTGGCTTTATAGTCGATAAACACTCGATATATATGGCTCACGTGGCTTGTCCATTATTAAGAAGTGAAAAAGCTTTTTCTAGGCAAATTTTTTTATCCTTCGTGTTATCGGTCTTTTGTAACTTTGTCAATTTGCTAATTAATTAATCCAGAAATAAATGAACTAACGATAGAAACTTCAATAAGATAATGAACAACGTTTTTTTTTTCTTGACTAAATCGTTTTGGGGATTTGTTCTGGCCTTGGTCGTCGTGCTCGTCGCGTCGTGTTTAGCCAAGCGAAATAATCCGAGGATCGCGTGTCGGACTTCATAACGTTTGTCTGTCCCAAGAATCTCGCAGATGGCACACGATTCCTACGATAATTTTTAAGCACGTCTTACATGTACATTCCCAACCGAAAATTCGCTGGGAAATTCGTTTTCTTTTCCTCAAAAATAGTCCAAAATTTCAAAGCAATTTCTGTCGATAAGATCGAATTAATAAAATTTTTGAAAATTTGCATATTGCTTCCTCAAGATAGTCAAGATGCACGATGCTCGAATCTTCCTCTATGAGAAACTATATTCTTAATTTTGGCTTCTTCATAGAGAAAGCTTTGAGCATCACTTTGAAAATTTCAATTTGCAGCGTTTTTTGTATTTGCATTTAAATTATATAATTTCGAAAATTGTTATGGAAAGTAAAGAGAAAGTACAGACTTATACGCAATATTTTAGAAAATTTGGAGAAATTAGAGCGGTTGGACGATTTTTCAAAAAACTCAGATTTTCGTAAAATTCGAAAAATCATTAAATTTGAACCGTTCAACCGATATTCCCCAAATTCAATACCAATCTTCCCATTATGATAGTCTATTTATGAAAAAAAAAAAAAATTAGTAATAAATTTTTAAATTTGCGAAAGTTAGAGCGTCGACACCCTTTTTTTGAAAATTTTAAAATGCCGTAGAATTCGCATTTTTCTAGCAACACACACTCATTCGGACATTTTTTCTAGATATGATTTTCCGATGTTTTGGGACATTTTAAACACATTGACATTGAAAACTGAAAGAAAAAAAAAAATTTCACCATCACATAGCTTCCTCTATGAGGAAGCAAAAAGAGTTGTTTCCTTCGATATGTCGTTTCGATTCATTGGATAGAATTTTAGCTGGGAATGTACCGAATTTTCTGAGCAACCGAAAAGCCTCGATATCTCAGCATACAATCTTAAGGAGAATAAGGAAACGATGGGAAAAGCTTGAAAAATTGAGGGGAAGAAAAAGCATCTGACAAGAAATATGAATACTGCGTGTATTTTATGAGCTGAATAGCATCTCTCTATCTTGGCGTGTGTTTATATTTCTTGAAGGCTCTAAACGTTTGTTGCTGGTGGTGTCGCGAGGATTTTGCGCTGTGTACGCCTTTCAGCTTGGCGTAACGATGCCAGGTTTATCGTCGTTTCAGTCTCGAAGATACGAGCAGCCCAAATGGACTAACTCAATCGATGTACAGTCGCGTCCAGAAGGAGGATCAAAGGACGAAATATTGGATGAATGTTTTTTTTTTTTTTTTTTTTTTTTTGAGAAATAAAAGTTTTGGTTGTAAAAATTTGTCCCTATGCTGGTGAATCCACCGAAAAGAGGAGTTAACGATCGGTCGCGCTATCTGCAGGAGCCAGGACTAGGACAACTCGATTAAGGTGGAGGGGAGGCACGAACACGATCGGGCGAGACTAGAGAGACTGAGATTTATATGTTTACTCGGAGCCATGGTAACTTTCTGTTTTCGACTACCAGCACCGACTGGTTTGTTGTCCTCCGCGAGCAGCCTTTCTTCTTCTTTCTCCTTCTCTCGTCCGCTTGCCTCGTCGAAGGGCTCCCCGTTGGTTTATTTTATTCCGCTCGTCCTCGCAACCCTTCTCTCGCTCTCTCTCTCTCTCTCTTTTCTGTTTCTCTCAAAGCAGAAAGAACACAGTGGACGACACGAGAACGAAGCTCAACGACTCTCCCGCGGACGAGAGCTCGGTTCACCTTGCAGTTTCCTCTTCCTCTTTCCTATCGCAGCGCGTCAACACTTTTCGTTCGTTCCTTCTCAAACCCTCCTAGCTCTCCCTATGCCACAAAATCATTTCCAATGTGAATTCTCCTCATACACGTACAAAGCTTCGTTTGGCCGTTTTCCAAACTCGCTCCAACGCTGCAAACTGCTTGCGAACATTGCCTCCGCAAAGCGTAACGATATTTTTCCGTTTTTCGAACTTTGTCGCTGTGCCATACCACCGCGAACGCGACTCGAAACAATCCCGCAAAATTGCAATTGCGTTGTAACGATCTCTGCCGAGAGTTCTCGATGGATTATCACCCAATCTTTTGAAATAATCCACTGATCGATCTTTAAGGATGTTGAGTCCGAAATCGCAAGTGATAAGAAAATTCTGAAAATTTAGCATGTTTTTGTATGAAGCATTTAAGAGTTCGTGTCAAAATTTCACGACGATTAAGAAGCTCGTTATTGAACAATTGACATTGATAAATTAATGTAGTCAAACTTAGTCTTATGGAAACTTGTACAAATTTGCGATAAGTTTTTTTTTTGACCTCTCAATTTTTGAATATCTACAATATACTGAAAGCAACGGAAACGAAACGAAGTTTATTGATAAATATTGTTTGTATTTGTTTAAAAAATTATTCTTAACGAAATGTTAATTTTTTAATAACGAGCTTCTCAATCGTCGTGAAATTTTTACACGACCTCTTAAAAACTTCAGACAAAAACATACTAAATTTTCAGAATTTTTTTATCATTTTTTATTTCAACCCTTAAGGTGGTTAAAGTAATGATGATAAAATGATTAAAATTTGGTATGTTATTGCATGAAGTATTCACAAGGTCGTGTACAAATTTCACGACGATTGAGAAGCTTCTTATTGAACAATTAACATTAACAAATTTCGCTTGTTTGAATAACGAAGCAAAATTTGACTAACTGATGCTCGTAGAGGTTTATAGTGGAAGAATTTTCAAGTTTGGTACAACAGAAGTTTATTAAAGTGATCAAGTTGAGAAGAACTCATTTTGAGGTTCCTTGAGGTTCCTCGAGGAAAATCTTAGCGTCCCTGAAAGGGTTTAAAAAACGAGGCAGAGGGTTTTCGAGTAGGCTAAAGTCTCACAAAAGTGTTGAACAGCGACGGGTAAACATAGCAGTTGAAGGAAACAATTTTTGAAGTACAAGATGAAAAAAGGGGATGATAGGGCGTTGAGGAAATGATTATGATGACACGAGATGGCATTTTGAAACACAAGGAACATAAAGAGGTACAAATAAGCAAAAAGCAGAAATAAAACGTGGAGAAGAAATCAGGGAGTCTTGGTGGAAGCAGAGCAGGATAAAAATAAAGTGACGGTCACATCAGGAGTTAAAAGTTACGCGAGAGATTACGGTGTGGTCCAGGATCTTCCGGTGTAATTATAGTCCGTGACAAGGGATGACAAACCTTCCTCGACGGCACAGCCCCTCGTTTATTTCACGGCGAAGAGTTGTGTCTGAAAACGTCCTTCCGCAATGGGAATGGAAATCCCTCCAACAATTTTCTTTTTTACACATGATTTTAACGTTTAAGGTATTTCTATCGTCAGGCCTCAATCCAAGGAATTTTCAATTTTTTATTTCAAGCTCGACGTAATATTTTAATAATTATTTCTGTAAAACTTCAAACTCGGTTATCGAGCTAATTACAGAGAAAAAAAAATGCAATTTGGGTATTTTTGCAAAGTACTTCTGAGACGACATACAAAAACCCAACTTCCGGTCGCTATAAAAATGTTTATAATAGTGGGAATCCGTCAGATTCATAAAAAAAAATCTGATTTACATAATTGACACTCGTAGTAATCCAATGCGTTTAGAAAAAATTATGCTCATCGACTTATTTTTTTATGTAACATCAAGTTAAACTTGAACTTCCGTTCCGGTATTGGATGAATCTCGCCGCGATAAAAAGACGTTATTTGAATTTCTACACACATGTTTCATTGTTTTGACAGATAGACGTTCAAAAGCATTGAGGTTAAACTCGTCTGGTTAAGTAGTAGAAAGAGATGGAGAAAGAACGAACGTTGCCTGATATCAAATCTATAGAAAAATTACGCGAATCGTTGGAATACATATTTTCCATTTGGCTAATTAAATGTGAACGTTGATTACATTATTTCCACGTGGAAAATTTCAGTAATTAAAAATTATTTTTTTAGAATATGTTAAAAATGTCAATTATGCAATTCTCAAATATGATCAATGTGGTATGACTAGTGTGAAGCGACTACCTTAAACGACTATAATCGAGGACGATTATTTTTGCCTAGAATCTTGATTGATGCGCGACTGTAATTGTTACAGCGTTATTGTCAATGAACAATAACAAAACTGTTGGCTGCAATAAATAGTAGAAATTTCATCGTCTCTGATAAACGGCATTTATAATTTCAGTTGAAATGCCTCTTACTTATTATCCCGGGAAATAATAACGTGTTGGAACCGCGAGGCTTACGAAATTGAACGAAATTAATTATCAACCCTTCTAATTGCATCACGCCAGGGCAGCTCCTCACCCTTTCGTTTGTATTTTCACAAAACATTCGGCACAAGTCGCGCCCAGCCCCTATTTGCTAGATTGCAGAATGGTTGAGGCACATGGAGAAGGGTTTAGACTGTCGAGAGAGAGAGACAGAGAGAGAGAGAGAGAGAGAGAGAGAGAGAGAGAGAGAGAGAGAGAGAGAGAGAGAGAGAGAGAGAGAGAGAGAGAGAGAGAGAGAGAGAGAGAGAGAGAGAGAGAGAGAGAGAGAGAGAGCGAGAGAGAGAGGGAGGGCGGGAGGGGGCTGGAAGAAAAAGGGTAGAAAAAAGAGAAAGCAGATAAGAATGATGATGGGAGAAGACGACGAGCGACTGTTGCCAGAATTCCAGGCGATCGCGTATTCCCATTCTGTACCCCATAATAAAAGGTGACGTGAAAAGTGAGAACGTGAAAAAAGGCCAAGAGAGAGAGAGTGAGAGAGAGAGAATCAAGAAGACAAAGTGACGAGAGACTTCATTCGGTCGTTGGGACGAGTATTCCACCCTCGAAAGAAAAAGGAAAAAAAGAATGGGAGTCGAGGGAGGAGAGAAAAGACGCGAAAGAGGGTGCAAACAAAGAGAAAGGGCCCGCATACGTAATGCGAGAAGACCGAGGAAAGGGGGTGCGGCAAATATCTCTGAAGGAGCAGCAGGGACTTGAGCTACGACTGCGAGTGGTCTGCAAGAATAAAAATTGGCAGTGTGCAAGAAGGAAGCAGTCTCCTCGGGCGAGGGAGGCTTGAGAAGAGAATGAAAACTTTATTATTGATCGCAATTGCTATTTGCGTTGCGCGAGTGTGAAAAAGCAAAAGAAAAAATGAGGCTTGAATTGGTGAAAACAGAAAATCGTTTCAATTCCATTCTCTGCTCATCAAGACACAACGCCTGCTGTGGACCAGCGCAGGCTGGACTCGTAAATAAGAAAAGTTTCGGGGGTTTAATTGATTAAGGTAAATTCCTGGAAATTGGAGAGTGGCCCGTAAAACCAGATGATGTTAATTCCTTAATATCTTCTCGAGTAAGCCACATTTTTTTGGAATTTCCGGAGCTTATCCACCGCCACTCTGATAATTTAACCAGTTAGCCTAATCCGAGGCTTAATTAATGAGACACACATGGTTGCTCGGGAGAAGCTTCTCCCAAAGAGCAAAGCGTGTGGATGTGTGGCGAACATGCAAAGAACGGAAACAATACTCGCGGAGGAAAAAAGAGAAGGATATGCGACAGACGATAATTCAATTTGGCTCGGTCCAGCAGCGAGAAGACGACGTTAATTGCAATTTTTCATTAACGAGAAGAAAATGAAATTAGTACATTTATACTTTCCTTGGCTCCAGCCGAGTCTCGAGTGCTTTCTTACTGTCCCATCAAAGCTAATAATTCATTTCTTCGTCTGTAAGAAAACCCATAACAATTGGACTCTCTGCTCATCCGGCATATATCTATCCTCTCGATTATCGCGGGATTGCAAATGATAACAAAGCACGGGACGGATTAAGGACACAGGTTGTATGCTAAATTTTCTGTCGATAGAATTCCTTTGAGTTTGCAACGCACAAAGAGAATAGTGACATTTAATAGCTCGCGCAATTTTAACCCTTACTTACCACACCTCTGTAGAATTACGTACTTGCCACCATGGGGTAGATTTGTACCCCAGTGACAAAAATTTTTCTAAAAAATGAATTACTGAATATTTCGATTTGAAAATTGTTGTAGAACATATTGAAAGCTTTTTTTAG
Organism: Hyposoter dolosus; assembly: GCA_963921915.1. Lineage (NCBI taxonomy): Eukaryota > Metazoa > Arthropoda > Insecta > Hymenoptera > Ichneumonidae > Hyposoter > Hyposoter dolosus. The sequence goes on from OY998139.1 coordinate 2,983,223, forward strand.
AAGATTCTTTACCTTATACAGCCAAAAATTGATTTTAAGTACACTAAAAAAATGCTAAAACCAACAAAAGTAGAAAAATGACTATTTTCTTTAATAGGCCTGTGATAATTTGTACCCCAGGGTGGCGAGTACGGCAGTGAGAAAATAAATTTGTTTTGATTCAACAAAGCCAGGGGTAACAAAATCCATTTCGTTCATTTGACAAAACAACTTATTGCCTCAACTACATATGCACTCACCGCCTCATTACCTTTTTTGTCAATAAGTGGCGGTTTTTCAAATAAACAAAATGTTTTGTCAAATGAACAAAATGGATTTCGTTCGCCCTGGATTTTTGTTGAATCAACAAATTTCTTTTCTCAGTGGGGTTGAGAGGTTTCGCCATGTAGAAGTCGAGGTATTTATTTATAAAAATCACAATTTCCAGTAGTTCGTATAAGAGCGTGTGTTAAAAGTTGCAATTTTCAACGTTAAATACTTCGATTTCTAAATGGTGAAGCCTCTTAAAACTTTGCATACACTTTTATGTAACATCGAAGAAGCTTTATTAAGTTTTTCAAAAAAATCGCTCGTGAAATTTTTTCGAAATTTTCTTTATTAAATAAAAAATACAGATTACCTCGGACAATCTTGGATTTAGAGTATGTTTTGTTCTTTAGTCTATTTGTAACAACTTTTTAAAATGAACTTGGGCTCGCAAACCATTTTGTATGTAAGAAAAACTGAAAACAACAATTTAGATTTGACCGTCGCCATACAAAGTCCTTAAACGTGAAAATTAATAATTAATTTTCCTTGATACCTTCGTAGAGCCTCGGGGGTTGGATCGGGGACTCAATATCGTAGAATTAAAGAGTAATCTCCAGTCGAACGGTTGCGAGAGGAAAGCGAAGAGACTGACGACGTCGTTTACCAATTATCCTTCGAGGTAAGAGTGGAGCAAAGAGTCTCAGGCCATCCATGGGACAACAAAAGGATCGGATTGGTCAAATTCGCTGTCTTGGGTGGCACGGAGTGTAGAAAAATAAAGGACGAGCAGGAGGATGAGGAAGCTTATTCGGAGCGCGTTTCTATAACCAAGTTTTTGAGACTTCCGGTATAGTAGCTCGTGTCCGTTCATCTCATCCGTTGCTCTCGTCGCATCGGAAAACAATTTTGGACTCCCGGTTGGCTTTTGCCGGGTTGGAAGACCCGGCAGTGGAAATGGCTGCCGGATCCCGGAAATAACGGGGCCCGAGCAGCCTCCAGAGAGAGAGAGAGAGAGAGAGACCGTGCACGGAGTGCATGGCAACGTTCGGGCAAGAGGAACGATAATAGACGATGAAAAAAAAAGACGAAAAAAAAAAAGCAACAACAACCAAGTACAAACACGTTAGACCGAGGGAAGCTGAGGCTTTTATTTTTTCTCATTCGAGCAAGGATTCTCTGTGTACAGCGATACATACACCCTGCTCTTTTCTTCGCAATGCTAAGACCGATATAGATGGCGCAATAGAGCCATGAACACGTGGGTATGGCTCGGGGGAGTCTATCGTTGGCGAGAAATCGTAGTAAATAGATGTTGGAGTTTCCTATGTATACCGAGGAAAGAGCTTTGGTGTTGGAACACTGGAAACGATGACCAGAGCCAAGAGAAATAAAAGACTGTAAAATAATATCGTTCGACCATTGTCAAAACGACTTTTGTTGATTTTTCTCCCTCTCTCTCTCTCTCTCTCTCTCTCTCTGCCTCTCGTTGCCCTAACTGGACAAACTCGTCGATCGAGGGTTCTCCAATGACCTGGATTTTTTTTATTTTATTTTTTTTTTTATCGAAAAGCTTCGCCATGGTAAATTCGTAACAGCCTATCAAGTTTATTGCTCCAATGAGGTTCTTGGAAACTGAGAAAGCAAAAAAAATGAGTTTGCGCACTGGAACTTGTTGGCGATGTTTAAAATCGTTGTACGTGTTTCTTACTATTTTTCTACGCTTTCCTCCTGTTTTCGCCGATATGAAAATTCATTACGACGATTTTTCTCCACCAAAGGCAGCTTCGCAGAAGAATCTTTTCACAGGATTGGACCTGCTCGCGTCCTGCCTTTTCTAATAAACTTCCGTTTAATGGAAGCTCGGGAAATTCACTCTGCTACGTGCCGAAGCTTTCTTCCTCTACGTCGCGCTCACCCGATGACTTTTCTGCTTTCTGTAGCTACGTTCCTGTGAAAAATTGGTCGCAGTTCGAACCAGAGGCAACCGATCGCTGTGCTGGGGGTCAAAGTTGTCCAAAACGCTTATCGAACGATTCTCGCAATTGTTTCGATTCTCCTTTACGAAAATTATCACTAGTACTTATCGGAAAAGTAGAAAAAGTACAAAAATACAGGACATCGAAAAATTGGCGATAAAATCAAAAGTACACTGAGAAAAGAAATTTGTTGATTCAACAAAAAGCCAGAGCGAACGAAATCCATTTTTTTTTCATTTGACAAAACATTTTGTTTATTTGAAAAAATCGCCACATTGACAAAAAAGGGAATGAGGTAGTGAGCGCATATTTATAGTTGAGGCAATAATTTGTTTTGTCAAATGAACAAAATGGATTTTGTTCGTCCTGGCTTTGCTGAATCAACAAATTTATTTTCTCAGTGTACAGAGGTTCCCGGAGCATTGAAAACTCGAAATTGCAACGATGGGCGAGAGCTTACGCAGTGATGAGGAATATTGCACGCGAGTAAACGTGCAGGATTATGCTTTTCCGCGACGACTACTTCGTCGTTAGTCCTTCCGGTTCATCTCTACAGGAAAGTAACTGGAAACGAAAATTTGATGGGTGTTCGCCAGCAGGATGAATCCTCGAGAATTTCGTTGAGAGACACAGCAAGCTTGGGGATGGAAATGGCGGATATGGCTTCGCGTATTATGTTGCCGTTAACTGCAACTCCGTCTGTGTGAGTCTCGGTCGATCTCTCGGTCTGGCTAGTCTATGCGAACGCGGAACACGTCAGAAGAGAGAGGGAGAGAGAGAGAGAGAGAGAGAGAGAGAGAGAGAGAGGAGAATTTCTCTTGGGGGCACTCTCGTCGTTGTCATTTCTCTCCTCTGTTTCAGCTTTCCATATGGGTCAACGACGATAATTCTGCAACCCTGTACTTCGCGTTCTCCATATACGCGATGTAGAGTAGGGTTGGCCGAAACGAGAGGAACAAAAGTTTGTGGCGTTCTCTTGTTGTTATATATATATATATATATGTAGGTAGGGCTTCTCGCGCGATCCGTCGCTGGATGCTCGTTATTCCTCTATCCTTTGCTTCCACCATCCCTCGACCTTGTCTTTCTATCGTGTCGCACAACACCCCAACCCTACGTCACAGGTTCATCAAAGTTAGGAGACTACACGAGTTTGATGACATTCTGGCATCCTCAATTTCTCCGTGTATTTCGCTACTTCTATCCTGCTCTTCTCACTTTTATCTTTCTTGCTCCATTCATTTTCTTTATTATTGCTTTTTTCATTATTTCCTTGTTGCTTCCTCATAGAGGAAGCTATGTGAATTTTTTTCTTCCAGTTTTCAATGTCAATGCGCTTAAAATGTTCCAAAACATCGAAAAATCGTATCTAGAAAAAACTTCCGGATGTGTGCGTGTGTGTATGTTCTGGAACTGGAAAATTCAAACGTTCATAATTCGAGAACGGTTTGAGCTACAGGGCTCCCATTTTGCACAGATGTTAATCTATACGAGCTCTTCGTTCTCTGAGAATTTTGTTGGAATTGCTAGAGAAATACGAATTCTGTGGTATTTTGAAATTTTCAAAAAAACGGTGTCGACGCTCTAGCTTCCGCAAATTTTAAGATTTATTACTGATTTTTTTTTTATGAATAGAGTATCATAATAGGAAGGTTCGTATTGGATTTGGGGAATATCGGTGGAACGGTTTAAATTTGATGATTTTTCGAATTTTACGAAAATCCGAGTTTTTTGAAAAATCGTCCAACCGCTCTAATTTCTGCAAATTTTGTAAAATATTGTGTATAAGTCTGTACTTTCTCTTTACTTTCTAGAAAAATTGTCGAAATTATATAATTTAAATGCAAATACAAAAAACGCTGCAAATTGAAATTTGTAAATTGATGCTTCCTCAAAAGATACACGATGCTCAAAATGAAAAATATAGTTCTTCATAGAGGATGAGCATCTTGTTTTCTATGATTATTCTCGATATTCTATATTTTCAATTGATTAGTTCATTCAATCGATATCCAGAATTCAATTATACTGGATTGAGTTGCATTCGATAGAGAAAACACAATTCTAATTGAATCGCTCGAGGAATTAGACTGATTCGTCCTGGAACATCGGGAGACGTTCGAATTTCGCAAAATCGATTGTCCATGCAGTTTTAGAGATTATTTGCCAAATCGATGCGATTGCAATGATTCCGCAATAATTCTCAATTTAGTTTGGGACTATGTTCGTTGAGAGATTTCGAATAAACTTATAAATGAACTTGCAGAGCATATTTTCGAGTAGATTCACTTATTGACAGAAATTATTATTATTTTTTTGTTGCTATTTCGCGAATTTGTATGATTCATCGTCGTTTTTCAGAAATTATTTCGTCGATGGAATGCCGCAGAGTTATAAGGTGCGTTGCCCATTAAAAATGTCCCGGGGCTGAGCATGGCTGAACGTGGGATTATAGCGTTTCGCAGAAATGCTAAAACGATAATTTGCGATGCCCTAACGAGGAAATATTCAGTCGAGAAGTCTGAAGTGCGAATTATCAGAATGTATATGAAATTGTTATGATGGGAAATTCAAAGGATGCATGCGAAAAAGGAAAAATGGAGATGGAAAGGAGGAGAACATTTTTCTCGTCCTTTGATCGACGTATTCCGTTTCCAAAGTTCTCGGGGAATTATCACGAGCGCACCTATTCTTTCTCTTCCTATTTATTTATTTATTATTTTTCAATGTTTTTTTTTTTTTTTTTTTTTTTTTTACGGAACGAGAAGAGTGTGGAGAGAATAAAAGAGTGTGAGGAGGGTTGAATTTGTTTCGCACGGAGGTTGAAAGCTCGAGTGCCACGGCGAGGACGAAAACGTTCGAGTGGGAAGCAGGAAGCGAGAATCCATGGAAAATTCAATTTTGTTTTTCGATCGAAAAATTATCGAAGCCCTTTCTCGAGCTGCGCTCTCATCGATCGAGTTAAAAAGAAACGACTCTGTGTGCACTCTCCAGTAATGTGAACGAGCTCCTGCTCGTATCCTCGTGTTTCCGCGTATATATTTTTAATCGTAAAAGCAAAGCAAAAAGTAGACGAGATAAGCTTACAGTCTCAATGGCGCGCATATTCGCCATCTTTATGCTCGAGGAAAATAAGGAGTGACGTTTTTGTGCGGAGGCTTAAGGATGTCGAGTCCCAAATCGCAAATGATGAGAAATTTTTGAAAATTTGGTATGTTTTTGTACGAAGTATTTAAGAGATCGTGTCAAAATTTCACCACCATTAGGAAGCTTGTTATTGAACAATTAACATTAACGAATTAATAATTTTGTAATTTTTTAATTTTATAATTTTTTAATTTTCAATTTTTTTATATCTACGATATACCGAAAGCAACGAAAACAAAACAAAGTTTATTGATAAATATTTTTTGTATTTGTTTGAAAAATTGTTCTTAACAAAATGTTAATTTTTTAATAACGAGCTTCATAAACGTCGTGAAATTTTTACACGACCTCTTAAATACTTCATACAAAAACATACAAAATTTTTACAATTTTTTTATCATTTTTTATTTCAACCCTCAAGGTGGTTAGAGTAATGATGATAGAATTCTTAAAATTTGTATGTTTGTACATGAAGTCTTCACGAGGTCTTCACGAGCTATTTATTAAACAATTAACATTAACAAATTTCATAGGTACTCAACATCCTTAAATGGTGTTGAAATTTTTTTTTTGCTGTTAACCTTTTGAGCCAGAGATCGCCATGTTTGACCCTTAACTCCCGAAAATATTAATTTGGTCGAAATAACACCGGCGAATTTGCAAACGCATAACTTTTAGTAGAATCCTTATTTTTCGAGACATTTTTTTTAGAACTAATCGTACGTTTTCCAAGCAAGCGAACGGTCCACCATTCGTCGTTGTAGTTTCAGTTTTTAAGAAGTCACACTCTACTTTCGTTTCTCGTTCGGGTCAAATTGACCCCCGGTAGAAACTAAGCGTTAACAATGATAATTAGCAAGTTGATTGAGGAATATAGATTAAAGTTGGAGCTTAAGGAAGTAGCATAGTCGGTGGAGAACCGAGGTACAAGGTCCCGAGCAGATGAGTTTGGCGTCTCTCGTATAGAGCGATCCATGCAGCGCGCGATCTCGTGTATTCGATGCGAAAAGCGAATTGCAAAGGGCGGAACTCCGTATACGCAAGAGGGTGAGAAGGTGGAGTTGAAAGCCCGCAGGAAATCGGGCCAAACTACTCGCAGAGTTCTCCCTTGATTGGTTAACAAGCCCGAGCAAGAGGATACGGCGAAAAAAGAGAGACCGCGCGTGAGAGAGAAACGTGCAGCGGCTGAGTAAGCTATATCGATGCTCCTGCAGCTGCGACCGCAAGTTGGATGCACATCACTGTATACGCTTTTGCCTTCGCCCATCCAACTGATACCTATAGCTTGAGATCGAGCTTTCAGGCCTATATGAAACTGCTTCTCCGCTTCTTTGCGGTGAAACCACCGTGAATTTGATCCTGCGCCTGTTACACACTCTCAACTTACTTAGCTCTTGCCTCATCCTCCTTGGGTAACTTTTACACGTAGAACATTCACAACGCACATGAGGGAAAACCACATTCAATTAAATTCCGCCCCCGCCGCCGACTAATTATCCCGAATCAAATATTCGCTGTCCGGATTCTTTGCAGGAAAAAAAATGATAATTAGAGCGGTTGGACGATTTTTCAAAAAACTCAGATTTTCGTGAAATTCGAAAAATCATAAAATTTAAACCGTTCAACCGATATTTTCTAAATTCAATAGCAACCTTCCTATTATGATACTCTATATATAAAAAAAACATTAGTGATGAATCTTAAAATTTGCGCAAGTTAGAGCGTCGACACCCTTTTTTTGAAAACTTCAAAATGCCATAGAATTCGTTTTTTTCTAGCAATTCCAACAAAATTCTCAGAGAACGAAGAGCTTGTATATATTAACATCTGTGCAAAACGGGAGCCCTGTAGCTCAAACCGTTCTCGAGTTATGAACGTTTGAAGTTTACAGTGCCAGAACATACACACACACACACATCCGGACATTTTTTCTAGATATGATTTTTCGATGTTTTGGGACATTTTGGCGAAATTGGCAAAAATTGGCGAAAAAATGATCTTGAAAGACCCGAAACCTCGGATGAGTCGTTTGGTCAAGAAAATAACAAGTAATTACATGTCGGAAAAGCCTGGAGAGTGTTGCGCGTGAAAATCGTAAATTGGATTACTCGAGTGTAACACGAGGTGCGGACGAGTTAAGGTAGTTGGACATAACGCTTTTATGGCTGCAAAGTTTTCCGATCGATATCCAAAGTATGTTCGCGTTACTGAGGCCCTTAATCTTCAGAAGTGTGATCGTTCGGTCGCGGCATTTCCAAACGGTATTTCCCCTTAAACTCGCTACTTGGAGTGGACCCTTTATTTACATGTATAGTCGCTTTTGTATGCCCCTCAACGTTGTAGACATTCGAGTGGAAAGTTCGAATCCAAAGCGCATTAAAAATTTTCCGTTACCTCGAATTTTCCAGCGAAAATCTAGAGAAAATTTTTTTTCTCCAATTATTTCGATAATTCCGAGTTTCTGGTTCGTTACGAGCAATAATTGTCGCTCGCGTACTATAATTATTGCCGTCAATGTGTAGAGAATTCCGAGGAATTAATAAAAACGCTTCTCAATTTTTTCTTTTAATTTTATAAAAAATTTTCCAGCTGAAAATTTCGCTCGAAAAATGTTTCCTTCGCGTCGAATGTCTTCTATACAGTTTAAATAAATTTAAATACGTACAGGTCGGTGTAGAATGGCAGAGAGTGTAACAGACCGGTCGTTCTATGTCCACAAACTCTCTGGAGTAGTTATATGGCTGTTTACCTTTATTCCAAAGAGGGCGGTCGTCAAGAGGCAAAGCAGAGAGCGAGAGAGGTATTGGAAGTGAATGAGAGGGATATGAGTAGAAAGCGAAGTAACTAAGAGAGGATAGTTAGCGAGTCTAAAACTAAAGTAAAGAGCGTGTAATTGGGGAGCATGTCCGTCGACCATACCGCAAACATTAGTTGCCCGAGCAGCTCGAGTATAGAGGGAATTACTGGAAAATCAATTTCCCACAATGATCTGAATCGAGCTGAAATGAATTTTTCTTCGATTTATCTTCGCAGGAAAGTTTATTGGCAAAAAAAAATGTTATCATGTTGCCCCAAGTGAAAATTTGTACTAAAAATCAATTTTTCGTCATTTTTTTCCGGAATGACCACCGTGCCAAGCGTGAAATGTCGGAGAGACTAAGAAAAGGAAGAAAAAATTGATAAAAATAGAGTGAAAAGGGGTTAACGTTGAAAGATTATCCAGCGTAGAGTCCGCGTAGCTATTACGTACAAGGTTGGGAGCAGGGGAGCCCTGATTCCTCTTGACAAGACCCGAGGGAGTGACTTGACTCCATTCACGTTAAAACCTCTCCGTTTCTTCTTCCTGTGTCCGTCGCGCGCGGGGGAGCACCAACGACACCAGCACGACACTCCGTGACCACGAGGAGGGTGAGAAAGGAGGAAAAAGGAGGGTGGAATCGAGGGGATGGTTGTGCGGTTGATTTTCACGCGGTAACTGGTGAAGAAAAAAAGGAAGGGCGCAGGCGCGTCAGAGAAAGATAAAAAAATATAAAAAGACAAATGTTTCTTTCACTCGTTCTCTTTCTACACATTCGTGAACGCGCGAGCGCAAAAGCTAGTGTGATGCGAGCCAACTCTCGCACCCCGTATCTTATTATCTCGGGTCGAGACCTTTGAGGCTTAATTTTCGCTGAAAATGCCCAACGCCCGCGATTCCGCGGAGCTGCGACTCTTTCCAGCGTTTCTCTCAATTAGCCCTGTCCTTTCAACCCTTTATATATACGTCTATCTACCCTCCTTTGTATTCCACATATACAAAATGTTCTTTTCTTCTTTTTCCTATTTTTTCTCTTTCTTTTTTTTTTTCTTCATTTTATTACCTGCTCCGGTACTTTATTTTTTTCTCCTTTTGTTTCAGAGAATGAAGCTTCGCGAGGTCGGCAACGCCGACTCTCGCTTTGGACTATTTTTTCACGATGCACTACGAACACGAGCTGCTGACTCATTTTTTCACCTGCGAGCCTAGAAATATGTTGCAAATTTCTTAATTATATATTGGCGACTCGTCGCTCCAACTTAAGGAGGTTGTATGCTAAATTTTCTATCGACAGAATTTTCTAAATTCGCACCATATACACTGAAAATTAAATTTTGTCAAAAAAACGTATATTTTTTGTTCAACACGGTAAACTAAATATTTTTGGATAACTTTGAAATTATTTTGACAATATTTTTTAATTTATAACGGAACTGTCAGCTAAATTTATCGACAAAAATTTGCTGTTTGAAGAAATTTTCTAGAATATTTCTTGCTGCAATGACAACATTTTTGTCATTTAAAAAAAAAAAAATGCCGATCTTTTCCAACTAAATTTTCTTTTCAGTGCACAAAGAGAATGATATTTAATAGCTCGCCCAATTTTAAAAGCCTTCACCATGTAGAAGTCGAGATATTTATTTATAAAAATCACAATTTTCAGTAGTTTCTCACAAGAGCCAGTTAAAAGTGCCAATTTTCAACATTAAATATTTCGATTTCTAAATGGTGAAGCCTCTTAAAACTTCGCATACACTTTTATGTAACATCGAAGAAGCTTTATTTAGTTTTTCAAAAAAATCGCTCGTAAAATTTATCGAAATTTTGTTTATTATATAAAAAATACAGATTACCTTGAAAAATCTTGGATTTAGAGTACGTTGTTCTTTAGTCAATTTGTAACAACTTTTTTCAATCAATTTAGGCTCGGAAAGCATTTTGTATGTAAAAAAAACTGAAAAAAAAAATTTAGATTTGACCATCGCCATACACATCGTCCTCAATTACGAAAACGTGTGTTCCAAATAAAACGACCAACAAATTTGATCGTTGGAACGTTTTCTAATGAAAGAAAAAATGAATTAGCATATTTTAAAATTCGTCTTTGTGTGTTGCGATTTTTCAATGATTTCTGGCATCAATTCGAGTCTAAAATTTATCAAATTTAATTATAATTCAGTGTATCCCTGTTCCATTATACTGCGGCCCAATGTCACGTAACTCAAAAGCTCTCATCTAGCCTCTCCCGCATCCACACCTCTCCCGAACTAACCTCCACCCCTCCCCTTCTTCCTGTGATATTCTAATTATCAGCCACGTGCTTGCCAAGAGTTCATCTGTCGACTGACGATGAAAATTTATGGAATTTTCATTATATCACGGGCTCGCTCGTCTCATCGTCTCATCGTGTCTCTCGCAAACGAGAGACACTGGATCAACGCATTTTCCATCCTCGTTTTCCCAAGATATTTCCATAATACATTCTCGCACCGACTAATTGACATTAGTTCGCACTTTCCGGAGCTTTGCGTTTCGTACACAGCTCTATATGGATGCGTGTACGTCGACACATTAAATTTCATTAAACTAAAACAATTTTCTTTCATAAAATATTTCTTTTTTTTCTGCTTTGTCAATTTGCAGCGTTTCATCTATTTTTTCGATTTATTTTTTTTTTCCCCAGAACCTAACACACTGGGTCAATTTGACCCGCAACTACTTTAGCATTTTTTCTTCCTGTATCGACTTTTATGCATAGAAACACTCACACTTAGACAGCAAAGGCATTCAAGCTTCGAGCATACACCCCGAGCAGCTCTCGCATCGTTATCTCTTCACGAGCTTGGGCGTCGTGGACGTGCACCCGGCTCCCTGATGAATGGTCGTATCCGCGAAGGCACGAACCGTCACGCGAAACATTATTTATCGGTATCCGTGCTTCTCCCTTTGTTGCACACGAAAATGTGTGACGAGTTCCAAGCTAAATCGACAAAGATCCTCGCAACGTTTTTTTTTTCGTATCTGCCACGATGCCTGCATTTTTCTCTCTTTGCAAAATTCCATCAAATTTGCTTGATTATAAAGCTTCCAAATTACCATCATTAGATATTTTTGAAACTTTTATTATGGATCACCATGAAAGTGGCACTAATGGTGGGGCTTTTTAATCGTAATTAATCGTAACAAGTTTACACTTGCTGCATGCACTATTTCTCAACGTAATTATGGAAATATTTCAGCTTGTGAGAAACGAGGCTCCGGAACAACAAAAAACAAATAAAAGGGGATTCAATAAATTCTGCTTCGTTCACGTTGTCGGAAAATTATCAAGAAAATCTACAGGGAGGTTATTGTTATGTGGAAAAGCCTGTGTGCATATTCTTTTAAAACGTTTTTCCAGAACATGGCTCTAACGTCACGCGCGTTCGATCGGCTAACTTGCATTAACGTACACGTCAGAGAGAGAGAGAGAGAGAGAGAGAGCTTTTGCTTCTGTTGCTGTAACGTTTATGAATAAGTTTGACGTAATAAAAAGTTGATATCCATAGAATTAACACATAAAAAAAAGTTCTTTCGTTTCTCCTTCCTTTGCTCATTCTTATGTGCATAGATAAATTTTCTTTTAACCTCCATTTCTTTGGATAGTGATAAAAAAAACTCGGTTTAATCTCCGTTAATTAATTCCAAGTCATGGATCGAGTTTTGTGAGATTTATTGGACTCTGGATCGCGTCCCTTTGCAGAGAGAATCTATCGTGATAATGTGGCATTCGTGCTCTTGCCTTTAACCAGACTGCCAATGCTTCGTCACGCTATTTCTCTCCTCGGGTCGTCCGATCCTACTTTTATCGAGTCTATACGACAAATAAAAACAAACCTCGTACTCACGTGTCCACGGACACGAATTACCCCGATAACGGTGTATTTTATGGAGGAGCTACCTCTGTCGCAGAGTAAACTGACTTTTCGGAATGTTGCTTCGATCGGAAAAACTTTTTTCGCACCTGGAGGATTTTTTTTTCTTTTTGCTTCCTCATAGAGGAAGCTTTGTGATGGTGAATTTTTTTTTTCATTTTTCAATGTCAATGTCCTTAAAATGTCCCAAAACATCGAAAAATCATATTTAGAAAAAATTTACGGATGTGTGTGTGTGTGTATGTTCTGGAACTGTAAAATTCAAACGTTCATAACTCGAGAACGGTTTGAGCTACAGGGCTCCCGTTTTTCACAGATTTTAATCTATACAAGCTCTTCGTTCTCTGAGAATTTTGTTGGAATTGCTAGAAAAATACGAATTTTACGGTAATTTGAAATTTTCAAAAAAAGGTGTCGACGCTCTAACTTCCGCAAATTTTAAGATTTATTACTAATTTTTTTTTTTTAGAAATAGAGTATCATAATAGAAAGGTTGGTATTGAATTTGGGAGATATCGGTTGGACGATGTAAATTTTATGATTTTTCAAATTTTACGAAAATCTGAGTTTTTTTGAAAAATCGTCCAACCGCTCTAATTTCTGCAAATTTTGTAAGACATTTGTACTTCCTCTTTACTTTTTAGAAATGTTGGCGAAATTATATATATAATTTAGATGCAAATAAAAAAAACGCTGCAAATTGCTTTCTCAAGATGCTCAAGACGTTTTTTCGTAGTTGTAAAAAAAGAGTCAATGAGGTAGAGTAAAATTTGTTTTCATTTCGAAACAGATTTGATCAACAATTGGTTGAAATGCCGATCGAAGTTACTGTCATTTTTTGACGTGACGATAATCGATTGCTGAACTTTTTGTTTTGGCGAACCGCAGAGCTTCGAGGAAACGATTTATAAAGATATAACGCAAAAGCCAGTTTAGGGCTTGTACAATATGCAATTTAAACTTTTGCCACCGTACGGTTTAAATTCTTCGCTCCGAAATTCTAGTCATTTTAGCTCGTCATACCGTATATGAAAATGAGGGAATCCTGGCTCTCTCGTCTTTTCTCACTGACATTCTTCCTCGAGTAAAGCGCAGCGTACACGGGCACGTGTTTCGAAAAATTGTAGAGACAAATATGCGAACGTTGAAATTCTCTCGGCTGTTTTACATCCCGAGAGAATAAAAAGCGAATTTTTTTTTCAGATTGTCAAAAAGCTCGTCAGCCATAAACGAAACTTTATTCAAAGTTGAAACTCGAATATGTATTTTCACAATAAGCTCGTCCAAAGATTTGTTCTAAATTTTTGTTTTCAGTTTTTCTTACATACAAAATGCTTTCCGAGCCTAAGTTGATTAAAAAAAGTTGTTACGAATAGACTAAAGAACAACATACTCTAAATCCAAGATTTTCCGAGGTAATATGTATTTGTTATACAATAAACAAAATTTCGAAAAAATTTTGCGAGCGATTTTTTTGAAAAATTAAATAAAGCTTTTTCGATGGTACATAAAAGTGCATGCAAAGTTTTAAGAGGCTTCACCATTTAGAAATCGAAATATTTAATGTTGAAAATTGGCACTTTTAACACACGTTCTTATGAGAAACTACTGAAAATGGTGATTTTTATAAATAAATATCTCGACTTGTAAATTTAAAGGAATTTTGTCGATAAAAAATTTAGCAAACAACGTCCTTAACAAGTAGTTTGTTCGAAGCCGTTAAACGGCCTTAATTCGAAGTATAGAGAAAATTTGCCGCGAGATTCGATGGAAAAGATTATATTCAACATTAACTGACCCCATGCAATTGGAATTTTTACCGAAAGTTATTCAACGTGGTATCGATCATAAAAGGGCCTTAATTCGGTGTAAGAATTCAAAGAGAATCGATTACACACTTTCCAGAGTTGCAAGAGAGAATTCAATAAACGGAATAGTCCGTACCAACCAATTACTAACTTGATAAAAAACGAGAGAAAGCTTTTTTTCCTATCGGTTCGTTCTATTCATAGTTTTTCCATCCCGTTGTATCTTTTCGATGAAAAAGTCGTGGAAAAAAATGGTCCAAATATGGTACATTCTGAAAGATTGAAAGCTTTTTTCATGCTTCGAAAAAAGGAAATGCTATCAAATTTTTCCCTGGGGCAGTGAAACTACCCCTAACCGATGCGGAAATAAAAGAGTCAGTAAATAACTTTTTTTTGTTTGCTGTCTCCGTCAAAACTGTTTGTCGACATGTTCCCTGGGCCACTTCAAGCTGAAAAATCCCCAAAAATGTTTTTATCCGTTCGGAATATCCTATAAAAAGTTTTTGGTTAGCCAGTGGATCCATATAGCAATCGGGGCTCGTGGGTTGGATTCGGAGGCTCGAAATGCAGATATAGACACGCGAGAATTTGAACAAACACGGATCATCGGAGTGACAACCCTTCCGAGTACAAGTCTCGCTTTTTGTTGTTGTTGTTGTTATTCCGGAAAATTTAAAAGCTGCTCTTTATTTCCTCTTTTTTGCCCTCGCACCCCAAAAATAATCCCTCGGCACTCACGGCCACTATTTTCGTGGCCGAAACGTCTCGGTGTGTGGTAGGTCGGGTGGTTTTGTATAAGCTACTGTGCCGATATATACGAGAAGATCCAACCAACCCCCCGAGACCCCCCCCCCCTCCCAACCCTCATTGTCTTTCTCTCTCGTCTCTCTCTCTCTTTTTCTCTTTTTCGCTTATACGCAGAATATTTCTCGCTCTTCCTTTCTGCAACAACCTCCCCCGAAACATTCCGCACCCTCGATGAGCCACCCCCGACTAATACCCCCCTCCGGGGGTGCTCGAGGCAAGGGGGCACGGGGTAGAGTGAGAGAAAGGGTCGTGCGCGCACGGGGGAGAGCTTGGTGATGCGAGTTAAACGCGCATGCTCCTACCAACGGGAATCTCCCCAGTCAGGGTAAATCTGCCAGCGTGTCGAGACGTGGTGCGTGGATCCGCGTTGTCAGTTTGCCTCTCGCACTATATATTTACCTTTGAACATGTCGCGGATAACAACATTCCGGTGCATACTTTAAAAAACACTTGAAAAGTGCTTGAAAAAACGTAATTAATTATAATAATCTTCTGAAGATTCATCATCGGTTAATAAACAATTGTAATTTTGATTATTTATTAATATGGCGATCTAATCAATTGGAAAAACAATGAAGGCTGGCTTACGATTTCGATTCATACGACACGCAGCCTCTCATCTCGCTTTCGGTGTTTTTTATCGTACCAATCCCCTGATTAGCCGCATGATGAATAATTTAGTGTCAGGATAAAATCGTACGAGGGATGCTGCGATATCGATCAATCGACAATAACGAGGAATTTTAGTCAAAAGTGCTGCGTACGTGTCGGTGTTAATATTTTTATGAGAATCACGAAACTGCTCGTGTTCGTAAATTAATTAGCAACTGATTTGCATTATAATTTTCGTGCTTTTACGAGCGAGCCCCAAAAACTTCTGGTCTTTTGTGTAACGAGAGAAATCTATTTCGTTGCACTCTTTACGAAAACGAATGAGAGGAAAAGTTTAGCTTAGCCTCTCGCTACGGATTTTAAGTTTCTCTCAATTAACGAGCAGGTCGACGATCCCAACGTCGTAATTAAGCCTGGAATGACCTTATCGTCGACCGACGAGGATACCACGAGAATTTCCGCACGAAATTTAACTCGCAAGTGCGCTGATGTGGGGGATGATAATTGTGGAAATTGGGGGGGGGTAAGTTCGAGTGCTCAACTAGTCAGGCCTCTCCGATGGTGTGTCAAAAACTTCTCAAGAGTGCTTCAGTGAGATAGGACTCGAAGAAAAGTTACAAGTCTCTTCCGGAAGCTCGCGAACTCAAAGTGTCGTTTTTCTTTTTTGTTTTCTTTACTTCCGGAGCTCCAGTTACCTCCTAAGTGATTTAGTGGTAATTACAATTTTGGGCGTTTTCCAAAACTCGGCAAACTCATGAGTCAGGGTTAAGGGGAGTTCTCAGAAAAAAAAAAAAATAGACCAACGAACCGGAAGGTCAAAATCTTAAAAGAAAGGTCAGGACCGTTCCAACCGTTTGGATTGCGCGTGAAAATCGTTATCACGTGTTCGGAGGTTGTTTCACGCTTAAAAAGATCGATCATCGTCGCTCCGAACTGTCAAAACAACTTCCGAGGCATCGATGGGATGTCGCGGTGAAGAGTTTTCTCCTAATTGCTTTTCGGAAGGTTCGCAGTTGGTATTCGACGTCGCACAAGTAGTCAGACGTTAATTTTTTATCTGCCTAACATAAATAGTGGTCGAGGAGTCGAGCAACATGAGAAAAGTTTGGAAAAGTGTTGATCGCAAGTTCAGTGAACGAAACAGAGTGAATTAAATGGATTAACGTTTTAAAAGAGGGATTTGGAGGACGATGTCGACCGTTTGATCGACGGCCTTTCAATTCCTTCCTTCTTGACCCGAGGAGGAATCAAAATTCGTCAACAACATCTACGGACATGGCTCTGAGATGGCAAACGAGGCTTTCCATTGCAGCCATATTATTCATGTGCACGGAAGGTAAAAAAAAAAAAAAAACAAATAAATTCAAATAAATGCAAAAAATAAAAAAATGCATTTTTAATTTAAATTCAAATTTTCTATTTTCCCTTCGAGAGCATTTGAGTTTCGAAGTAAAACTCGTTGACACGAAACTAATTCGAAAAGTTTTTAATGGAGAAAGTCAAAACGGAATGTATTTTTGATTCGACCAACTTTTGAGAACGACGCCTCGACGCCGCTGGGTCAATTTGACCCGACGCAAACTTTATTTGCTTTCCATCAGCATTTATTCCCAAAAGCATGACGAGTGCACTTTAAATGTTTTTCAAAAGTACGTCCACACTGAAAAAAGAGAATAATTAAGGCCAAATATTTTTCTCGGGTCAAATAGACCCAGTGTGTGAACGACCGGTAAAGTTTAAACCTCGCGAACCTCAACACTACGAAAGAAAAAAAAAAGCAATTAACCTGTGTGAGAATACTAGAAAAAGGCATTATTTCACTGGCAACCCTCATGATTATTTTCACGACACAAAAAAGCAGTCGGGCTTTACGATCGCGAGTGAAACTTTCGTCTCTCTCCATCCTGGAGTTTTTTCTCTGACGTCAGCCTCGACCGCAGCTGAATAACGAGAGAACATTTACACAATAATAGTGACGAAGGAACTTGAATTAAAAATGAAAAAAAAAATGAAAATGAAAAAAAAAAAAAAAAGCATAAAACGATTCAGCAGTCTGTTGTCAAAGTTTTATTCTCATTAATAAATTGTAATGTAAGAACAATAGATCAAGTTAGTGAATGCTACACACCTTATATTATTGCACCAGTAAATTTCCTAAGAAAGTTTAAACTTTCCAAGCTCTCACTCTCCCTCTGCTCAAACTTCAGACCCTCCGATGGGGTTGAAAAGTTAGCTCTGGCTCAGATTCGACGGTTAACTAAAAGAATGCTGGAAGAGGGGGAGGGTAAAGAGAGAGAGAGAGAGAGAGAGGAAAGAATAGAAATGAAACGATGAAGAATTAAAAAGAAACTCCAATGTTTCTCTTATCGTTTGGTTTCTTCGCTCCCACACACTGGATCGAGTTTTATTTTCCTCCTCATCTTCGACGATATACTTGAGAAGATAAAAGGAGTCCAAGAGAGGAGAGTCCAGGATTGGTCGAAGGGAGAGAATGGAAGAATGAGTAAAGAAGGAGAAAAATATGCTGGTTTTCTCTCCATTCGTTTTTCTTCAGGCGCGTTGCTTTTCTCGGCACGATTCGTTGCTCGGCACACCAAAATGCTTTTCGCTCTTTTCTTTTCCATTTCTCTTTTCTTTCTTTTTTCTTTCTCCTCTTCATTCCTTCCCTCGATCTTTTCTCTCGAGTATTCCTTCACGACGATGAAAATGTATCTCGGCAAAAGGCACAGATAAAAAGACACAGCGAGTGAAATAAAAGTCACTACCCAAAGAGAAATCTTTGTACGCGACTCTTTCCACCACTGCGAATTGAAAACACCTCCTCGCGCTACATCTTTCTCATCGTTTTTCCGAACATCGAACCCAGCTCCCGGTGTTTCGTACAAATATTGTCGCGCCAGACATTTCTGCGTCGGTTTTTTTTTTCTTTTTTCGAAAAAAGAGATGAACTTTATTGATTTTTTTATTTATTTTTTTCACCAATAACAGCCTGCGCTTTGACAAACGATCGCACACGAGTTATTTCGGTGCGACTATTTTTCGTAAAACCCGTCCTACGCTCTGATAAATTTTTCCCATTTTTCCCGGTCGTTGACACACTGGGTCAATTTGACCCGGGACAATTTTTCCGCGTTAAATCATCGCGTGAAACGACTCGCACTCGTTTTTACCGTTTTACGCGGAATAAGCACAGGTTTTTGAATCGCTCAGCTCACTCGATCAACGTTATTCTTTGACAAATATTTCCTGTCACCTTCCCTCGTCCCCACCTCGACCTTGGCTCATTCTGAGATAAAAGAAAGTAAACGAGGCTCCAACAGTTCATATATTTACGGGAATGTATATTTATATTCGTGTGCCAAACGTTATAGTCGTCCCAAAGCCACGAGAAACTCAGCGGAGATCTCTCCCATCGAATTATTCCAAGTGCCCTCCTGGAATTCGGATTGACGATGAAACGACTATTTCTCTCCCTCTCGTAACTCTGGATCCGTACACTCTTCTCGCCTCTTCAACGTCCTGCTCTTTTCAGCAACATCTTCGTCCCCATCTACCCTCGCATTTTCGATCTCTTTTCACACATCAAATATTTCTTGCGATTATGAGAGAGAAGGAGATTGACAGAACGAGGCAAAAGTCTCTGTCGTATTCAATGATGACGGAAAAGGGAGAAAAATCTTTGAGACTATCGTTTTATTATTTTTCTTTAGTGACGAGACCCTGATGGAGAGGAACTGAGGGCAAGATTTCAAAATTCGTTCGATTATCAATTATGTGACTTTGTTTTTTTGAATTTTAATGAAAATTTCGATTTTTTTTTTAATTTGTGATTTTTGTTCGCTTCAGGAATGCAAATTTAATTTTTCAATTCAAAAAACTTGTTCTCCGTTATGGAAAAAAAAATCAAAATGCTAACGAGAAGCCAGTGTGTAATGGCGAGCATTTTTTACGAGTGAAAATGTTGGAATCGCTTCGGCGATCCAACGGATATTAATATTTATGTGAATGCGCAATCAATCTGATCAACTTGCAACCGTTTGTAAAAAAAATATACGTTTAAAACTTGGCGCGAGGAATTTTTGTCGTTCCAGCAAACATTTCGGTTCGAAAAAAATCTGCAGCATCAGCCGATGGTCGACAGACGCATAACTTTAGTTTTTTTTTACTCGGGCGAGGGCAGGCATTGGGACTCGAAAATAAAAAGGAAAAAATCAGTTTTTTTTTGTCCTCGTAATTATTGGCCATTTCTAAAATGGAGAAAATCTACTTTTGGGTCAAAATGACCCGGCGTGTCCGAGGGTTTTAACTAAAAGATCAATTAAGCAACAAAAATTTATTGATTCTGAGTTAATGTTGTTGATGTGGTTTTATAGAATTCCGCTCGCGTGAGCTCCGAGCCATAAAGTCGTACATAAAATATTGCAAGCGTGACTACACACGTTGACGTTTTCAAAATTCGCCGTTGCTGCGACGATTTATTATCCTCGCCAAATCCTGACTATATTTATGGAGAAAATGCTTTGTGGAATTACAAAATCTCTCTACAACGAAAAAAAAAATGAAAATTGTATTGAAATTTTGACACCGGCAGATTTCATTTTGGAGCGGAAAAATTCTTTGTGATTTAATTGATTTAATAAACGATGGAATTTCATTTTTCATAGTCTTCAAAAAGAATTCCCTCGATACGAGCAGAGTGAAAAAAAAATGCTATTTTCGTTGGGAAAATTTAGAAAACGCAATCCATGGAAATTTGGAAAATTCCTCTGATACGAAAAGAACAAAAAATGAATATTCCAGTTCGTTGGAGGCATTGCATAGTGTAAGTTTCATGAATAAAATTGCAATATTCAAAACATCGATGTAATGTGACGAAACGTGACGGAGGCTACACCACTCCAAAAGTTCATTTTCCACACAATAAATTGACGACTGGGTTTTAATGCTGTGAATGAAGAAATGAGGGAGAAGGCATTTTCCATATATTCGGAAAGAATAGGCGCAATAAAAGTGTCTCGATATGGAAATACGATAGACCAGGAGCAGTGAAAGGCAAAACATCTATGGCGATGAATGGAGCCTCGAATTGTTGCCGTATCGTCGAATTTTTCGCACAAAGTCCTCTCGGACTGGCGAAAAAAAAAGAAAATACCATCAGCACTGCTGAATAGTGAGAATATTGGTTGCGGAGGCATCCAAAAATAAACCCGAGGAAAAGTTGGTGGTAATATGGCCCCCCATTATTTTTCCGATAATAAAAATGAAAGTTTTTACAAGAAGTAATACTATAAAAGCAATTGCCTTCTGATATATATGTCACAAGATTGGCAACGAATTCGTTGAGCTGTCGATCACAGCGAGATTCAAAAAAAATTATTTAAAAAAAAACTAACACCTCGGTGACCAAAACGAAAACAATGATTAACCCTTAATAGTCACTTCTCCGGATTGTGACGTAATAGTCATTGGTGGTGTTCGGTGCTCACTTTGGAAGGCGATAAATAGTTGAAAAATCATAAAAAACTACAAAATAAAATACTACAATGTATCTTCAACCATTGTGTAACGACCATGATGTTTTTACTTAATTCGTGCAATTTTTAATATAAAAAATATGTCGAAAAAAAAAAATTCTGCAAAAATGACATTTTTTTATAAAAAATGATGCAGAAATTGTAATTTTCAATAATGAAAAAAATAAAAAATAGTTTCATAAGTCTGAAATATCATGCTTTCAGATGGGACTGTTTAAATTAGCGACCCGTTTCAAAAAGCATACCCCAGGTTTTACACCGTCTGCTTCCTACGGCTTCCAAAACTGAACTAACGGACCCTTTCAAATAATAACGATGAGGCTGCCTACTAGAAAGTTCAAACTACCGATAGACGGTGTCACAAGTCCCATTTTCTCAAAATTTCTATTACTTATCGTCGGTCGAAAGCGGCTGCGGTAAAATCAATTCCATGTGACCATTAAGGGTTAAGAAGGATGAATTCCACTTGAAATAACTGGATGATGAAGACACGACGATAATCCATTTAACTGGCAGGGGTCCATATTACCCCATCTCATTCATTTCTCCACTTATTTTTGATACAATTGTATTTTGACTAGTCTCCACTTCGATTCGATGGAAAAATCGTGATCCATCATCTTTTGATGAAATAGGGGTCCATATTACCCCCAAATCTGCGATAAATACAGAAATAACGTACAAACGCTCGTTTTTACGTTGTACGAACGGTAAAAAACGTACAAAGGAACGAATGCGGACTCTCTGCTGGTCGATGCCGAATTTATTAAGCGACAATGAGATTTTTATTAGGATAATCAGCCAAAGCGAGCCAAAGGAAACAGAAACGACGAGAGAAAAAGAAAAGTGGAGACCAAACAGCGAAAACTCGGTTACCGGAGCGGAGTCTGCGAGTATTTGCCGCTCCCTCTCTCTCTCTCTCTCGCTCCCTTGCTTAAAATAAGCAAAAAGAGAGAGAGAGAGCGCGGGGATCCGTTCCAGGCCGACGAAACGTGGGATTACTTTGCGCCCGCGGGAGCGTTATCTTGCTACCCCGAATTAGGGCAAAGCCTCGCGTTTACCCGCAGACATCTCACTCACTCACTCACTCAATCTCCCTCTTGTTTTTTTTTCTTTCGCCTCGATGGACAAGTTCTAAACTTTACCTGGGTCATCGCTGAGGAACATCATAAGAAGAATTTACCTTAAAAATGGTTATGTCTTCCCATGAACCTAACAAGGAAACAGCATCGTATGAGAAGTTTCAAGTTAATTCATTATTTTCCTTCTCCATTTACCTGAGCTATGAATTGTTAATTTTATCAAATTGCATTAAGTGTACGAGCTCCCAAAGGTACTGCGAGCTAATTCTGTGAAAGGTTCCTGAGGATTATTCCATCCTCATTCATCATAACTCTTTGCGCAGGACTTCCAACCAGTAAAAGTCACGAAAAGTATAAAATAAAAATCGAAACTTTCTTGATCAAAGAAATTTTCTTGAATTCAATCCTTTTGAGTTAGCAAACCTTTGCCCATGGACCAGAACGAAAAGGTCTCTTCAGCAACTTTTTGCTGCCGGACGACAAATCAGTCTTTCTACCTCGTTATATATACGAAAAATTCGAAAAATCATAAAATTTACATCGTCCAACCGATATTTCCCAAATTCAATACACAATATTATGATACTCTATATATAAATAAAAAATTAGTAATAAATCTTAAAATTTGCGGAAGTTAGAGCGTCGACACCCTGTTTTTGAAAATTTCAAAACGTCGTAGAATTCGTATTTTTCTAGCAATTCCAACAAAATTCTCAGAGAATGAAGAGCTTGTATAGATTAACATCTGTGCAAAACGGGAGCCCTGTAGCTCAAACCGTTCTCGAGTTATGAACGTTTGAATTTTACAGTTCCAGAACATACACACACACACACACATCCGTAAATTTTTTCTAAATATGATTTTTCGATGTTTTGGGACATTTCAAGCACATTGACATTGGAAAATGGAAAAAAAAAATTCACCGTGACATAGCTTCCTCTATGAGGAAACAAAAATATATAAAATAACAGCAATATCGATTTATTTAACAATTTTTTGAAAATTGATTGGTAATTATATGATTCGTCGCTTCCAGCGTCTACCAAATGGGTTTTATGTATTTTTTTTTTTTTTAATCATTAAGGATGCAAAAAATACGAGAAGAAAAAGGTTTTCCTTGTATTTCGAGGCACAAAAGATTTTCCGTTGTTTTTTCGAATTTTTTCAAGACCCACACCCCTTTGTTGTTAGAGAGACGGCTACATATATTTTCGGGCTCTTTTCTCTGAAGCCTGAAAACGATTACACCGAGAGAGGCTCTCGGAGCGAGTGGGGCGAGTGAAAAATAAAAGAAAGAGAGGGTCGAGGATTTTTCTTTCGGAATTTGGAGAACCTCTGGAAGGAAAAAAATAAAACGAAGAGACGTTGAATTCCACGGAGGAAAAAATGAAGAGGAAAGTTGAGAAATTACGAGTATCGTTAAGGGAGTTTGTGAAAAATAATTTTAAAAAAGTTTTCCAAGACGCGCGGGCGGTATGTGGTTTCAACATAACTGTGCAATGCCTAAAGTACCGGAAGCATGCATCGTCAAAGTCTCGCCGTCTCTTTCGAGGAATATTTCAACGTTGACATAAAAAAAAAATGGTATTCGTGGTCGAGAACATTTCAGCGGGGTGAATTCTTAATCAAAGAGTTGTGACGTAAAAAAAAAAATAACATGAATTTGTGAGTTTGTGAGCCTGGGGTTTCAAAAATGACGCGAAACCCTCTCCATGTTTAAGTGACTCCATTAATTTCTGAGCTTTTTCTTTCCTCGTTTTTCCTTCTCTCGACCGATTTATCAAACTATTTTTTAACGTTTTTCTTAACCAACTTGGAGCTCGACTTTCTTAGCTCCTCTCCTTAGAATTTTGATCGTCCTCGCATTTGTTTAATGTCAAAAACTCTCGTTCATTTTCCAGCCATAAAAATGAAATTGTTAATGTATTTTTTAATTGCAATAATATGAGAACTTTCCACGTAAATCGTTTCGACTTTGCTATCTTTTCGGAAAAGTAATTTCATTTCCTCTCCCTTTGGCAAAGCGAGCAGAATATTCAACTCAATGAAAATACAAAGGAAACCACCATTTTCATTAATTAATTAGTTTCACCTGCATCTCTCGTTAATTACAAAGAAAACGTGACACATTTGTCATATGAACGGTTTCGAATAAATTCCAAACATGGCTAAATAAATCCATCAATCGACACAAGATTTAACTTTTTTTTTCTCTGCTATTTATTTTTATTATTTTCATTATTTCTCTTTTAATTCTCTCATGTCCCTGTTTATTTTCCTGTCCTTTCTCCTCCACTCATTCCTTTGGCATCCTTCCTCAATTTTTTTGTTTCCTTGCTTGTGCACCCATTTCCTCAACTCGCTTCCCCTCTCCGGAGCTTTTTTCTGCGAGAAATAACGAAATAAAGCGAGGGCAACTTGTCTTTATTCTTTTTCCGTTTTTCCTGAGCGTAGTCTCGTTATACGATGGGAGTAGCGAGAGGATCTGAATATTTAGATGGCTCAAGGGATTCCCAGGTTGCTGCTACTCCTGCTGTGTAGCATCGGGACGGAGTCCCACAGCGTGTGCTACCGAGAACGAAACCAAAGCTAGGGACGGGATATTTCATTGAGACAATGATGTAAACTCAAAAATATTGCGAGAGAATGAATTTTCGATCGACTGTTCGATCCGTTCCTCAAAACGTTTCGCAGTTTTTTTTTTTTTTTTTTCATTTTCTTAGCGAGTGTGAATGAAATTTTCTGTCGTAGGCTCTTAATTAAAAGTCCACAATTTGCAAAATTGGCAGGATGAATTGAAAATACTTGGAGGATCTGTTGTAGGAATGGGACAGGAGGACAACTCTATTCGCTATTTTTCTATTCTCTAATAACTCTGAGGTGACAATCTCTATTTTCAAATGTCTCCATTCTTAAATAATTCCCTTCGGAATAACTCTGTGTGTAATGAACTCTATTCGTTAGTTATTTCATTCTTAAAAATCGCTATGCTAAGTTATCTCTATTGTAAACATCTCTATGCTTAAAAATTTATATTCGAAAATATGTCTCGCGCCAGACATCTCTATTCTTAATTATCTTCGTTCATAATTATGCTCAAAGATACTTACGAACGAAGATTTTTCTACCACGTAGTACTCGCGTAATTGAACACTGAAGTTCACGTGGATAAACATAGAGTTTACATAAATTTGGAAAAAAATTGTGTTTCTATACTCGATGCCAAAGAATGTTATCACCAAATTTAATAAAATTCTGATTATTTTGATTTGGTGATCCAACCTCGTTGATTCGAAGAGCTTAGCTCGTCCGCAGCTACATCGTGTGTTGTTACGTGTACCAAAGGCAAATTCAAAGCTCATTGACGAGACGAACAACGACGATAGTCAGAGACAAAGAGGGAGAGAGAGAGAGAGGCTTGGGAATGAAACAGTCGTCGTTGGATATAGAAATGCTTTTGGCTCGAGCAAAGCGATCGAAATTCTCCATGATCAAGGAAACTATAAGGAGGGAGAAAGACGAAAGCAAAACTTTGGGGTAAAAGGGGTGAGAAATCCTCTATACGATGGAGGAGCAAAGTAATTGCCATTGCTGTTCTATCTCATTTGGAAAATTTCGAAATCCACACACCCTAAAGGTATAATTTATTATTAGAGATATAAAGAGACGAGGACGGAGGGAGTCGTTATAGCTGGGAGCGAAAACTCGTTATAGCAACGGGCGACAGAGCAAAGCACCTAAATTCAACATCCTGTTCCCTTCCTCCTTCTGTCCTATATTTCACAAAAGTACACGTAAACATTTTTATACAAATACACACTGTCAGATTAACATGTTCAGCATGACAATATTTCGCACATCGACAGCCGAATGTTTACAAAAGTCTCTCGTCTTTCAGATTTCTCTAGCATCAGAAAATGGTCTACGAATTTGATCGAATTTCGATGATACCTGAGCGATTTGAAAGCTCAGCACCCAATTTTGTCGAGCAGTAAAAGTTTGCCATCTACCACGTTTTGATTATGATTATGATGAATGATTCGTATACGAAAAATGCTAAAACCAAGAAAAGTGGAAAAATGACTATTTTCCAAGTAGGTGGCAAGTAAGGGTTAATATGTTATCCCTTACTTTCCACCTTGGGGTACAAACTACAGGCCTATTAAGGAAAATAGTCATTTTTCCACTTTTCTTGGTTTTAGCATTTTTTTTAGTCTACTTAAATTAAATTTTTGGCTGTATAAAGTAAACAATCTTTTAAAAAAAAGCTTTCAATATGTTCTACAACAATTTTCAAGTGGAAATATTCAGTAGTTCATTTTTTATAACCATTTTTGTCACTGGGGTACAAATCTACCCCATGCTCGCAAATACGTAATTCTACGGAGGTGTCGCAAGTAATAAGGGTTGATTTTTTTCCCCCCTGGATATTGGCACTCTCGCGTAAAGCGAGATAGAACGCTTTATCGAAAAGATTGGCCCAGTTGGACAAGTCCATCGAATTTATGCATATCTCTCTTTGCAATTCAACGTAATCCACATATGTATATGCTCGTTGGTATATATAAGTGTGTAAATAGAGGAAAGCGGAATTCCTATATATCGTGTCTCGTCATTGCGAGGCCTCGGGTTTACTCGTCCAGGATAATTCTGTGTGCCCAAGCGGTAATCCACATTGGGAGGGTGAAAACGACCCAATCCAGGCACACGTATATATATATATATATACCGTCCATATATACATAAACACAAATCTCCATGCGAATAAAAACGCCTACAGTGACGTCCAAAAGCAAAGAAGCAAAACAATATTTTTTCATTTTTTTCAAAAAATCGCAGCTCAAAAAGTTCGCTGGATACAAAATTATCACAAGGACTAAAGTTTTAGCAATTTTTCTCAGCTTTCGAACGAGCCTAATTGCATTAGAATCCATTGATCGGCTCAGCTTGTAAACCTCTTTGAACGAATCATCGTGTTTTAATTCTTCTGGACGTCGCTGTAGCAACACATACACAGTTATTGGTGAATAAAAAGAACTTCATTGGCTGGTGTCTGTTCTCGCATAAGAGGGAAAGGTACAGAGAGAGAGGGACAAACGATTCTACGAAGAGAAATATTCCCCCGAATGCATTTGCACGGAAAATACTGCAGGGCTTCTCTCGACCCTCTTTTTTATCCCTTGTCCCACGTCTTTCCGTACGTGTGCGTTGGAATGATGATTATGGTGGTTTTATATATGTTCAGAATACCGAGCAAAATTAGTATCAACGTATATTTCCAACTGTGTGTATGTCAGTGTGCTACGTATAAATTTATATGCAAAACGTGATCAACAACTGAACAGAGACAACGTTCGTACAGTTTGGCTCGAAGGGCGACAGGCGAGCTATTTCGTATACACACGATATGAGAGTGTGAGAGAAAGAGCAAGCGGGAGAAAATACTCGTTCAATTGACCACGCGAAATGGACTATTACTTTTTTCCCATTTCATCCAAACGTCATAAAAAAATGTAAATAGGAATGAGAGCCTCGTCAGCGAATCGTGTCAAGCGGGTTTCGTTTTCTTTGAATTCCACCAACGTTTTGTCATCGTAACACAATGTGATTGACTCTGGATTTCTCGCGTTGGGGTATTTTTTAAAACTCCAACCACAGCTCAACTAATATTCGCACAATATTAAATCTTGCATTATTTGCTTAGTCAGGAAATGTACGATAATTTTCAAAAAAAATATGTCGAAAAATTGCCATTCTAACCCGAGTTATAAGCCTGCAAAGTGGCCTGATTTAATTTTGCTACGAAAATGGAGAAATCCAAGATCGACCATAATGACGAAACTGTTTGGATGATGAAATAAATGAAAAACAAATGTGCAGAAATTCGTTAATGTCATCGTGAATAATTTGGTGAAGCCATAAGGGAGCGATGGTGTCGAGGGGAGAATTGATTAATCATGACTTTCGAAAAGCAATAATTATTCTTATCCGAATGACTTATCAATGGATTGAAATGATGTAGACTTGCCTTGTAACTTTCGAAACCCTGCTATGATTTCGTTTTTTTTTTAATCTTTTGCTTTTAACGATATTTTCCCCTTATCGTGAATCTTTTCTTCTGCTCCCCAGCTCTTTTGCTTCCTGCTTCCTTCCTCCCTCTCTCTCTCTCTCTCTCTCTCTGTCGCCTCGCTCTCGAGCTTTTTTGCCAGCGTATCCTCTTATGACCGTTACGAAGTAAATTGCTTCGAATGCGCACTGGCTGTATTCCTTTCGAGGGAAATATAGTCACACACCTCAGAAATTTCAAGAGGAAGAGAGTGCGGGAGGATGAGTGAGCTGAGAGGGAGGAAGATTCAAGCACATAGATATACCGACATGTACATTTTTCCTATTCGATATATATGTGTATATGTTGAGCACATAAGGGAGAAATAGCACAAGCTCGACCTCGTTGGATCAGCGCTTTTCTACGACGGCAACTCTCGCGACTAATGAGAATTCTGCCTTTGGCCTCTTCTCCCTCATCCCTCCCGCGCCATCTTCGTCGCCCACATCTATCTCAATCTTTCTCTATCCCACTCAGACCCTCGTTCGCCCTTTCCTCTTGGTCTCACTGTTAGCCAGCATCCCGCGCGATCTATTTCTCGCCGCCCGCTCCTCCAGAAAACCAGCCTTCCTCTTGGCTCGCCAACTTTAGTGCAAACATACACGGAATCATCCGGAATGTTTTGCCGCTTCCCAACTTTAACCGTTTAGAATTAAATGCCCGTGTAAAAAGCGACGTCCTCACGAAAAAAATAAAATAAAATAAAATAAAAAGGAAAAAAGAAAAAACACACACACACACACAGAAACGAAATTAAAAGACAAACTCTCAATGTCCCTATCCATTAATTATAGAAATCGATATGAAACGGGACTCGAGAGCATCGGGACACCGTTTCTCTTCATTTACCATCCGACCATACCATTTCGCTAAAGACGTTTTTATACATCCTCGAATTACACTGGCCATTTTTGGATTATCGGAATTTTCGTTTTTACGTCAAAATTCTGTCATTTTCTTCTTTCAATTTTGCAATGAATTATTTTCAAAGTAAAAAAAAAACGAGAATCAACATTTTCGTGAGCATATAATCATTTTTGAATTTTTGTTTTTTTTTACTCTGTTGATTAAAAACGAGATAAAGAATAAAAATGATTGATGCGATTTTGAATTACCTTTGGTTGTGTGTTGCAGACACTCTGAGCATGGGGGATCGCGGAATCGAACCAGAACGGAATTCCGGCCAGGGTAGACCGCGACAACAATTGTTGGATCCTGTTACAGGATTAAAAATAAAACCGGATCCAACTTTCGATTACACGCAGCCAACGAACGTCACGGCCCTTATCGGCAAAACAGCTTACCTGACCTGCCGAGTTCGCCATCTCGGTGACAAAACGGTAAGGGCACATATTTCGTAATTCGAGCACCACAGGAAAAACTTGAGATTTATAAAAATTTGTCCAATTTTTTAATATCAAGTGAAATAAAATTCATCATGATTAACATTTTTACTATTTCATTGAATAATTTTCGAAGGAAAATAAATTTTGAGAAAAGTTTTGATTAATAACTTTCGTACAGTTGATACAAAAATCATTTGCAACACACGTCAAAATTCTTCGAGGCCAGAAATGTATAGCTTAAGGATTTTGAGTCCGAAATCGCAAATGATAAGAAAATTCCGAAAATTTGGTATGTTTTTGTATGAATTATTTAAGGGATCGTATAAAAATTTCACGACGATTAGGAAGCTCGTTATTGAACAATTAACATTAATAAATTATAAATGTAGTCAAATATGTAGTCTTGTGGAAACTGGTATAACTTTGCGATAAGTTTTTATTTTTGACCTCTCAATTTTTTGATATTCTTCAATTTACTGAAAGCAACGAAAAAAAAACCAAGATTATTGATAAATATTTTTTGTATTTGTTTAAAAAATTGTTCTTAACGAAATGTCAATTTTTTAATAACGAGCTTCCTAATCGTCGTGAAATTTTTACACGACCTCTTAAATACTTCATCCAAAAACATACTAAATTTTCAGAATTTTCTTATCATTTTTTATTTCAACCCTCAAGGTGGTTAAAGTAATGATGTTAGAATTTTTTAAATTTGGTATGTTTTTACATTAAGTATTCAGGACGTCGTGCATACATTTGACGACGATTAAGAAGCTACATATCGAGCAATTAACATTAACAAGTTTTACATATACTCAAAATCTAAACATCAAGAAATTGATAAAATTTGTTGATAACTTTTTTCAACATCAAGTGCGAAAGCCCTAATTTTTTCAAATTTTTCATCCGTCGAGTAATCGAGTAATTCAGCATTAAAGCAAAATTCTCATGCCCGGAATATATATACTCACATATATGAAAAAGCCAAACTTCAATGTTGAATTACGCGAGAACTGGTTAGAAGAAAAATCTTTAAAAAAATTGTATTGTCACGTACAATACTAAAAAATTATTCACAAAATTTTATTAAATTCTGTATAAATTATATTTTTTCAAATTTTATAAGTTTATTAATGTATAATTACTGTATATAAATGAAAATAATATTAAAAGTTTAAAAGTTAATATTAAATAACTAATTATTAAAAGTTTTATAATTTTTAAATTTTAAAATATTGTATCGCCAGTAACAAAAAGCCTTAAAGCATCAAAAAAAAAAACAAAATTGTTCCCTCAGCAAAAAGTGAATGCATAAAGTGATTATTAGAAAATGAGTGAACGAGAGAAAGTCGAATAATCGCGTTAATCGATGTGGTTCTAGCTCCGGTATCGAAGTATCTATTTGCAAGTGGCTGTATGGAGGTTGGCTAGGAAGAAATGAAGGGTTGGTGAAAGTCAGGACAAGAGAAGAGACTAGAAAGAGGAGTAGAGAGTTGAAAAGCCAATTGAATTTAACGCCATAGAGAACATACGCTGGTGAAATGCGTTTCGAGTGTTTAGACTAACCCCCTCGAGTTCTGTTACACCCAAGAGGGAAGTATCCTAACCACGAGGTAGCGGACTTGTTCCTGGACAGTTTTATCTAAAATTCCAGCTGATCTGCCTCGTATAGCGAGCTCCTAGTTTAAACCTGTACAGAGGTGTACGAGGTGAAAAGTTTTCTCCTCGTTTCGCCAGGATATAGGACACCAAAGAGTCGACTTGTGGCAAAAGGCGCGGGGGCTAGATGGCGGCACTAGCCTGGAACCGCAAACGTGCTTTTCGACCCGTTGACGACCGAATCTCATTTCTCTATCTTTCTCTTTCTCTCTGCAGTTCCCTATTCCCTTTTCGAGCAGTTTTCCACGTCCCTTGACCACCCTGACCAATTGCGTTCCTCGTCGGAACAATTTCGACTATTTCAGGACATGACCAGCACCCAATTGATAAATTAGAATTACTCAACGACAAGTGGTTATTCAAAGGTCGTCGTACGACGTTATAACGCACACTCATGTACTTGGTTGTGCGCTTGGGCGAGGAAATATCCTCGCATCGTGATAAATCGATGTGCTAAATATATACGTATACGGGGATTTATGCATCTTCTCATACAGGGTGTCCAACTGCTTCCAATGATTAATGATTTCTACGAGGAAATAAAAAAATTCATTTTTTCACTTTTGCTTTCGATTTCTTACGTTCTGGAAGCTTTTTCAGGTCAAATAAATCACAGGATATTCACGAATCTATGAGCATTCTCTAAGTCTACTCAAATACGTTTTAAAACTCTCCCACGCGACTTCTGTATCTTGATTTTTCGTCGAGTTATCGTCGTTTCAATTTTTCAATCATTTGGCTGATTCTGAATCGACGTGAAAATTAATTCTCGACTCGAAATTCAGTGTCAAAGTTAAATTAATGGTAATTACGGTTTGTGGTCGGACACCCTGTATGCGTACGAGAGTAAAGTGCGAACATAGATCTGTGGCCGATTATTAAAACGCTCCGAGGAATCGTTAATCACTCGTGACTAATCGTGCCCCGTTGGCTCGTGCATAACAGTGAGAAAGAGCGATGGGGAGATTACAGTAATGAAGCGTCAACGCACCACCGCCGATGCGATCTTGCTAAAATAAAAATTTATCAAAATCACCTTTTTTTTTTTACACTCGACAGTGCACAGACTCTCTCAACCCCTCGACCATTTTTTTGTTGTTGTCAAATCTTTTTCCTCGTGCTCGATTAACGAGCTTCCCGTATGGAAATTTTATCCGGCTAGCCGTATTAAGGATCTGTACCAGCTCAGGAAGAGATAAGGCATGCATTATCAGGATAGCCGGATCCGAGACGAATCATGGTTTGATTGAGTGTTGATTATCTCAGGTTACACACATGATTTTTATGAGGGACGGATCCGATATTGCTAAGGCACACTGAAAATAAAATTTTGTTGGAAAAGATCGACATTTTGTTGGATACGTTCAACTAAACGTTTTTTCGAAAAATCACGAAAATTTTGTCGTTTCAGCAAAAAAAATTCTAGAAAATCTTTTCGGAAAGTAAATTTTTGTCATTCCAATCGTAAATTTACCTGACAGTTCCGTTACAAATGAAAAATATTGTCGAAATAACGAAAATTTTGCAATTATCCCAAAATATTTAGTTTGCTGTATTCAACAAAATATCGACGTTTTTTGACAAAATTGAATTTTCAGTGCATATCTCATGAAAATAAAAAAATATATAATAACAGAACTCCAACAAAACGCTAGAATAATTAGTAGTATTTGAAAACATATTATTATTATTATTATTATTATTATTATATTCCCCGACATGATGATTGCAGTTGAAAAATAATTCCAGATTGTTTTTTTTTTTTTTCAAATCACCTTGACGTCCGTCATACCCCGGTCATCCCTATATAAAAATTAAAAAAATATCTCATACGCTGACAAAGATAAAAAACGTAGAAATAACTTTTGTTATATATCTTTAATATTCTAAGCATGCGAACAAGCGATAACGGGAAAAATTGAGTGGTAGGGATCGAAAACTCCATTAAAAAAATGAATTAAAATGCTATTTTATTAAATTATATCGTTTACAATAAAAAAAACTCTGTACTTGTGCACGTCGTCACTTTTTTTTTTATCGCCCATGAAGAAGTGGAACACAGTACAATTTTCGTGTCGTTCCGACTCCTATATCCATGAAAATCATTTTTTTATGGATCGATGTCAAAGTGGTTCTTTTAACATTTTGTGTTTCTTTCACTTGCCACATGGAAAAAAAAGATGAATCAACTGGATAAGTGTACACAGATTTTTTGATACCAAATACTTTTCCTTGTAGATAGATTTCGTCACTACCATGCTGTTTGTATATGCGATTAAGTTGCAGTATGGTTCCATCGTACAGAAGTACAGTATTATTCGGCGATTTCAAAGAAATTATGAAGCCCTTATACTGGATTTTTTGTATCCGTTCCATTACCTCAGGATTTCGGTGTTTATTTTTTTTTAGAATGGCAAACTCTGGTGGGATTGAAGCTTTCTGACAGTTGCCGTGAAATCTCTCGTACAATCTTCGACTTATTTGAGCCAAGGGCCGATTACCACCGCGAAGCATTTTTTTGATTTTTCCGAGAGCGTTCTCGAACGGAAACGCTGTCAAAGCAGTCAGAGTGCAGTTCATGTTTTTGACATCGTCTGCTAAGTGAATCAGGCTGTGCATGTTCAAAATTTGGCACTGAACACCGTACAGTCGTGATGCGAGAAGAAAGAATGTTCGCAAGAACGTGTTTGCTTCATTGTTGTATGTGAGTGCCCATTCTGCACTGCACAATATCCTGCAGGCAGCATGGAAAAGGAGAAAATGCCGGTACAAATCATCAGGCAATATTTTTTTCAAAATGATCGGACCGGAATATAATAAAATGAACCGAAATTCCGTCGCTTTCCATCTGTGAATGTCGTCCAAGTCTCTTGTTGTGCGTTGGAATTCTTCGGGTATTTGCGACGCCAAAAGCCTTAGCGTAGCCGACAATCGCTGTTGACTATTTCGTCCTAAATTTGTCGTTACTTTCCGATGAAGCCAAAAATCGAGGATCAATTTTTTCATGACACCCAAACAACACAAATGCATGAAATCCAGCGAAAATTGCTTCACCATGTCGATGGGAGGCTCAATAGAGAGGAGTGGTGACACGCCACGATGATGTTGTTGATTTGCTTGATTCCGGAATGATTCATCGGTTCTCGGACGGGCATTTACTTCAGGGTAAATCATTCGATTTTTCGTATGTTGACCGGGATCTTCGCATCGCTCGCATGCATAATAGCCGCCGTGACCAATTATGATCTTCACCAAAGCTCGAGCAGGTCGATCGCATATCATACATTTTATTTTTATACGAAATAATTTGCCATCGATCACGACTCCATTCCTGAGGATTTCATTAAGCTCTGCAACCAAATCTTCTAAAAACTGGTGAATGTTCGAAGGTTTTTTTTTACCGGCATAAATAGCAACGGGAAATGGATGGTATACATTGGGCTCAAAATGTATCATGCACAATATCGGCCAGAATTGCATGGAGCTCGATTTATACAACGGTAAACCATCTATGTTGAACAATAACTCGAGCAAAGGTTCAGCATGTAATTCAACGTTCACAACCTTTTGAAGATACTTCGTAATACCGAAGTACACGAGCTCGCCTCCTTCTCCATTTTCCCCATCAAGTTTTCGCGGCTCAAATACGAATTTCGTTGTTTTCAGGAACGTTTTTGCAGTTTTTGGCAGCGTCGGAATCAACTCAGGCTGTCTCAAAATATTTAACAAATCATCGAGTTTAGTTAGAGGGACGTTTGAATTTAAGGCCCATGAACGAAGAGCTTCTGTAGCATTGAATCTGTTTTCGTCGTCGTCGGTTTCTTCTCCTTCTTCACCTCCTGTTTCTGCTTCTCCTTCTTCCGCTCCCTCGGCTTGGCTTTCGTCTCCTCTTCCTGATTCTCCTCCTTCCTCTTCCTCTTCTTCTCTGCCCTGGCTTTCGCTTCCTTCGTTTTCAGCAGCTTCACCTGTTTCTCCTTCTTCTTCTGCCTCTCCTTGGACATTTAAGTCGATGTTTCGTTGATCATCGCCGTAATTATCGTGACTGTCGCTGGATATTTGCCCATCATCGATAATCATACTGTCGTCTCCGATGCATTCGACTGCGTTATTGCTTTCGCACTGATTTTCCTGTATATTTCTCCTCATACGTCGAACCTCATTGGCATTTTGTTTTTTTCTTGCTCGGTATCGCTGTGACCGTAACCGTGTCAGTTCGCGTTTGATTTTAGTTCGGCTGCTCATGACCGTGAATTCTATGTTGTGAATATAAAAAAATAGAAAAATATACCATGCATGACTACCGCGCGAATATATTTTAAAAACGAATCTCCATCTCTCAATAAGTATTTACAAACCTTAGACTGACTCGTGGACACGAAAAAAGTATTAACAACTTTTGCAATGCCAATGATACGTCAAATCCAAGACGAGAATGTTTTTTTGCAGGTTAAATTAATCTGGAAGTCAGCTGTAATCGATGTTTTTAATGTTTTTATAATGTAGCACTGTATATCTCCCGCCCTCCCAAGCGCCAACGTACGGCTGCTGCGGGAAGCAGAATGCTATTCGGCTCTCTGCACACACTCATCCACTCTCACCAATGTGAGAATGTGTATTCGTGTACATACACGCACTCAGCGTCCAACTAGCGTCGTTGCTTACTACTGGTGTCGCCACCGGTATGAGTGTGCGGACACTATCAACCGCGACAATAGCATAGCTTTTACATGGCGGCGTCCCGCCAATACATGGGGGGTTCCCGCCAAATACGTGGAGAAGACGTGCGTGGACAGAGTGGCGAAAAGACGCGTGAGGACTCGAATAATATACGGTACGTCACGGTACGATATCTTTGTTTTAAACAACGTGAGAAACGTTCATCGATTGAAAAAACGGTAAGTTTATCATTCGATTCCTATCATTTATTCAATAATAGTGAATTTCACCAAAATTGTGAAGAGGCCAACGAATTTTGGTGAAAGGTCTTTTGAGGTTAGATTTCTCGATTTTTTAAAATTTCAATCTGCGATTATTCACGATTCTTTCATTTTCTTAGCTTGTTGCATTCACATCCTCGTAAATTATTTTTGTTCCTGTTCATTTATTCCCGAGCTCATGATTCCATATCAATTGACAGATTTTGCAAAAAGAAAGCTCGCAATCGACGATGGGACATATCGTTTACATTCCCTTTTGCGCAACTCCGAGAAAAAAAAATGAAATAATTCACGTTTATGGACGAAAAAACAATCGTTGATCGACCGATCGATTTTTACTGCAATTGCAGTTTTATTTTTGTCATTGCATTCGAGTATTGTCGATGCACAACTTTTTTTTACGAACTTTTATTATTGCATTATAAAAAAATATTGCTTCACGGTTCTCATAAACGTCTCACTATTATTTTTGTTTATTACGGGCTCGTGGGAATATTTTTACACGCGTAAAGCGTTATTTTCTCTGTATACTCGTATTGATTGATGTGCGTAGCGTAGAATTTCGAATCCAGTCATTACGCTGTCAGGATGACGAAAGAATTCTTACGGGGATGAAATTTCCCGTGTCGGGTAATTTTTCAAGATATTCAACCAACATTTTCGATCAAAAGCGGGCTGAGAACTAAAAAATCCAAAAATCCATTCATTCGCACTTTGTTCTTTTTCTCTCATTCAAATATTCAATTTTAAAAAAACTTTCATCCTCTATTTTAGCGAATATGGCTGCGAGTGCTATGTTCATGCATGTAGAGTTTGTGGATGATATTGGGAAAATCCGGAGCATCGACTTCGTCCCAGCGAGTTGGATTTCCTTCGACGAGGGAAAACAACATCTCGTCACACGATTTCCATCTGACGTTTCAAAACCAACGTTGAAAATTGTCAAAGAATTGGTCAAATCTGGAGCTGAGCCACTGTCGTCATGGCCAATGCATCGGATAAGCATCCGAGGCTCCGCAAGTATGTAACATGATGTCGTACGATTTACTCCTTGTTGTATGCATGAATAATCCTCATTGTATCCTGTTGTGTGCTCGAAAAATCCTCAAAAATATAAAGCCAATAAATAGCAAATAATTAATAAATAAATTGAATGAATCCTTCACATTTTGATTTTATAGAAACCTACGCTGAAGCTGTTATCAAGGTGAAAGCTCTCGAGCGAAAGGATTATGCATTCACTACAGACAACGAGAAACATGTGGCTGATCGACAACAAAATATCTTGAAAAGTTACAAGATCAAAGGGCAGAAATACGACCAACAAGAAGTTAAGGACTTATTTGCGGCCGCTGCGCTGAACGTACCAAGTGAGTACTTTTTCGTTTTACACTTCTGTATTTTTTGTCAGATGAAAATTTTGTTTGCACACTTAATGTAAGAGTTGCTGTTGTATTTGTGAATTTTTAATGTCAATTACACGAAAAAGAACCAGTGCACGATAACAATATGCATTTTCCTGATTCTGTTTGCAGTAGATCATTCGAAAAAAGGAGCATCACATGGCAAAAAAAATAATGATACAATGACGTGCGGGAAAAAATTCGGTCCTCGAAGCCTGAAGAAAAAAAAGCCTGGAAAACGATCGACGTACAGAAAGATAAGAGATCTGTCTGACACTTCGGATTCCGATGTTGGTCGGACTGTGATAAGCAGTGGAAACGATCGTTCTAAGAATTCATCTGATTCGAACTCTGGTGAGTGTACACGATTTTCATGCAACGAATGCCAGAGACTATTTGGTTTTTTTATTACTCGTTTGGTATATATTTTTCGTTTAATCTTTTCCGACAGATACGAATAACCATTCGAACGTTCCGAGTGCTGCAACAACGAAACGAAATTCCCTCTATGCGATCCAAAAAGAAACAAACAAGGACTGTAGTGCGCCGCCACGTACATCATTTGCTAGCGAGAAATCACCAGCACTTTTAGATGTCAATGGTAAGTCGCCGTTCATATAAAAACATGGATTTTCGTCTATAATTGTTTTTTCGTTACACGTTTAATATACATTTTCCGATTAATTCTTCCCGGCAGATTCGAACAACAATTGTAATGTTCCGAGTTCTGCAGCGAAGAAACAAAATTCCCTCTATGTGAGCGAAAAAAAAACAGACGAGGACTGCAGTGCACCGCCACGTACAACATCCGCTCGCGAGAAATCACCATCAGGACTCGTCGATGTCAATGGTAAGTCACTGTTTATTTTAAACATGCATTTTCGTCTAGAATTGTTTTTTCTGTGAAACGTTTATTATATATTTTCCGTTTAATTTTTGCCGACAGATACGAATGACAATTGGAACCTTCCGAATGCTACAACAAAGAAACAAAATTCCCTCTATGTGAGCGAAAAGAAAACGAACAAGGGCTCCAGCCCACGTACAGCATTCACTCGCGAGAATGAGGGTCTATTACCAGGACTCTCCGATATCAATGGTAAGTCGCTATTTAATTATTTTAAGACATGCATGTTCATATATTTTTGTGATAATGTTATAACTAATTATTTGATAATACTCGCAGATGCAGAAGTAAAATCTCTAATTGTACAAGGGTTCAATGCACTATCGCGCCAAATCGGACAGATACAAAGCCAGCTCTCCGCAATAAAACTGGGGTTAAGCGAAACTTCTGCAGTACAAAAGAAAATGAAGGGAATCGACGCTATCGTCGAAAAAGAAAATTTCAGCGAGCTGCCATTTACGACGCTCAAAGAATTCATGAAATTTGACGAGAAGCTGAGAACGGATAAGACTTTCAAGAAGGCGATTGTATGTTGAATTTGTATCTTACATTATATGTATGTATTATAAATTAAGACCCCGTACATGTCATTGATCATTACGTCATTGGCCATTTGGTCATTTTTAATATCTTTTCAGATCCATGGTATGTCAACCCTCATTCATCCAAACCCGAAATTGTTAGGGCAGTCGGTTCGTGACGTTATTAAAAAAATTATGATTCGAGATGTCCTGTTGAATTTTACATCAGTAAAAAAATCCGGCACCAAACTCGTTTTCAAGGACGACACAGCATTTTATATCTGCGTACGAGGTAAGAACTTGTTAATTCACGATAATTATATTTTAATTATGGCCATTATTTATACAATGTAAATGATGTTCATAACTTACATAATGAATAACAAAATCATAAATAAATAAAATAGGAAAATATACAAATAACACAAATACAATGTTTACAAATTAACTAATTTTGCATTTTGTGAAAATTACAGATGCCATATTCATCGAATTTCATGCTGAATCGGCTGGGGTAAAAGAAAAAGCGATATCAGATGCGTTTGGAGCGGTAATCAACAATGCCAAAGATTGGGGGGGTCGTGCTCGCAAGCGTGATGAAAATGAATAATTTAAATTCATTCACTTTTTTTTAATTTATTTCTATAATTCCTGTGATCTTAGCTGTTGAATATATTAAATAAAGAACTGAATTGAACCTAAAATGTATTGATTTCGTAATTATTATTTTTTTCTATGCATGAACCGGAGAAATTAGACGGCCAGACCGGGCCATGATCCGGGAAGTATCGGATTCGGGTCAGGTATAGGAGCCCTGCGGGACCAATGACGGATCACTGCCACGTCGGACATTGCGTGACGATTGTGATGCGGACCTGATCCGTAACCTGACCCGCGCCGGATAACGTGGGTCTGGCTGACCGGATCGGAGCCACATTTTAACCGGGCGAAATTTCTATTCGGGTTGAGCTCCGGCGTGAGGCAAACCAATGATTTATCAATTTTTTTTGCATCCTTTCTTTTGCCAGCTTTTACGCGAGACGAAAAAATTAATTGCTCGATAGATCGACGAGAGAAGCAACCAAACGCATTCCCTCGCAATCGTGTACCAATTGCAAATCATTAATTAACAATGAGCTTTTTAAATGGAAAAAACAAAATGTCCGACATCTAGAAACACGAAATTTTTCTATAAAACCGAAAGTAAAAGAGAAAAAGGACACGAAGGGTTCAATTTAATGAATGAATCTTCTGTGAAGCAAAACTTTACCGAAAACATCGTTGAGAGGATGAGGCAAATCGTAATGGTGGCTGTTAGACGTTAAAAAAATATTTGAATGGCTCGAACCCGAGCAAACTGCTTTCTCGCGAGGCTCAACGATCACAGTATTCGCAGTTAAAACCGGAGCAGAGCCATTTTGTCAATTTAATAGTACGCCAAACTCGACGAAAAAATGTGGCTCGTAAAACCAAAAAAAGAGTGACCCAATTTTATCGAAACACGAAAGAGTGGTTGAAATTTTTTTTTTTTTGGGAAAAAATGTATTTTGCAGTGCGACTAAATTCTGAAGATAGAAATTGGGAAAAGTCTTGCATTGCAAACGAGGGATGTCAAATTTCAACTAAATTGGGTCACTTTTTTGAAAAAAGCGACAGGTCGAGGTCTCGGTATTAAAAAATTTGCGGAAAAGCACAAAAAGTTTGGCTAAGCATCGGGAATAAAGAAGAAAAAGAAAATTCGAACGGATGTGGGTCAGAGCTCGTGAACGCGAGTTGACGAAAGGCAACGAGACAACATCGAGCAAGAATGATACGACGTATCAGGCAAAAAAAAAAAACAGAATGAAAAAGGAAGAAGGAGAGTTAAAAAAAAGCCATAATGGTGCAGTGTGTGTTTACGTGAGCTGCAAGCAACCGGATGCACGAGAATTTTTATTTTTCTCCATTGAAGATAAAAAGTAAGAGAGATAGAGAGACAGCGGAATAGTAAAATAACTGGAAGCAAAGGAACGAGAAAGATATAGATGTGTGTGTTACGAAGCAGAGGGAAAAATTCGTTTTTCTAGGCACGCTTCGTTCTCGTGGATGCCCACAGCGAGCAGAAGGACGAAACTCGCCGTTAAAATTTGCACGTTTCCCAAACTGTAGCGCACGACGTACATGTATATATTTCGTTCTCCAAACTTTACTCGCATCCACTCAAAAAGGGCGTAATTCAGAGACTCCGAAGCCTCGCCATTGAGCCATTTTATTTCTTATTCCTCGATCCCTATAACCAAAAAGTATAACTCTGGTTTTCGTAGCCACAGGAGCTTGAGGGCAGCCCGTAACGATACCTCGTTCGGCGTGCGGTTTTCCTACAAACTTTATTGACCCAAATTTCTCGTTATGTCAACCCTCGCGATTCAAAAAAACAAACAAAAGTTAAAAAAAAAAAAAGAGAAAAATTACAAGTTATTACAATTACGAAACGACTACATTTAGGGTTCTTTCAAAATTTTGTATAAACGATCTTGGCACCAAAACTAACAGATTTCTCCTATGAAGATAAATTTTCAAATTTTTGATTGGTCCAATCTAAACGCATGTAAATTGAAGTCACGTTTCGTTAAAAAGTTGCAAGAAAAAAAAAAAAAGAAACGCAACTTTAATTTACACGCGTTTAGATGGAAAAAATAAAAAATTGAAAATTAAATATCACAAATTCTAAAGGTCAGAAAATTTTTCTTCAGAGGAGAAAACTGTTAGTTTTTGGTGCCAAGAACGTTTGTACAAAATTTTGAAAGAATCCTAAATAATGTCGTTTTGTGATATATAGTAATTCGTTAATTCCCCGAGAAAAGTACGGTCATCCCATGCCGTCAACCTCGATTTTCATCCCCGTATTTCTCTTATTTACATAAAATAAAAAAAACAAAAAAAAAAACAGAATTTCCGTTCAATAACGTTCGAGAAAATTTTCTTTCAATTTTGTGACAAACGATCAAACTTTTCAATTTGGATAGCATTTTCCTCCATCAATAGAAGTTGACACAAAGAGGCTAAAATAAAAATGAAGAGCTGAGACACGAAAGAAGCTTTTGTCTTGCCTCGGCACATTGTGTACGAGCTTACGTGTAAAAGTGGATCTTGGAAAATGATGGAAACCGACGTGGTTTCCATCTAAAGCAGAAAAAAAAATAACAAAAAAAATTATAAATAAATATATAGAGAAATAATTTAAAAAAAAAAAAAAACAAAAGAAATATCGAATTTCAATGTTTATGCAAAAAAAACGATGCATTATTATTATTCTTTCTTTCGTTATTTTTATGTTTTTATTTTTATTCCATGGTCGAAGCTGTCTCTATTATTATGATTTTATTCAAAGGATTTTCAGTAAATTACGTGCGAAAAGAAAATCTAGGAAAAGAGGAAGCTTTGATAAATTTCCTGTCGTCGTCGACTACCCAGGGGTTCGGAATCCCCATGATTTTTTGTGATTTTTATTTCTTTTCTTTACTCTCACTCAATCCTCGTTCTCGCGAGCTCTTTATTCTCCTTTTTTCGTTTGAATTTCGGAAAGAGCACCATTAACTACTACGCAATGCGTTATCTCACACCTCGGGACCAAAGTGTCAGGGGATTTCTTCGTAAAAGCTCGTCATTTTTCCATCAAAAAATAAATAAGGAAATCGGGCTTGCGCGCGGGCATGGGGGATGAAAAGAGAAAAGTAAAAATGCCGTTGGGAAAAGTGAGCTCTCGAAGATTCGAGATAGGCTCCTGACGAATGGACATTTTCTGTAACGATTATTTCAACTTTTATGCTGTAAATGTGAAAAACTGTCGAGCAAGAACTTTTTATCTTTTCAACAATCACACGACATTCGTTTATGGAGAGTACAGAAAAATTGTTGTTAAAAATCATAAATAATATTTTTTAGCTGATTTTTCAACTGGAAGCTCGAAAAACTCGATCAGGAAATAATAAAAATACGCATTGTTATTCTATATTGGAATTCAATGCTATGGAATTTTATTCTCCGATCCCACAAGTTCACTTTGGTAATAAAAAATAAAAAATGTTCAATTTTACGAGAATTATTCATTTCCGTGATAAAGAAAAAGATCGAACGAGGCTTACGTAGAAATTTTTCATCATCGATATTCTCGATATATTAATAATACG
Organism: Hyposoter dolosus; assembly: GCA_963921915.1. Taxonomy (NCBI): domain Eukaryota; kingdom Metazoa; phylum Arthropoda; class Insecta; order Hymenoptera; family Ichneumonidae; genus Hyposoter; species Hyposoter dolosus. Next base: position 3,026,198 of record OY998139.1, read on the forward strand.
TATATTGCAATAAAGTTCGAATGTTGGTATAGGTATATATGGAGAGATATGGTAAACGAAAAAAGCTGGCAGTTAGGTATGCGCACAAGATCTTACGGTTCTGACTCGATAGTTATATGACGATGCATACCAACGGAGAATGAGCTTCGGTGTGAATATCGAGCGAATGTACAGGGTGTCTTACCTCGGAGGATGTTACTACCGCGTGCACTTGCAGCCAAAAATGGATACCGAGTTGGAAAAAACTCTTGAGAGTCTTTTCATGGAGTTTTTGATTTTCGAGGTTGACTGAGCACACTTTGACGTTGAATACTATCTAAACGATCATCGATAGGATAAAAATCTATTGGACCATTTTTGTAGAGCATGAAATTTCCTACAAAAATGATATTCAGAGCCATGGCTTTATCTTGCATAGTTTGATCGTGACGGAGGTTCGAAAATCATCCTGATTCTTGGAAGATATGCAGGTTTTTCCAATCACTCTCAGGAGTTATTTACTGGAGATAGAACATTTTTGAAAAGGACTTATTTTTAGGAAATTTGATGCTCTACAAATTTAGTCCTATTGAATTTTTGTCTATTCCTAACGGTTTAGACGCTATGCGCTCAAACGTCCAAATCTGCAGCCAAATTTGCCACCATAAAGATCTGGGTCTGGACACACCCTGTACACGTTGGAACGAAACGAGAGACACTCGCTTGAGGAAGGATTCTCAAGTATTTTCCACATCGTGGAACGTGCCGAGGAAGATTCGCATTTCTAGACGAGCGGTCCAACCTCGCCAACCGGAGATTAATATTCCGCAAGGATGTGAGTATCGCTGATCTCGAAGATCTCCGATCGAGGCCCTTCTGCACGAGCCAAATCCGATCTTGTGGCACACACAGAGCCAAGAGAAAGCGAGGGAAAGCTTGAAAATTTTTCCATCGTGATGCGCGATGCTTATGGCATAGAAAGCCCAAACGCATAGTCTCGGAAAATAGTAAAAAAAAAAAAAAAAACATTCGACAACTTTGCTGGAAAGTGAAGAGGAAGTACAGACTTATACACAATATCTTAAAAAATTTGCAAAAATTAAAGCGGTTAGACGATTTTTCGAAAAACTAAGTATTTCGTAAAATTCGAAAACCCATCAAATTTAAACTGTTCACCCGATATTTCGCAAATTTAATACCAACCTTCCTATTATGATGCTCTATTAATAAAAAAAAAAATCAGTAATAAATCTTTAAATTTGCGGAAGCCAGAGCGTCGACACCGTTTTTTTTGAAAATTTCAAAATACCGTAGAATTCGTATTTTCTTATCAATTCCAAAAAAATTCTCAGAGAATGAAGAGCTCGTATATATTAACATCTGTGCAAAATGGGAGCCCTGTAGCTCAAACCGTTCTCGAGTTATCAACGTTTGAATTTTACAGTGTCAGACATACACACACACACACACACACACATCCGGACATTTTTTCTACATATGATTTTTCGATGTTTTGGAACATTTAAAGCACATTGACATTAAAAACAGGAAAAAAAAAATTCACCATCATATAGCTTTCTCTATGAAGAAGCAAATGAAATCAATTGTATTTTCATCATATCAACAACCGATCCGTGCATCAAACGAATTCATTGAAAAAACGAAAACGTCATTTCAAGCCGAAGGCGGTTTTAGTGTGACCCTCGTGTCGCCGAGTGGTCACCCAACCCTGTAGTGACCCAACTCATGTCACGATCGTACAGCATCAACTACGAACCGACGAGTGCTCAATATTCCGCTGTGCATCTTCACTGAAAACAAAATTTTGTTGGAAAAAATCGATATTTTGTTGGGTACGTTCGACTAAACGTTTTTTTTGAAAAATCACAAAAATGTTGTCATTGCGGCAAGAAATATTGTAGAAAGTCTCTTCGGAATCATATTTTTGTCGTTCCAATCGTAAATTTTGCTGACAGTTCCGTTAGAAATCAAAAATATTGTCAAAATCACGAAAATTTTGTGATTATCCAAAAATATTTAGTTTACAGTATTGAACAAAATATCGACGTTTTTTGACAAAATTTCATTTTCAGTCATGTTGATGACGTTTACGTCGATCGTCGTAACAAACGACTCAAGGAGGATAAAAATTATAAGCAAAATTCGTTAAGGTGGTTAGGTGAAGAGGCAATATAGTTTGTAATCCGTCGATGCACCAAGGCAAGGAGAAAGAAAGATGAATAGATGAAATTGAAGCTGTCGAGTGGAAAGCCGAGGAAATGGAAGGAGTAAATGGCGTTCCGTGGAGCGTTCGTCCTAGTAATATCCGTTGAGCTGGAGCCCGAGCGAGCGCGCAGGAGATGGAGGAAGATGCGAGAAATAGGGTTTGGGGTTAGGGTTTAAGGGGGTGTGGTACGGAAAGGGTGAAGAGTTCCTAAGGGAGGTCAATCTTCCGGCCGATCTTTCTCTCAGTCTATGTAGCAGAATATTGAGATGGAATATTGCCAATTAGTAGTCCTGCAGATCTCGAAAGCTCGGGGAAGTGAAATTCACGAGAGTTTCAATACAAAATGAAAAAGATGGAATAAGATTTGAAAAAGAAAAACTAAAACTCTTGGTGCGAGACGAATCATCGGATGAACGACGAACAAGAATTAAAAAAGATTTTAAAAAAATCTAAATTCGATATTCCTCGATTATTAACGATCGATTCCATCGACAATGTCGAACTAAATTCTGTCATGAAATAAACGAAGAATGCCATATTTTAAAGTCTGAAAATATTCAAAGATATTCAAGAAAATGTTGATTTACATTTTAACCTAGAATTATTCATACAATTCATTCGGAGCTCGAATCACACCTCCCATTCCATTTAAGAATGTTGAGTTCCAAATCGCAAATGATGAGAAAATTCCGAAAATTTGGTAAGTTTTTGTATGAAGTATTTAAGAGATCGTAGAAAAAATTCACGACCATTAAGAAGCTCCTTATTGAACAATTGATATTAATAAATTAATGTAATCAAATGTGGGTCTTATGGAAACTGTTATAACTTTGCAATAAGTTTTTTTTTTGACCTCTCAATTTTTTAATATCTACAATATACTGAAAGCAACGAAAAAAAAACCAAGATTATTAATAAATATTTTTTGTATTTGTTTAAAAAATTATTTGTAACAAAATGTTAATTTCTTAATAACGAGCTTCCTAATCGTCGTGAAATTTTTACACGTCCTCTTAAATACTTCATACAAAAACATACCAAATTTTCAGAATTTTCTTATCATTTTTTATTTCGATCCTTAAGGTGGTTCAAATAATGATGATAAAATTTGGTATGTTTTTACATGAAGTGTTCACGAGTTCGTGTACACATTTCACAACGATTAAGAAGCTATTTATTCAACAATTAACATTAACAAATTTTACATTTCTACGGTGCGAGCACACACAACGATCACTCGCCATGGAATTTTTTTTTCTCGTCCTTTCTAATCGTTAGTGGGGTTTTCAAACTCTTGATAAAATTTTTTTCTTTCGATTCTGCATTCTTAATGAAAAATACTTTTGCGGTGGTTTTTCAACGAAGTAAACGTGCTAATTTTTCCAGTGAAACTAATTTTCATCTCGTTTGTTTGTTTCTTTTGTCGCAGGTGTCGTGGGTCAGACACCGAGACATTCACATACTAACCGCAGGAGCTTACACTTACACGAGCGATCAGCGGTTTCAAGCATTGCACAGACAAACGTTGGGGCAAAACAGCGAGTGGACAGAATGGACGCTTTGCATAAAATGGGCGCAGGAACGAGACCAAGGGATTTACGAGTGTCAAATATCCACCATCCCTTTAAAATCCCATCAGTTTCGCCTGAACGTCGTTGGTTCGTATTTATCGAATTTCCTCAAACTCCAATATAATAAACTCCAACCGAATTTGCCATGAAATTTTATTGTAAAAGTAAAAATTCAAGATTTTCGATTAAAACTATCACAAAACGACTTTATTTAGGATTCTTTCAAAATTTTGTATCAACGTTCGTGGCACCAAAACTGACAGTTTTCTCCTCTGAAAAAAAATTTTCTGACGTTTAGAATTCGAGATATTTAATTTCCAATTTTTTATTTTTTCCATCCAAACGCGTGTAAATTGAAGTCGCGTTTCTTTTGTTTTTTTTTTTTGCAACTTTTTAACGAAACGTGACTTGAATTTACACGCGTTTAGATGGGAAAAATAAAAAATTGGAAATTAAATATCTCGAATTCTAAACATCAGAAAATTTTTCTTTCATTTCATCTCAAGGGTTTTTATTGTTTTCATTGACATATGCTTATGCTTAACTAATGTGCCCCTAGAGTCTCTAAACAATTATGGTATAGAGAATTTATTTTTTTGTACGTTGATTTGTATTTTTGTTTTCGATGCCTTTCGGCGTATTTGAGATGTTTTCGTTTATTTTTTCGGTATTTTATATTTTATGCGTATGAATACACTGAAAATGAAATTTTCCCAAAGAACGTCGATATTTTGTTCAATACTGTAAACTAAATATTTTTGGATAATATCACAAAATTTTCGTAATTTTGACAATATTTTTTATTTCTAACGGAACTATCAGCAAAATTTACGATTGGAACGACAAAAATATGCTTCCGAAGAGACTTTCTACAATATTTCTTGCTGCAATGACAACATTTTTGTGATTTTTCAAAAAAACGTTTAGTCGAACGTATCCAACAAAATATCGATTTTTTTCCAACAAAATTTTGTTTTCCGTGAAGTGAATATTTACAATGACATGGGAAACATTTTTCTTCACAGGAGAAAACTGTCAGTTTTAGTGCCAAAAAAATGTTTACAAAATTTAGAAAGAATCCTAAATAAATAAAATCGTTTTGTGATAGTAAAAGCTTTATTTTCCTTTTTGTTTGAACAAACGAACGCAGTTCCAACAGCAGCGATTCTCGGGGGACCGGAACTGTACGTCGGTGCCGGTAGTACGATAAATCTGACGTGTGCGATAAGATTCAGTTCTGAGCCACCGGCCTATATATTTTGGTATTACGACGACAACGTACTAAGCTACGACAGTCCACGTGGTGGAGTTTCCGTAATAACGGAGAAGGGTACTGACGTTACGACATCATGGTTACTGATACAATCTGCACAGGCTTCGGACTCTGGTGAATACAGTTGCAAGCCGAGCAACGCGAATACAGCGTCAATCAGAGTGCACGTGGTAAACGGTAAGAAAAAATAAAAAAATTCCAAATTATTCGGGATCAATTTGACCCGAGTGAGAAACCAAATGAAACTTTTCTTTTGCATGCACTTGAGATGACGTTTTTATTCGTTCGCTTTGGACGATTCGGCGTTGCACAAAATTTCAAAATCTTCGAGCCTCCCGCACTGGAAATTAAATTTTTTTCAAAATCGTCGATATTTTGTTGAACACGGTAAACTAAATAGTTTTTTTGCTTCCGAAAAGACTTTCTAGAATATTTCTTGCTCGAAGGACAACATTTTTGGAATTATTAAAAAAAAAAAAAAACGTTTTGTCGAACGTATCGAACAAAATATCGATCTTTCCCAACAAAATCTTGTTTTCCGTGCCGGCGCTTATCCATCTTTGAGAAACTCGAATAGTTATCGCCCTGCTGAGACAAAATGTATAATAATACAAAATGCGAGCTATATTCGAGGGAAAGGAAGGGAGAAATCGTCTCGAAACGTCCTCAGATTTACGATGCACGCAAATAACTTGCTTCGGCTCTGATAGAGCGCAGAGCGAATTTCTCTCTCCTGCTTTCTTCGTATTCTCTCTCAAAGATTCCTCTCTCTCTTATACGCTCGAGATATGGTGAAGACGTACCGGAAATTGCATTTCGATTCGTTTTACGAATAAGTTCACCGCGATCTTTAGGTAGAGTGCAGTAACGGAGCAGGAATATCTTTCCGAGATATTGTTCGTACAGTAAGGTCATTTTTATTTAATCGAGAGGGTCTAATGGGTCCTGAACTTTCAAAACATTGATTTTCCTTTTATAGCTCTCTAGCTTTTCGAGAATTTCCATCGAAAATCATCGAAGCTGTTCTGCGGGTAGACAATTTTTTTTTTTATGAATAATTAAAAAGTCGAATTTCCATGAAACAATTATTATTTTTTTTTTTACCATTAAAATTTCCATAATTATTATTATCATTCATTAATTATACTCGCTGCTTAATTAGCACGAATACAAGCTCGAAAATACTGGTGTGAGTGCCGAAATATTATTTTTCACCGAGACAGTGACTTTGCATTTTTAATTAACGAAAAAAAAAAAAGCATTTTTCCTCGTTTTCCAGTGGAATAAAATTATTTTTTTCAGGCGAGAGACCGGAAGCCATGCAGACTGGTACAGCAGGCCCGATATTATCGTCGAGCTGTCTTCTCGTATCACTCATCATTTTGTACATATCCTCGGTGTAAAAATAATTAAATAAAAATAAACAAGTTGAGTGAAGCAGTGGATTGGTGAATGAAAAACATATATATATATATATATATATATTAATAAATAAATAAATAAATAAATAAATATACGAGTATATACTGCATGAGGAGTGCGCGATGAAAAGACAAAGTGAATAAAATAAAATGCAGTGGATGGACGTAAAGAATAATGGAAAAACGAAAAATGGCGAACAAGGTTTTTGCAAAATGGTGTTGAGTTTATTTTCGTCGCTAGAAATGAAACTGCGAACGGAATTTTTTGCTAAATTCTCGACGACGAGAACGAAGCAGGGTGAGAGAATAGAAAGAATAAATTAAGGGGTTGAAAATTCTCGCAACTCGGTTTTCGATGTATCGAGGACATTTTGTTGAAAACGGAAGTGAATGCGTTTGATTAGGAACGTAATCGAATCTCTCTCGGCCAAAGATCAAGATCGACGGTGGCAGATCTCAAGCATTTTAAAAAATTGCTCCCGAGCTTTGAACGAACGAGGAAAAACGAACGAGAACGACGAAATTGGGGAACAAGAGATTTTTTAAAAAAGCGGAAGAGTTAATGCCGAGGTAAAAAAGACGAATAGAAAGAGACGCTAATCTGGATTATCCACGAATGAAAGAGTTTCTGCTCTCGGCGAAAGCTTTTTCGCATTTTTCATCATCCCCTTACAGTTTCCCAATTTATCTTCCTTTCTTTTTCTCTCCTTTGCCTTCCCATCTGTTGATTACGCTCAGGATCCGGGCGAAACGTCACTTCTGGCGTTTTTCCGGCGTCATAATTAACCTCAAAACGCGACACTGGGTCCTGGCGGACCAAAATACGAAAGCGAGATTCTCTATTATGTATTTTCATGTTTTATCTTTCGCCTCTCGCAAAAACAAGAAAACAATTATTGCTACGACAAATTTTAATTTTTCCTGGTGTTTGGCACATCGAGCTAAGCGAGGAAATCGTTGATCCTAGCTTTTTAAACAGGGTCAATTTGACCCAAGGTGTACTTTGATTTTTACGGGAAAAATAAAATTCCTTTTTTTTTTCAAATACCAACCACAGCGGTAATAATTATTTTTTATGATCGAATTTTGCGACAATCGCTCGGTCGGAATTCGTACGATTGGTTTCAAAAAAAATGTCACGAAAAATATTGATTCTACGGAAAGTTACGAGCCCGCAAAGTCACCTCGGTCAATTTGGCCAAATTGTGTTGCAACTGGCTCGAGGCTTAAATTTTGGTAATTAGGGTCGAACGTTTCTTGATTCCTGTTCATAATGCTCGGGGCTGTTTTAACAAGGGTTTCATTATGAAAACAAGATTTAAAGTCGGTTTAACGAGACTCAAAACGTGTTTGGCGAGGGCCAACGGACGCTTGAGATTTAATTGAATATTTTATTTTATCCCATTTAACTAAGCTTCTCATGTTCTCAATGCTCTTGACACGCGACTCGAGACTAATCGTATCGTCGATAGTTGGCTTTGGATCGGACGAAAAATGAATCTCTTGAAATTTAGAGACCAAAAATTTGAAGAGAAGAGAATTTTATAAAATTCCAACTTTTCTCAAATTTTTCATTCATAAACAAACATTTATTTTTTCTTGCAGAATATTCTCAAACGTTTAAACCATCTAGAAACTCATGTTCGTCAGTGTGCAACGTAACGCCCGTAATTTTTGCCCGAACCGAAAAAGGTTCAATTTATAAAACTCGGACGATCGTAAATTTTTGGTATAAACGTGACGATTCGTGCAATTTGAGAGTTGGATGACTGTGAGACTTGTTGTTTGCCAAAAAAAAAATATCGAACCGACGGCAACACGAAACACTTAAATTTTAAGCGAATTCACCCACTGGGTCAATTTGACCCAGACCGTTTTTTGTGTGTTTTTTTTTTTTAAACATTCGTCACTTCTGTAATCGAAAATGTTTCTCGAACAGCAGCGCACAATCCACGCTGCATAATTGTTCCGGGTCAAAATGACCCAGTGAGAACTGAACAATGGGTCGAAAATCGATCGTCACACAGGACGTGCACTAACCGTGTGGTTAAATGCATTTAACAATTTCTGCACTGGCTGCTGCGTTGAGTATATTTAATTTATTTATACATTATCGTTTGAACGAATAACGTGGACGCCATTGTTGGTGAGAATTCTCGAGGGAATGAAAAATGATTCGCATCCATTGGTCGAGTGTCAGGATCCAAGGACGCTGGGGAAATATTCGCGGGTAGGATGAGAAGAGGATGAAAAAGGGGTGAATTGTATGAACTGGTTAATCGAAACGTAATTCTCTCTTTTGAATGAAAATTTGGTGGATCCGGAGTGCGGAAAAAAAATACAATCGATGACGGTTGAACCGAGCCATGTGGAATCGTCGATCACGAACCGCACAGAATCAATGATTCGTGAACGAATTTTATAGCGTAAAATAACAACCGAAACTCCGAGAATTTGTCAATTCCGACACCGATTACTCAACATCATCCATTTATCAATTGATCCCCATTTTTGTGTGGACAAAATCTTAATTACGAGGAATCCACTCGCGTCAATGATAAAAACGTTTCAACACTTTTCGTTATTTACTTTTTAAACGCATCGCTTCGAATAAATCCAAATCATTGTTTCGGAGATGGATGTTAAGAAATTAAGGATGTTGAGTTCCAAATCGCAAATGATAAGAAAATTCGGAAAATTCGGTATTTTTTGTTATGAAGTATTTAAGAGATCGTGGAAATGTTTCACGACCATTAAGAAGCTCGTTATTGAAAAATTAACATTAATAATTTAAACGTACTCTCATGGAAACTGGTATAACTTTGCGATAAGTTTTTTTTTTTGATCTCTCAATTTTTTAATATCTACAATATACTGAAATCAACGAAAACAAAAACAAAGTTTATTGATAAATATTTTTTGTATTTGTTTAAAAAATTATTCTTAATAAAATGTTAATTTTTTAATAACGAGCTTCCCAATCGTCGTGAAATTTTTACACGACCTCTTAAATACTTCATCCAAAACATACTAAATTTTCAGAATTTTTTTATCATTTTTTATTTCAACCCTTAAGGTGGTTGAAGTAACGATGATAGAATTCTTAAAATTTGGTATGTTTTTACACGAAGTATCCAGGAGGTCGTGTACAAATTTCACGACGATTAACCCTAGGACCCCACTCAGGGGTTCCCCAAACCCCTGATAAATATTGAAAAATTCGAAGATTATGTTTTTAATTTTTTTTAATTGCATTTTTCACCGTGAAAAATGAATATTTCACTTTTTCTCAACGTGTCATTGTATTTTTCAGAATTCGAACGATTAAATGAAAAAAAAAAACCAAAGCTTTCTATGACAAATAGCGAGTCAACTGCATCGATTCAAAGTGCTGGGGTGCCCGTAACCCCAGTGTAGGGAATTTTTTTTAAAACACATATCGTAGGGTCCTAGGGTTAAGAAGCTATTTATTGAACAATTAACATTATCAAGTTTCGTACGTACTCAACACCCTTAATTCGACAGCAGAAAACAAAACTTTCCACCATGGACGAATTCTCTTCTTGAAAAATTCCTCTTCGTGAAATAATTCACCAATTTTAATTTTAAAAGTAATGTCGAAAATAAACAATGTTTTATATCAACATGTTTTTTTTTTCTGTTTCTCTGAATTTCATCAATTTTTAAAACACGAAATTTTCAATTTAGAAAAGCATATAGAGCAAAGGAAATTGGTTGGGATGATGCAACAAAACATTTGGGGCAACGCTCTAAACGTTGAGAGTCCGCTCGCTAATTTCGTTGACGACACGCACGTTAATCCGCTCCACCTAACGATGACCAACGGTGAAGCAAACAACGGGTACAGCAGTCGAAAGCATACGTCACATATTCACGTATTCAAACACATGCAACTGGGAGTGGAATATATACGTATATATAGATTGTTAACAAACAAGAGGGCGTAATTTACTCCGTTTAACACTAAGAGTTATGTGGATTACGTAATTCCTCGTACATACACTCGCTCCGAATGAAACGCCCACGAGCAGAAAGCCTGGACGTTGGTTAATTATTTCCAAAACGTTGTGAATCCATAAAAATATTTTTCTCCAACTGAGAGCCTCGAAATTCGGTGAATAAACGAAAAAAAAATGAAGAAATTCATTGGCAAGTTGATGCAACGAAGCAGTTGGCAAAATATAGGTTATGAGAGCCATTGCGTTAGTTAGGAATCGATTGCGTTGAAAAAATGGCGTTATTCACGATTTTGTCAACGAAGCAGTTTGTATGCACGATGATCGGATGTAAGGGGCGTTTGTATATATATATAGATATACCCGGAGCATACATCAATGAATCAGAGCCCCTTAATGTTCCCTAATCCGTCAGTATGGTCGGAGGAACCTGGTCGAGGGAGAGACGCACCAACGTCGTGTCGTACATCGTGTGTGCATGATTTATTAACAGGGATCAAAATTATACCTTGAGGCTCGGTCTGTGTACAAACCCAGAAACGATCGTGGCATGGGTGACCGACGAAACTGGGTGTCGCCTCTGCTTGACCCTATTCATTACATTTATCCGGAGAATCCATTGAAACATGACTGAATGAACAAGCAAACAAACACAAAAATGGTGACGAACCGAGACGCGATCAAAATCGAGCTTTTTCCAAAATCTCCGAAGTGGCTAATTATTTTCTTTTCTTTCCAAAACGAATAATTGTGATTTTTTTTTTTAAATCGTCGTACACGATACGACGTTACATTCATCCGGAGGATCCATTCAAAAACGAACAAACGAACAAGGAAAACAAACACAAAAATGGTGACGAATCGAGACGCGATCAAAATCGAGCTTTTTCCAAAATCTCCGAAGTGGCTAATTATTTTCTTTTCTTTCCAAAACGAATAATTGTGACTTTTTTTTTTAAATCGTCGTACACGATACGACGTTACATTCATCCGGAGGATCCATTGAAACATGAACAAACAAACAAGCAAACAAACACAAAAATGGTGACGAATCGAGACGCGATGAAAATCGAGCTTTTTCCAAAATCTCCGAAGTGGCTGATTTTTTTTTTTGCTTCCAACGAATAATTATGATTTTTCTAATGATTCGATAAATCGAGCATCATTTTTGAGATTTTTTCAAAGTTTCCCCGAGGGCTTTAAAAAAAACAAACTGAAGCTTTGGGTTGAAATAGTGGATGCACGAACACCTTGGAGCATGTAATAGCAGGTGTCAGGGAAGATTTGAGAAAACACGAGAAATAATAAATGTGAGTTCGAGATTGGGAATCAGGTGTCTTTCCAGGAGAGTCTCAAATATTCATCTCGCCTTTTCCGAGTCTCGATAACTCCATGAATATTGTATATGTTACGTGGCTAAATATTGAACGGCATTTGATGATCGTTGAGCAAAGACTGAGGTTAAAAAGAGAATCATAATTTCGCATTATTTCTCACAAAGGACAAAAACGTCGAGAAGAATGAACAGAGAGAACGATGGCGAAATGGACAAGCAAAAAACAGATTTTCTGCTCTTTATCGTTCCCTCCGAGAGTATGGAAAAGAAGCACTCCCTAGAGCGTTCTCGTATTTTTTCCCTCGGAGGCAGAACAAAACAAAAAAAAAGTTCATCGATTAACAAAATAAAAAAAACGGATCACACGATCATTTTTTACCTTGTCGTTTTTGCCCCGTTACTGGGTCAGCGTGGCAGGGAAACAGGTGAAAAAAGCCGCAGAAAGGGGTGCGAAAAATCAACGAGAGGAAGAAAAAACAAAAAAAAAACCCCCATACGAAACGCTGTAAACGAGCTGCAGATAGAAAAAAAATGGTGGTTGGTGAGAAAGAGAAGAGGTCTGCTGGGGGTGAAGAGTTGGATGAAAGCGTAAACGCGCAGAGAACGAAAAAAAAACCAAAAATCATGGGAAAAAGGGTTGAAAAAAATCTTTGCTGGCTCTCGTGTGAGTGTGAGCCCCAGTTTCTTTCTTTCTATCTCTATCCCTCTCCGTCTCGAGCCACGCGAACTTAACTGTAAGCAACGTACACTATAACACTACGAACGTGCGTAATTTAACGCCTTAATGAATATTGTATTACACAACGAGCGTTGTTCAGTGTCGTGCATGTGTGTGGGTGTGTGAGTGAGTGTGTGTGTGTGTGTGTGTGTGTGTGTTGCGTGAGACCGGAGAATTTAAGGGCGTTGCCCGCTCTGGCATTTGGAAAGGGATTCCTCTCCGTTTGACGTCTTAAGAAAAATCATTCTTTGCAGTTTTCTTCCCCAAATCGGAAATTCATTTCTTTCTCCATTATTTTGCATCAATGGATTAATGATTTTTTGAAAATAATAAAAAATGACGCCCTCTTGAAAATTGGCGGGAAATTCCGACTGTCACGGGCATTTTTATTTATTTAAACTTCGAAGGGAACCTTTTCGATGTTTTGAAAAGAGTGCGACTCCCTCAAGTCGAAGGAAAAAAATGACGGTCGTTAATGAGCGATAATAAAAAGTGGCCGAACGCGGCGGGGTCGACGGCGAGGAAAAGGCTGAACGTAGAGAGAATTAAACAACTAAAAAATGTGAAAACAAAAAAACGACAAACTCGCAAAGTGACCATAAAGAAATGCAAAAAAAAAAACAAATGACTAAAAACGATAAAACGAATGAAAGGGGAGAATAAAAACTGAAAAAATTGGACGTAACCGTTGAAAGAAAAAAGCAAACGTAACGCAGTGATATCGTTAGATTAGATAGGTATATTATTGTACATAAACATACAACATTACGATGTTTAATAAAATAAAAATTGAAGAGAAACCAAAGGAAACAATCGTGGAGTGCTGACGTACCGAAAACAAAAACACTGTGTGTCGTTAAATTTATTTATTTTCCTGCTCTTTCCTCGCATCGTTAAGGAGCTTGGCTACATACGACAATATTATAAGAAGTTAATAAAATTTGGTCATAACATTCTTTAGCATCAAATACGATGACACTAATTTTTTCAAATTTTTTGTCTTCATAGTTGTCGAATAATTGGAGTTTACAATATGCTAAAAATATACCTATATATATCTAAATCCTATGCTTATGCATGTAAACTCTAATGTTTAATTACTCGAAAATTATGTAGAAAAAAAATCTTAAAAAATTTGTATATTCATTTTTAATACTAAAGAATATGCTCACCAATTTTCATTAAATTCTAATCATTTCGAATTTCCCTTTGCTTTTAACATGGAAACATTGTTGTGTGTAGCCAACCTCCTTAAATTTCGCTCTCGATTCAGAAACATTTCGATCAAACCTTTTCGCATCTTGGCATTCTGTGGGCAGGAGCAGTTTTCTCTTTTTTGAGCTGCTATCTCTTCCGAAAGGAAAAAGCTCCAACGACAAAAAAGGACGGCATGCCAACCCCTATGGAGATTGTGAGCATTTCTTTGACGAAATCAATTCCCCTCGTTTTTTTTTTTTTTATTTATTTTTTTTTTTATATTCCACTGGGCACACGTGACGTTGGACAACTTTTTCAAGGCTGAATATTGTACAAGGGACTCTTTCATGCTGGGAGCAAAGTCCTTGGAAGGATGCGGAGAACTGTCCAAACGTTTCCTGTACGGCGAGTGTCCTTTTTCCTCACGAAAAAAAAAAATCGACAAAGAAGTTTTTATTGTGTAATATGCTCGTCACGTTGTCCATATCGATAACATTGTCACTTCGTTTTATTCTATCGAGAAAACTTTCCCTCCTCATAAAAGGTAAGTGCATCAATATTTTTGTAACAAAAAGAAAGTCATTCACGCGAGCTTATGAAGACTCTGAAGAGCTTTTTCCTCGCAGAAGTTTGAGTGTTATCGATTCATTGCTATCTGTGCCAATTTTTCTATGATAAATAATTCAGTTAATTACTTGATTAAACATAAAAAATGAGTCCATCAAAATAAATGAGTTTTTTTTTTCGCAATTACTTTGCTCCACGAGTCCTCTATATTTTTTTTTATTGAATAAAAAAATCTTTGTACAATTTTTCTCTTTTCGATGAAAAATGGATCATTTTTTTTTTTCCTTCAAAGAGTCGAAAGCCCGGATTTGATTCATGAGAGGAGTGCATCAGTGATTGAGGCTTTATGATTTTTGCATGTTCGTGTATTATTAACACGGGAGGTTGGAAAAAAAGGAAAAAAAAAAAGAAAAAAAAAGTGTCTACCACGCGAGCGATAAGGGATGAAACGAACGTTGAAGGTAAAACCGAATAAATGCTGTCTTCATCAACTTTAACGACTCATTATATCGTTCGAAAAAACTTACCGCAGTGCGCGAGGGTTTGATGAAAAAAAAATGAAGAAGAAAAAAAAATGCGCCAGTTTTCGTAATATCTCGAGGTTACTTTCATTTCGCTAAAAGGAAAGGAGAAGCAAAGAGAACGTAATGGGCGTAAAATCAGTGCCTCGGAAAATCGCGTGGCACCGTACCATTTAATAATCGTGAAAAAGAGAGTTCGTGATGATATTTGATAAGCCGTAATCTTTTGTAAGTTGCAAAAAAAAAAAAAAGAAAAAATTTTATTCAAAATTCATTATTTTTTATTTGTACTCAACGTAATTGAAAAATTGGTAAAAAAATATATAAATAAATATGAACGTGCGAAAAGCCCGGAACGGAGCTCGTCCCGTTGTTACGAAATGATTATTCTTTTTAATTAACGTTTCTCCAATATCAATTAAATAATGAATATCTCGTTGAATTTCAATTTTCGATTAAAATCGACGTGTGCCAAAATACATTGTTTTCATAAATAACAACATAAAAATTGAGCAATCAAATTCCTATAAAATTACAATGGAAAAACCTCGTAACATGAAAAAAAAAAAAAAAAAGATCAACGAGGCAGATTTATTCGATAATCTTGAGTAGAAGGAAAATCCGAGATTTGAGATTGATTCAGTGATTGAAATTGAATGCTGGGTAATTGCTCAATAACCTTGCTCCCGCTATTCCAAACCTTCTCTCCTTTCGTCTTTGAAGTCTTTGAAAAAGTAGGCAACGAAATGGAGGAAAGAAACGAAGTGCTCAGAATAAGAGAAAGAGTGGAAAAAAAAAAAAAAAAAAACTGTAAAAAGAAACAAAGAGCGAAAGTCAGAGACCGAGAGAAAATGTTTCTCGTCTCTGGACAGAGATCTGGACAGAGCGCGTACTGAGGAAGGAAAACGACTGAGCAGCCAGACGTCCAAAGTAAGAAGAGAAACAAAGGTAAGTGGAACGCGATACTTTGAATATATAGTGATGCATTCAATTAACAAAAGGGCGTAACTCCTGCCAGTGGAAAATAGTAAACGAAATACTTGAGCCTTTTTGATTACGAGGCCGGAATGTAGGTGGTAGAAAACCCGTAGGAAGTCTACGGTTAGCTGTGCTACCTCAGCAAGCTCTAGTGGGACACTTGCGAGAATAGCAAACACCGCGAGCAAATAAGCTCCGAGGCTCTCCCTCGTTTAACATTTTCCTCTTGAATTGTACAGTTGTATCTCCTTCATCGTTTTCTTTTTTTAAAACCCTTCTTTTTTCTAAAAAAAAAAAAAAACAAAAAAACAAAAAAAGTAAAAAAAAAACAAGAGCTTGATTCTACCTCATCTCTTGACAGCTGGGTCGAGTTTTTTATCTCAGAATGTCTCTGAATCACGTAAATTGAAATCATAACAAAAAACATCAACATTAATATTCGGATTAAGAATTAAAAGTTGACTTTGGATCGAGTAATTATTGACTGGATAGCTCAGTGGTTTTTCTACTAGAATTGAGCAAATTATTTACAAGATATCTCGAGTGGAAAGATGCATTTATCTATCGAGACCGAGAAGTCCTGAATCATGGGATTTTTAAGGCTCGTATTGCGAGAGGCTTGTATAAGCCTGCCTTTTGTTTTGTAGGATTCGGAGGTAATAAACAGAGCAGAGTAGTCGAGCAGTAAAGGATCGAAAGAGAAGAATGCAAGAAATAAAAAAAATTGCAAGAGAGAGAGAGAGAGGAGAGTACTGCAAGAGGGATGCTGTAATGTTCACTACCAGCTCACCTGATCCCATTGGGTGACGTGCATGCCTCGAATATCTCGCTATTTGAGCTCCAGACTTTACGAGCCCCATGCGGATTGCTCCGTGCTCTGTATAGAAAGCGTTAACCCATAGAAATAGGAAGAGGAAACAGGAATAAAGAGAGAACGAAAGAGAGAGAGATAGAGAGAGAGAGAAAAGGGTGAGGGGGAAGCGTGATTCAAAACAAGAATAAAAAGGTAAACGTGGAGGGTAGTGTAAGACAGGTCAGAAGGAGACAGAAACGAGGCAATAAGGTCACTGCAAAATGGCACGTTTGGTCAAAATAGTAGACCAAACGCGAGAGAGATGGTGAACGAGAAGATTCTGGAGTGAAGCTTGCTCGATGGAAAAAGCCTGAAAACTACGTTGGGTTGACCAACGTTTTACGACCCTGAGCTAGATCGTCTGGAACGTAGAAAAAAAGAAAAAACAAATGAAATAGAAAGAAAAAAAGGTAAAGAGCCTCGATGAGCACGTAAGTGTGTGTGAACTTCACGATCCTTGATACGCTCTTTCCATTAACCCCCTTTTTGTCAACTCCACCGAGGAAACGCGCTTTCGTCGTCACTTTCCAACCGGAAGGAAATTCGATTTCTCTGTGTATTACGAAGCAAAGGAACAACGGCTGATGGAATGAGAGAAGAAAAAAAGGCCAAGAAGATTGCCTTAAAAAGAGAAGGTTATCACCCATGTGAAACGGGTCGGTTAATGATCCGTTGATGATGCGAACCATCGAACTGAATCACAAGAAATTTCATCGACGTTTTCGCCAGTTTCCACTTGCTTTTTTTTATCTTTACTACATTTTATAATCGTCCCACATTTTTCCTGACGATTTTTTAAGTCAAATTTCATAGGCACTGCTTTTAACTTCAGGCCATGAAACTTGATAGTGTTCTACATTTTTTTACACACAAGTAAAAAAGACTCTTGAGCAAAAGTCGATTTAAAAAAATTTCATTGCATTTTTTAGCAACCGAATTGATATTCCAATTTT
Source organism: Hyposoter dolosus (assembly GCA_963921915.1). Lineage (NCBI taxonomy): Eukaryota > Metazoa > Arthropoda > Insecta > Hymenoptera > Ichneumonidae > Hyposoter > Hyposoter dolosus. Next base: position 3,043,769 of record OY998139.1, read on the forward strand.
TTTTTTTGTGAACACATCCGACACAATTGTTGACCTGTTATTTCAACGGATATTGCTTCGAAAAAATGATCAACAGTAAATTCGAAAGCAGCGTTTTTATGAGGAAGGAAAAAAAATAAGAGACACCATTTTTTTTGTTTGCCAACGAAACGGACACGAGCCCCTGATTTCTCTTATCGATTCACTCAACTGACCTGCCCAGATGAATAATGACAAATTTGTGGCGATACTCAAATATGATTTGGGTTTTGGTGCAATGACAGAAAAATCTTTTAGCTTCAAGTGGTTCGAATCAAAACTCGCTTAAGCCAACGTTCGGGCAATATGTTGGCGAGCCATGGCGCCGTTCAATCGATCCTACATGTGTACGTCAGCCAAGTTTAATTAATATCGAAGGAAGATTCACGTGGTCCAATTAACCGAATTGCCAGGGCAAAATTGCTCTCTGTTTGCGTCTCTGTGTGAGTCTTTCGTATATGGATATTCTATCTGGTCCATGGAAATGTAAACGCGAGCTCGTATCGCCCAGCTAATTGTTCAACGACGCTACTTTCTACTGCCTCAAATTTTCTACGAGTATCATTTTCACCCCCGCGATTCATTCGATGAGGGATGAAATAATTGTGGAACTCGTGCGTGTCTTGGATTTCGCGACGAGATCCACGAAAGAGACTTTAAAATTTATCACGTAATTGCAAAATGAAACATGTATCAGCCTCTTTTTAATTAAGCAATTAATTAATTAAGCAAAAATGGTAATTTTGTTTTTTTTTTCACACATTTATTAATTCGGGTCAAAATGACCCAGTTACCGGAGGGTTAACGATGATAGTGTTATCATTACACTTTGAAAAGTTGGTTTTCTCTGTGGTGTTGAATTCATGAGGAACTGCAATACCCGCGTTTATCGTTAAGGCGAAATGTCCTTGGGTAAAGTTCTCGTAGGAAGAGAGGGAATGTAAATTTTGAACGAAGGACAAACCGTGACTGGGACGAAAATCCATTTCCCATGGGAATTATCGAACTCGAGAGTCAGAGGAAGATCCTCGTCGTCTTATCGGAACGTAGTCCTTGCATAACGCAAAGGACGAACAAGGGATGCCAAGTGGCAGGATCAGGAATGAGACGATTCGCAAGAGTTGATGCGACCGAAGTAGAGAGAAACCAGGATCCCGCTTATATCGCATTTATAGGATCGCAATATCGTCCAGCAGGGAAACACGCTTGCGGTTCCTTGCTGCGGCCTGCCGTACCCTTTGGGAGTTAGAGAGTCCTTGAACACTATTCACCCCTTTCGTACCTAGTCTACCATTCTTCCTCGATGCATCCAGCTTATCCACAGCTATAACGATGTATTTACAAGGGTTTGGGGGTAATATGGACCCCTAGTGTATCATAATACGAAATAAATTCAAAATATCATTTCCATCTCATGAACGAGTGAGTTTCATCACTTCAAAAATCGTTCTTAATGGCTTCTCTCGTTGAACTTAAATTTTCGTCATTTAAGTACACATTGTAATTCGGAAACTTACAACTTTTCCATTTAAAAAAAAAATGTATTCCTTCCTCATATAGTTTGGTTATTGGAGGACGAATAGGCTGCCGTATATTCAGTCTCTCCTGAAACGGTGAGAAACATTTTATGGTGAAGAAACGATCAGGGTGACTCTATTCGTCCCACTGCAATGTTTGAGGCCGACCGAAACGACGGAAGGGTTCCAGAGTTAATATCAAATGCCATCTTCCTCGGCCGTCTGGCTACGCACATGATCCCTTAAGGCACTCTTGTCGAGAAGAGTATTGAGCAGGGGTTCAGCGTGGCTGACGTCGACATCTTCAACGGTCGTCATCGCTCTCCCGAGTGTGGGCGAAACGACATCAACTCTTATGTCGACAGGCGCGCTTGATGGAAGAAAGCGATTTTTATAAAACGTCAAATAAAAATTCTTGCCTACGAATTAACGTTTTTTTTTTATTGGAAACTGGCGATGCTACACATCGTGGACTTTATTTCTAGAGGGCATCTAATTAATGACAAAATTTGACACTAATCGGTTGTCAAGCGACGTTAATTTTTGCAGAATAGAATAAACACATTTTGACGGGGGGCCATATTGCCCCATTTTCCTTCTACTAACTATATTTGTCTCTTTCTAATTCCCTCTTGCCACGAACTAATTGATGCATTTGGTAAAATAGACGACATTATCAGCCAGAGCGACGTGTCTTGCTTTGCAGAAACTCTGTGTGAGACCACATAACTCCGCCCTTCGGTCAAAGGGAAATCGAAGATGCTTATCAACGATGACGTCAACTATAATCCATCCTCTCGCTTAGCCTGAAATTGCACGGGCATCAAGGAAATTCGAATGATCAAGGATTATGTCCATCTAATCCAATAATATTCATTTTGACAGCGAGAAGAAAAAAATAAATTGCTTTTCGTATCGGATATTAATATTCCGATAACTTTTTTTTTTATAATCTTTCTGATTATTTCCGGAGATGGAAAATCGATGATGCCAGTGACAAGTTGAATCATAATTTTCATCACTTTTCGGTAAATGACTCAAGAAATTTATTGCAAACTGAGGCAACGCTTCGAGAATGATAAAAATATTCAAAAATGATAATTCTCGAAATTGGAAACAGGGAATGGGACGACAGCAACGAAATCGAGAAACGTGAAAACGTGTGTGTAACTTTTTCTATTTCATTTATTTCGAGAGATTCTGGCACTGGTAGACAAGGGAATGAAATGGCGAAAAAGTGAGGGTAGAAAACAAAAATATAACAGCAAATAACGCTCGTCGAGTTGAGCCGGAAATATTCGAACGAATATGGGAACTGAGAGTGACCGGAATACATTAACAGAAGAACGAAAGAAAAGCTCAGGATCGTACGTCGTATCAGGAGGAGGAGGAGGAGGAGGTGAGGGGCGAAGAGGAAGTATGAAAAACTTTGGTAATATAGAGATTTCGGAGTCGGTAGAGAAACGTCACAACAAGAGTTTATGTATGTGCGAAGCAACGGTGTAAATTATCGTATTCCATCGTGCTTCGTCGCGCTTCTTCCGCTTCGATGACAGTCTCATGTACTCACGGAGAGATAGGGGGAGAGAGGGGGCGAGGTAAATGTGGAAAGAGAGAGGGAGAGAGAGTATCGCACAAAATATACAAATTGTGCTGATGTAAACACGACGTGAATCGAAGTGGAGCGCGATGTGCTGAAAATTCGAATGTACAAACTCAACGGATAGTGGATGTATAAAGAAACGCAGCAAAAGGGAAAAATATACATGTATTAAAGGCAATGGGCTGATGGTAATCGGAGTGGCATGTTTCGTGCGATTGCTGGCTCGAAAATTGCAAGTTACGCCTCTTTGTGTGTAAGAAAAAAATCTGACGTACATAACGGCGTAACTTGCGTCATTTTACACGCAAAATAGCACAAGTTACGCCCTTATGTGCGTCAGATTTTTTTCTAACATTCAGAAAGGCGTAACTTTGGAATTTTTTTTTAAAACGTCCTCAGAGTTGTGCCTTTTTGATTATCAATGACCTATATGTTAATATAAATGGGGATGAGTGTTATTCACAGCGCCATACCGCTACAAAATCTCAAATGGGCCGAGCATAACAGCGTGAAGAATGGCACTGTTTTGACACTCTCGCATTCCATCTCTCGCTTCTTTTCACATTCCAAGTTGCTGTTTTTACTCTTTTCTATCCTCCTCAGCTCCCAGTTTCGTGTTTTATCATCCATTTCTCTTTCGCTCTCTTCCTCGCTTAAGTAGACGATACAATAATGTGGGACGAACGATTCTCGAGACTTTATGCCCATTGCGTATTTTTTTTTTTTTTTTTTTCTACTTACGATTCTATTCAGAAAGAGAACTGCTCGTTACTTATATTGCTATTTGACTATAGCGAGTCACGTAGATCGAGAAAAATCAATTACACTCTATTCTCGGAACAAAAAATTTACATCGTTACAGAAAGTCGATTAACGAATTAATTAATTGATTGAAACATGTTTTGTGACAAAGTCCCAGTGAGTTTTTTGTTCAGCTGAATGAGTCAGTAATTACGGAGTAAAGATTACTTATATAATTAGCAGGTTTACTCGAAGAAAAAATAAACGCTGTCTGATGGAACTGTGAGTACAGTGTTTCAATATTTAGTAGAATTAAGTTAATTGTCGTTTGTCTCGAATAAAGGAAATCCTATAGCAAAGCGAAAGGTACGAAGAGAAAAATATCATGACGCTTTATTCAAGGGCTGGTAGAGTAAGTGGAAAAAAATGTAATATCAAAACTGTGATGCAACTCGTAGTTACAGCCAATAAAACGCATGGAAATCGCGTTGAATTTGGTGAAATTCAAGACGAAACTCGATTTAAATTAGACAAACGTAATTTTTTCTCGTGTATTTTCATAGGAAGTTAGTCTGGTTTGTATGTATAGTATCAAGGTTCGTTCTCGTGTCGTATAATCTCATTTTCCTTGGTCCTCGAGTCTCTCTGACTGCTTGTACCTTTTTCCATGCCAGTACCTCTTGCTATTTCGAGCCTCGAGCACCGACGCGGTAGTTCCGCCTGCGTAAATGAATCCCATCACCTTTGAAACACTTTCGTACCGCTCTCTCTCGCTCTCTCTCTCTCTCTCACTCTCTCTCCCTCTCTCTTTCTCTCTTTAACTCTCCTTCGCTCTCCAACTCTTCCTCCTCCTCTCATACGTCAAACCAGGATGTTTCATTGCGTTCTTCTTCTCATATCCTCACTTACGAGCTTCCCGTACACACAGGCAAATCCTCTCATGTATACGCTGCACAACCCGATCCACCGGCGAGTCGGAGGACACAGGAAACTTCTGCTTCCTCCTTTTTAAACATAACTCACGTCCATAAGACATTCTCATAAAGATTTTCATCAACAGCCATCCCCTTCCTTTCATTTATTTTTCTAAACTTTATTCAATCCAAAATTATCGGAGATTTAAATGACAAATTAATAAAATTGGAAATTCAAAAACATCGAATCAATGATTTAATCGATAATATTACGAACATAATGAATTAATTTCGATAATAAAATTGATAGGATCATCCGTTTCTGTGAAAACCTTTTTTTCCATTTTTTTTTTTCTCAACATTTCTTCGTTTTTGTGATTAAGGTATTACTATCACGAAACGACTTTATTTAGGGTTTTTTCAAAATTTTGTATAAACGATCTTGGCACCAAAACTAACAGTTTTCTCCTCTGAAGAAAAATTTTCTGACGTCCAGAATTTGAGATATTTAAATTCTCATTTTTTATTTTTCCCATCTAAACGCGTGTAAATTGAAGTCGCGTTTCTTTTGTTTTTTTTCTTGCAACTTTTTAACGAAACGTGACTTCAATTTACAAGCGTTTAGATAGGAAGAATAAAAAATTGGAAATTAAATATCTCAAATTCTAAACGTCAGAAAATTTTTCTTCATATTGGAGAAAACTGTTCGTTTTGGTGCCAAGAACGTTAATACAAAATTTAAAAAAAAACCCTAAATAAAGTCGTTTTGTGATCTTAAATAACAATTTTCTAATTTTTATATTTATTTTAAAATCGTGTGCTGGTTTGCACGAAGTTGCCTGTACATGTGAGACTCGGTGTGACGCAGAGATCGCGCGACTGGGTAGCCCAGTGGAAATAAATCTCTAAACGTGTGCTGTAAAAGCTCCCGTTTCCGGGAGCGCGAGCTAGCGAATATAACTTGATTAGCGCGAATCAGACGAGACATTTTGTTATTTATTTTTTCATTTTTTTTCCTTCAAATCAAATTTTGCCTCTGTGCGAGATTTTTTAAATCCTTCCTCCTGGCTTGATGAAAATGAGAATAAATGCAATTCTCGATGACATTTTCAGTCTCTAATAAAAAAAAAATTAAAAAAAAATTAAAAAACACGAAACTTTAATAAATGCTGAGCATCAAAATCATTAATTCAGTCGTTCGTTCCATCTTTTCAAGCACGTGACATATTGTGCCTTTTCTGATGCACGAAGGCCATCGCAACGTCGCATGTGACTGGCATACGCGATGCACCGTCTTTGCCAAGCGAAAATCGAGTGAAAAATTAGCGTCTCCATGGATGCAAACTCGTTTGCGCAATTGCGTCTTCCACGCCAGACTGCTTCGCGAGGTCAAAAAGTGGGGATTCGTAGTGGGGTCTCTGTCGTTCATATGATTATCTAATCGTCATAATAGGCTATCAGAGAAAAAAAAAAAACATGTTCTGCTCGCATAATTTCCTCCTCTGCGTCCGCTGGCAATAATCTTGCCGATCTAACAGTGTCTCAACACATGGAGACTCTGAGTATTCCTTCGAAGAGTGTACGCCGAGGAACTAATCGAAAAAACTCTGCGCAATAGAGATGACAAGGTAAATTTTTCTGCCGTTTCGAGTGGGAGGCCACGTGCAAGAATCATCAATGCTGACTGCATGGACAATCATCATGACTGAGTGCAAAATCCATTGGCTCCATTAGAGCAACCGGCGCGATACATAAGCTCATCGGGAGCCAAGTGTTTGTTGTTTGTCTTGAGTGCAGCTGATCAAAGAGGAAAAAGTGTTGGTATCTTTTGGAAATCTCAAGAAGAGCCTTATATAGAGTTAGATCGGTCGATACCCCGGCACACAGTTCGGATCCGAGACTGTGAGTGCGCCGTAGAAATAATTGACTCGGGGTTGTTAGTGATCGAGGAATAATCAGAGGCTCCGGAAAAAAATGGCTTCGTGGGCTCTGATTTTAACGGGAGTGGCAATTGTCCTAGCGATTTATCACTATCTCGTGGGAATTTTGAAATTCTTCGAAAAACATGGGATTCCTTATATGAAGCCACAAATTTTGGTGGGCAACATGGGCCCGGTGGTTTTTAGGAGTCGATCAATTGCTGAACAAGTGAAAAAAATCTACGACAGTAATCCCGACGCGAAATACGTTGGTTTCTACGACTTCACGATACCAACAATAATGTTGCGTGACCCAGACCTCATAAAATACGTGACTGTCAAAAACTTTGATAACTTTGTAAATCACACCGCCTTGGTGGACGAGGAATTGGATCCTTACTTTGGTAAAAATCTGTTTGGTCTGAGGGACGAGAGTTGGCGTTCGATGAGATCGATTCTCAGTCCCTCGTTCACGTCCAGCAAGATCAAAGGAATGTTCCAATCCGTTTCGGAATGCGGAGCCAAATTCGCTGACAATATTTCCTCCAAAAGTCAAGAAATCGAGCTCAAGGACAAATTTACCAGGTACAGCATGGACGTTATCGCCACTGCAGCTTTTGGCATCACGGTTGATTCGGTCAAGGATCCGAACAATGAATTCTACGTCATGGGTCGAGAAGCCACATCCTTTGATTACATCAAAACTATGAAGCTCTTCATGTTCAAACTTTCCCCCTGGATCGCAAAGACTTTTCGAATGCGCATCGTTTCACAACAAGTCGTTAAATTCTTCAATCACGTTGTATCCTCGACTGTGGAAACTCGAGCTGCTAAAGGCATATCAAGGAATGACATGATTCAGCTGATGATCGAAGCCAAAAATTCCGGCAAAGCTCCGAACCTCAGTATCCAGGATATGACGGCCCAAGCTTTCATTTTTTTCTTCGGTGGATTTGACACGACATCGACCGCTATGTCCTTCGCCGTTCATGAGATCGCGGTGAACCCGCAAGTTCAGGAAAAGCTTCAAGCTGAGGTCGATGATGTTTTGAGGGAGTGCGATGGTCAAGTTACCTGGGAAGCATTGCAAAGCATGCGTTACCTGGAAGGAGTAATCTGCGAAACACTGAGAATGTATCCTCCGGCTGTATCGACCGACAGAATCTGCAACAAGGCGATAGAAATTCCACCTGCTCTACCGGGTGGTCGACCCTTCCTAGCGAAGGAGGGATCCACTTTTTGGCTCCCTTATTACGGACTCCATCATGATCCTCAATATTTCGAAAATCCTCACGTTTTTGATCCGGAGAGATTCATCGATCCGGCAACTGGAAAGAATATCGAACCTCGTGGATATCTCCCTTTCGGAAGCGGACCACGTTTCTGCATCGGACAGAGATTCGCTCTGATGGAAATTAAATTAGCCATCTTTCATCTTATGGCCAAGTGTCGGCTGGAACCTTGCTCGAGGACGGAAAATCCCATCATATTGAATCGAAAAAGCTTTACGATGACTGCTGAAAACGATTTTTGGGTCAAGGTCATGCCTCGAAACTCACAATAATAATAAGAAAAATCTTTTTTTATCGATCGCTTCGAATCATTTATTATCATTAAATGTTGTTAAATAAAGTTTTTATCAAAAAAAAAAAAAAACGTCTGACGGTAATTGTGTTTAGTAGACAAATAATCCATTTTTGCTTCCTCATTGTGTCGGTGAAACTTTTTTTTCCAGTTTTCAATGGCAATGTGCTTCAAATGTCCGAAAACATCGAAAAATCATATCTAGAAAAAATGTCCGGATGTGTGTGTGTGTGCATGTTCTGGCACTGTAAAATTCAAACGTTCATAACTCGAGAACGGTTTGAGCTACAGGGCTCCCATTTTGCACAGATGTCAATCTATACCAGCTCTTCGTTCTCTGAGAATTTTGTTGGAATTGTTAGAAAAATACGAATTCTACGGTATTATGAAATTTTCAAAAAAAGGCTGTCGACGCTCTAACTTCCGCAAATTTCAAGATTTATTATTAATGTTTTTTTTTTTATAATTAGAGTATCATAATAGGAAGGTTGGTATTGAATTTGGAAAATATCGGTTGAACGGTTTAAATTTTATGGGTTTTCGAATTTTTGTTGAAATAATTATCGCTGGCTTTGAAAATCGTTTATCTATAAATAATCCATTCCTCGAGCTCCGCAATTACCTCATTCTTAGTCGTGAATACCGACCACTCGAGTTATTGAAAATGCGGGAACGTTTATTTACTTCTTAATGATTTGCAAAGTCATCGTCTCGGTGGAACAGCAAAGTCGTTAAATAAACAAAGAAAACGTTGATGACGCTGCAATACTGTGTTTAGCGAAGAAGCAACTGCTCCGACGACGACGATGCTAATGGAATTTGAAAATAAATCGTTCGATGATTATCCGCATCGATATTATGCAGATCAACGCTTCGTCCGCGTGACTCGTCAATTTGCTGGGTTTTGCATGGGAATCGAACTCTCTCGGAAGATCCCGAACATATTTTTTAGCTTCGTCTCTGCATGAAATTTAAAAAAAATGCCAACTCGTGAATCCGAGACTCAAATCGATCGCCTCGCGTTTCGTATGATTCGTTTTTCGTCATTCCAACACGTCTGAATTTTCAGTCATCGCCTGATAAAACATTCGGAACGCACAGATATTTCCATCGCTTTCTATTAAAAGTGTAAATGCGATGCTGTCTGGAAAAAAAGAAAATTTCATCAATTTCTCCACTACACTGAAAAGAAAATTTTGTTGAAAAAGATCGATATTTTGGTCGATACGTTCAACTAAACGTTTTTTTGAATAATCCCAAAAATGTTGTCATTGCAGCAAGAAATGTTTTAGAAAGTCTCTTCGGAAGCAAATTTTTGTCGTTCCACTCGTAAATTTCGCTGAGAATTCTGGTAGAAACCAAATATACTGCCAAATGAACGAAAATTTTGAAATTATTGAAAAATATTTAGTTTATCGTGTTCAACAAAATATCGACGATTTTTAACAGAATTTCATTTCCAGCGTAGAAAATGTCTTGACGAGTGGCTGGAACTAAGCGTGGAGTGTATTCGTTGCGAGATTCTGGCGAGCTCAAAGATCATAGCGAGGGGGAAACCGGCCAAACTATTTGTCCAACGTAACAGTCGTCGAATAATAACAAATCGTACGACGCGCGCGTGAATAAAGAGTAATAAACAGCAGAATAAACGTGATGTTTCCTCGTTAGCAGATGGTAAATTCAAGGTCTTGAGGGGTGTCTATTTTTTTAAGCATCTTGAGAGATGGAGGCTCGGGTCATGAGAGCCTCGTTTTGTCGATATTAACGACGAAAAGACCACCGGTCCATCTCGTAAATTAAGTTTTATCGTCTCGATCCGTCACGTAAACACACAGCGGATAGATACACAGAGGTCAAGGGAGCGATGGTGCTCGCAGAGAAGAGGGCCATGTAGCAAGATTATCTGATCGATCTGTCGACGTTCGAATTCGTATTCCGGATCATTTCGAAAAGTAGATGATCCCTCGAGTGGATTTCGCTCAGATGAAACTTAACGACATCATTTTTTCGATATCACGAACGATGCACGGCGCACTTGTGTGCGATTTCTGAGGAAAAAGAATCGTATCAAATAAGTACATGGAGAGAAAATAATATCAAAAATCACAATGGCATCATAGTTCCTGGTGACATGTCACCGGCTCTCTGAGGAATATTTTAGCAAATACACAGTAATTTTCCATTTATTAAAATGTCTCGCTAAATTTTTCCATTTTTCGCCCAATTTCTGATGAAAAATGATATTTGCTAAAATCTCGGAAAAGGACGAGATCGTAGCAGGGAACTGTGATGTCATTGTAATTTTTTAAATAATTTTCTCTCCGTGCAGTTATTATTTAAGGATGTTGAGTCCCAAACCGCAAATGATAAAAAAATTCTGAAAATGTGGTATATTTTCGTATGAAGTATTTAAGAGGTCCTGTAAAAACTTTACGACCATTAGGAAGCTCGTAATTGAACAATTAACATTAATAAATTAAATGTAGTCAAATGTAGTCTTATGGAAACTGGTATAACTTTGCGATAAGTTTTTTTTTTTACCTCTTGATTTTTTAATATCAACAATATACTAAAAGCAACGGAAACAAAACGAAGTTCATTGATAAATATTTTTTGTATTTGTTTAAAAAATTGTTCTTAACGAAAGTTCTTAACTAAAGTATCTCATATCCCTGAATCTGTCAAAAGTTGTTGAATTTAGTTTTATCAGTAAAAACATTTAAAAAGATAGTTGCATAGTGGAAATAGTGAGATTGGAAGAGCGAGAGTTTTTTTTTCAAAAGGTTTATCTTTCTATTGGTTTTGTAGGATGCGTGGACGAGCAAGCCTGGAGTTAGCGATGCGCAAGTTCGAGGGGCGAAAAACCTCCGCGGTGGAATAGTTCACAGTCCGGATATGCAGGGTTGTATAATTTTTTTGGTACAGCAGTGAGGAGCGGAAGATTCTGATGTTTTATCGGTCCTCCGGGTCACGTGAGGGCGATAGCATCGTCAATTGCTCCGGGGACTGTCCACGTGTGTTTCACGGAGCTCCTTATTATCCTAGGGCAAAAAGCCTCGCAACTACGAACGTGAAACCCTCTTTGCAGAGGGCTCGGGGATGTATAAACATGTTTATATGCATAGATTGACTGTCGAATATCTAAAAGGGCCAATGGGACGATACGTTACGAATAAATCACAAGAACGTCGACCCTTCTGACTCATAGCGAGTGTATACTTTTCGGCAAACAGACGGGGGTTCGTTACTGTTATACCGAAGTCAGCACGTCGTAAAAGATTAAGGTTAGCCTGTGAAATATGTACGAAAACCCTTATTACCAACAATCAGTCGAAATAGCCAACATGGCAGGCCTCCAGGTCGACCAATTCGTTCGATCCACTTCCTGCTCGGGGATGATTCAATTCTCTTCACTCGTATCTCCAGTTAATTATCATTCGAACGTCCCGCCTATTGTCAGACTTTCAGAATTCTTGCCATTTATTTATTTCCTGACTTATGGACCTGGCAGAAATCGTTGAATTAATTTTATTGGTACTGCCAATCAAATTGTCTAGTGGGGACATTATTCTGGGTTCCAAATTGTCACAATTCCGACCTAATTGGGATTTTTATTCTGCTCTGGAAATGAAGGAAATACTGCTGGAAAATTGACAACGCAAGGTTAACAATTGCAATGTTTTTGTGCACAATGAGACGTATAGAAGGACTGTATATTGGTACACGAAAATTCAGCAGGAGTTACAATGAAAACAAATAGAAATTCGACATGCAGTAAAGCGCATACTTGTTTCGCGACCGGATTAGCCTCGTTGTTATCATTGCATCTCTCGCATTGTTGTAGCCAAGCTCTTTCGCTACATATAGCTTATTATTCCTGCGACACCCCTTTCCCTCCTCCTCCCTTTATTTATGCAGCAAAACATGTAGCGAACGGGTCGATTAATTTAATGAAAGCAGTTACTTTATGTACAGGGCGTCCGATCAGTTATTCTCGTTGCTCGTTGAAAACAAAGTCTCGTCTTTATAGTCCGCATATCCTCCAAACTGTTGAACATATCGTAAAAATACACAGGACCAATCTTGTAGAGTATAAAATTTTCTACAAAAAACTATTCAACAAGATTTTTTTAGCTCCAGTAGCTTGGCACCGAGAGTGATTTGAAAACAGGACCCGCCAAACGACTTCCACGTAGGCTCCTAAAATTACGTCGTGTTTGTAACGTATTCAAGGCTAAACTACCAGTGATAGAAAAAATATGTTTAAAGCTTTTTTCTAGATAATTGTATTCTCTACAAAATTGCTCCTATACATTATTGCTCCATCTGCAACCGTTTGGTCAGTGCGTACGGTGGACTGAATTTGCTTCAAATGACCAGGGCCATTGCTCGTCGGACACCCTGTAGGAATGTGCAAGACTGCATTCATAGACCGGTGGAACGTTCTTTCAATTATCGAGCGCGTAATGTGTAATACGAAAAATAATAACTATAATAATCTAACGTTACACATTTATCCCACTAATTGTTATTTTATAGCCCCCTCCGGACTCGAGTCCAACGCACCATTCAGATGCATCTGGGACCCATGTTTGTATTAATATTCACAGTTATTATGGAAATGTGAAAATTTATGAAGAAAAGCGAAAATTAATGTAGCAAATACGTTCAATGACAGAATTCTGAAAATTCCTTTGACAATTGTTGACGAACCGAATTAACTAAGGTCGGCAAAAATAAAAACCGCGTGTATGTCAATTCAGGCCCCTACATTGGAATTCTTTGAAAAATTGTGAATAAACCCTTAACTAGAAATCCCTCTCTGAGATCGAAGCAAATGATGTTTGTTTTTTCTCGTCCGAGGTGTCGGAGCCTGTGAGGCTGCTGAGCAAACCCTTGACGAAGTATACGTTTCTTGCAATCCAAGTTCTCGTTCCCTCGCCGGAATTTCGATTACCAGTAGCTGAAATTGCCATTCCCTTAACCATCGTCGAGTTCACGTGCGGAGAGAGAAGGAGAGAGAAAGCAAGAAAGAATAAGAGCGATAAAGGGTTGTAAGAAAGGAGGGGGAGGGTAGGGGGGGGCTGAGTAAGTTAAGCTTGAAACTCGTTGGAGTATTTCCCCGTCTGTTCGGACGGGTCCAAACTTTCCAGGAGTTTGCAACGAGTTTAATCCAACGGTTCCAAATGCCTCCAAGACATACAGCCACAACCTCTTGATATATGGTGCCCAGCATCCTCCAAAATAAATAATTCCAAACATCAGCCATGAGGATAGATTAACAAATATCGCTCCATACTAATCGATTGAGGATTGTACCGATAAAATTTTCCTCACCTGCAATTGACTCGGAAAATGGTGCTCGCTACATTTTCCAATTCATAATTATGAATCGAAACTCGAACCATGCAAATTCAAACCTATTTCTAAACGAAAATTTTTCTACTTAAAAAAAAATTGACACAAATCTCTTTTGACTGATAGCACGAATTCGACTTTGAAAACCGTTTCTTGCTGAGATTGAATTTGTCGATGTGCAATAGCAACGAAATGACAAAATGAAATATTAGATGAAATGACTGATACCCGGATGAAATGGCTCGGAATACGCAGATTGTTGAAGCAATATACGAGGCTCTCGAAACATTTCGCATAATGTGATGCAGCAGGTTTTGACGTTATTTATGCGATCTACACGTTGCAGCTTCGTCCACATCGATAATTGTTTTTAATCAAATTGTCCCGTATATTTACATTAGAATCTAATTATTGTGCATTATCGGGGACACCGAAATAGAGAGACGGAGAGTCTCTCTCGCGTTTGGTTAACGCGAAGTTACACCAATTTCCAACACTTTGTCATTTACTCATGGACAGATTTACCGAATTATATATTCACTGATGTCTCATTTCTTCCTGAATTATTCATTCAAATTGAAAAGGAACTAGTATCCATGGTTTACTACATTCCAATTCCAATTCCATGGGGTCCTGATTGTTCAATACCATGTTGACGGATGTTAAACCTGGTGTATGGAAATTTAAGTGAGAAAACTAAAAAAAGACACTATTGAAAACGAATATCCATAATTTCTCGATTGCCAGTTGATCCTTTTTAAGAAAAACGTGATGTAACATGAGTATTTCGAAATATTTTATGTTAAAATTATGAATTGCATAAGAGTGGATTTCAACATAAGTACTGTTGTTGTTGTTTGAGAAATATTCGTTTAAATGTAAATTTCGGAAAGAAGATAATTTTCGTAATAATAATTGTGATAATAATGACAAAATATTGCAAAACAAATGAAACGAAGTGAAAGTTTTTGAATTGGAAATAACGGCTGCAAAGGTTTGCATCCTCTCGATCAATGCAATTTCACAACAAACAATAATTACGGTGGCGGACAAAATTTTTCACGCTTTATTGAAAGAAAAAATTGTCCACAAGATGAAATAAAAATAGCGCACCGATATGTTCGGAAAAAATGAAAAGTATAAATGATTTATTCATGGGTAACACCTGCTATGACAATTTTTTTTGTCGAATATATAAGCACTGGGCAAAGATTGTTTTTTTAATGACCTTGAAACTTGGAAGACCCGCAGGTGGGACAATGGCTTAGAATTTTCCCTATACAGGGTTTGGATTTCCAGCCAGAAGATCCAGAGTCTTCCGGGTAGCCTGGAGATCCAGAATTTATTGGGTAGCCCGAAGATCCAGAATTTATTGACCAGCCTGAAGATCCAGAATTGATTGGGTAGCCTGAAGATCCAGAATTGATTGGGTAGCCTGAAGATCCAGAATTGATTGGGTAGCCTGAAGATCCAGAATTGATTGGGTATCCTGAAGATGCAGAATTGATTGGGTAGCCAGGGTGTCCAGGATTAACTGGATAAACTCCAAATCCAGAGGCCTGATTCGGGCGGCTTCGACCAGCGTTGGCAGAATTGCTCCAAAGTGGTTGGGACAGAGCTGGGGCAGGTGCTGGGCCGGGATTTGCAAAGCGTGGGAACTGTCCAGATGATTGACTGGATGTGAAGCCAGATGCAGCTGGCCCGGTTGGTTGGGTGGCGTAATAACCGTTCGGAGCTGGTCCAGCCAATCGATTTGGTATATAATTGAGAGCAGCTCCATTGGGTGATGCCGGTCCAGATGGGATAACATTGGGAGCAGCACCTTGACCAGTTGGTTGCCCAGTAAAAAAATTAGCGAAAGCTGGTCCAGCTGCTGCTTGGGCAGGTGGAAAATTGGAGATTGGTTGGGCAGCTGATTGACCATTGAAGTAATTAGCTGATTGGCCAGTAAAGTAATTAGCTGGAGCCGATGGAGCTGCTTGGACAGGTGCCCAATTAGGAATAGCTGGTCCAGTGGGTTGTCCAGACCAATAGTTACTCGGGGCTGGGCCAGCTGCTTGGATGGGTCTGGAATCGCGAACAGCTTGTCCAGCTGTTTGCCCGATCGAATATGCAGCTGGATCAGCTGTCTGGATGGGTCTGGAATCGGGAACAAGTTGTCCAGCTGGTTGGCCAGTCATATAAGTGCCTGGAGCTGATCCGGCTAATTGAACGGGTGCTGACATGGGAGCAGCCGGTCCAGCTGATTGTCGGGACGAAAAACGAGGTGGCGCTGGTCCAGCTGATTGAATTGGTGAATAAGAAGGCACATAGTAACTACCACGGTCGCCTTCGTCATTGCCAGAAGCAACTGGATTTGCGACGACTATCAATTGTGGCTGGCCACCAGCATCAGCAATACTGACACCATTAGATCCACCGCGCGATGAAAGTCCTCTCACTCCACCCAGCCTCGCAGGCGATCCGAAAATACCCGAACCCTGCTGTCTCCCAGTTCCACTATTGGTTGATAGCTGGACAATCGTGTACTCTGGAGCGACTCCAGGGGCTGCAATGGCGCTCCCGTACAATGAACCCGCTTCTACTTGCCTCACTGCTCTAACCAGTCCTTGGGTTCCTATCATTAAATCAATAAGTACTACTGTTAATTCTCGTGCGGTAACTTGATGAAGCTTTTATGGATTTCTGAATATTTGCGGATTTTATGGATATCGCTATTACTCTTAGATTCAGTTATTCATCGTTCAACTTCTCGCTTAATGTTTCTTCAGGCAACTTCTCTAGAAATTCGAAACGCCTTTTAATAATAGAAAAAAATTTCCACCACATTGCACAGTGTTCCATTTATGTATTTTTTGTGTACTCACCCCCAACGTCTTGGCTCTCGGTTCTCGTAGCAGCAACGATGCCGACGAATGCAACCACAAGAAATATCTTTAACGACATCTTGAATGGTTTTCTAGCTTATTTTCTGTCCCTTCGTCAGAGCGATCTTATGAGGATATTAATAGGAAATTTAGTGCACCTTCTGGTGCAAAATTCTACGGTTATATAGCACTGGTCTGTCAATTCTTCCGAGGCTTATCAAATTGGCAAATGTGGGTTATCAAACGAATTCGTGCCTCGATGCCGACTAATGTGATTGCCTTATCCATTGTCTTGATTCCTTCCAGCCTCACAGTTTTCAATCCCCGTTGCACGTTCGAAAAGTATCATTCTTCGTTTTAATAACTGCTTCGAATTAATTTATTAATCAAGAGATTATAAAATGACGATCAAACTTTTCAACACAAAGTCAAAATTGTCGCGTTTAGAAATGGAATGGTAGGTTCAGATAGAACAATCGTTCATTTATGATTTGAGGACGTTGTATGGCGACGGTCAGATCTACATTTTTGTTTTCAGTTTTTCTTACATACAAAATGGTTTATATCACGCGGTACGTAAATGGACGTGTGGTACGTAAATCCCCCATTTCCGCACCTCGTAATATAAAATTTCGTATAACACGCGTACGAAAAACTTTTTCTGACTCGTGTGATCCTCAGAAAAAGATTTTTCGTCCTTGTGTTATAATTTACTATTGCGAGCCTAAGTTCATTAAAAAAAAGTTGTTACAAATTGACTGAAGAACAACATACGCCGAATCCAAGATTGTCCGAGGCAATCTGTATTTGTTATGCAATAAACAAAATTTCGAAAAAATTTAACGACCGATTTTTTAAAAAACTAAATAAAGCTTCTTCGATGTTGCATAAAAGTATATGCAAAGTTTTAATAGGCTACACCATTTAGAAATCGAAATATTTAATGTTGAAATTGGAACTTTTAACACACGTTCTTATGAGAAACTAGTGAAAATTGTGATTTTTATGAACAAATATCTCGACTTCTACATGGTGAAACTTCTTAAAATTGCGCGAGCAATAAAAGGAATTCCATCGAAAGAAAATGTTGCATACAACGTCTTTAAGGTGGTCTCACCGTCGACCGAAATTCTCTTTTGAGGTTTTAATATCAAAAAGCATGAAATTCATGGTCACGTTTCATCGGGAAAATTCAATAAATAAAAAACTTGATCGCTGGTTTTCCGTTGACCAATTCCCAGGCATTAATCGCGGAAGTTGCCCGATACAATTTTTAATCGTTCCAGATATGTCGTGAAAAAATGTGTCAATGAATCAAAATAAAGAAATTTAAATCGACGCAAATGTTTGTATATTATTCGACGCGCGTGCCCGCAGTCGAATTTCGTGGAATCTGCTTTTGGTCGATACGAGGCGACTCACACGTTCCAGTAAATCGCAACGAAATTTTCTTCGCCGAGTTTTTTTTCGATTAGCATAAATTGTGCAATGTCGATGGAAGTAGCAGTGGCGATTTGTTTTCCTTCATTTTAAGGTCATTGAACATTTCTTCAAAGAATTTCGCGATATCGAACCTGACGAATGAGGTTCAGCGTTTCAAATGAGAAATCGAAAATTTGATTGATTGAGACCGTCTGGGAGGAAATCGTTGGCATTCCACAAAAACATTCCTAGACTTGGAGATGGTTCACGAGGATTATCGAGCAACTGGAACGTGTGCTTTGTTACTTAATCATCGTTGATCATAAAAATTGAGCACGGTTCGCAGTTTTTATAATTCATCAGCCGGCCACCGAGTTCGAGTCATTTCACAATGA
The DNA here is from genome assembly GCA_963921915.1 of Hyposoter dolosus. Taxonomy (NCBI): domain Eukaryota; kingdom Metazoa; phylum Arthropoda; class Insecta; order Hymenoptera; family Ichneumonidae; genus Hyposoter; species Hyposoter dolosus. Next base: position 3,062,107 of record OY998139.1, read on the forward strand.
GGAGGAGTAATTTTGTCAATGCAGCATTTTTTAAATCGGTAGCTGGCATTGCTGACCCTGTTCCGACGTTGATGGCGCTGCGTTTATTATTTTTTTGTATAAAACTAAAGGCAAAAAAGGAGAGACTATAAGCAGGAAGAAAAGGAAGTAATCATTGTTTTCTTTTTTTTTTCATGGGAATCTATTTTTTTTTTTCATTCAAATAAATAAGGAGAAGCCAACGAATGCAAAGAGATTGTGCCGTGGGCGAGACAATGTCGGGTTGTTTGTGATCGAATGGGTTGTCCACCGGATTCGTTCGAGTCTTCGCATAGTCATTGGATCCCAAGCTTTCCGTTCAATGTTTAGAATTTTTTGCCCATCATTCTGATAGAATCTGCGATGTTGCTTCCAAGGGAGCTGGAAGATGATTCCTGATGATTATGAGAGTGACCTCTGGAAATCATGACATGGGGGACTTGTTCGACGATGTGGTTTGTGTGTTCGATGACTTGGGGAGGGTGATCGACGACGGTCTCAACGACAGTCTCGATGATTTGGGGTGGATGTTCGATGTGGTGCTCGACGATTTTCTCGACGATCTGGGGTGGTCGCTCGATGTGTACGTATTCGACCTGGCGAGGGGCTGCTTGCTGAACGTTGTTGGATTGTCCACCGCAGGAACATGAACAACATTGGGCATTGGAGACCGGAGCTGATTGGTACGAAGAAGCTGGAACTTGTTGGACCTGGACCGGAGCTGGTTGGCTTGGTTGGGACGTGTAGATGGGGGCGCCACCACCGGACACGACATGCGATGGTCCTTCCCGAATGCTAGTGGTTGGTCCGTTTCCGAGTTGTCTGACGTTTTGTCCAACAACGCGGGTCGTCACATGAGGGGAGCCACCACCAGCAGAATTACTTCCGCCGTATGCAGCAGCAGCAGCAACATGGGCTGGTATCCGGGCAGATACAGAATTGCCGCCAACCTGCTGGTGAACGGCTCCGCTCTGCGATGGGTTCAGCTGGATCAGCTCAAAAGAACCACCTGTACCACAGTCGCTGTTGCTGTTGCTGCTGCTGCTGCTGCTGCTGCTGCTGCTGCCAGTGGACAAGTAGGCAGCTGCGTCGGCTGCAGCACTTACGATGTTGGACAAATGAGAACAGATTCCTCTGGCATTCCTAACCACTGCATCACATCGAAAACAATCATTAGATCCATATTCATTCAAATTGACTATAGAAGGAAAATGAGAGGACTTAATCCTAGAACGGTAACCTGGGGTCAAAAACGACCCCGGACGACTTTAAATCCCGCGCCCTTTCTCTCTTCTTTCTCCCGTTTTTTATCGTTTTACCGCATTTCTTACTTATTTTTGGACCTGAAGCTAAATTGCCCCAGGCTCACGTGGTCCTGCATCAAAAAACGAAAAGAATGAGCCCATTCTTTTCGTTAGAATCCTTTTCGTTAAATTTTACCGGAGTTATGAATTTTTCAATATTGGGGTCAGTTATGACATCAGGTTACCGGAATAAGTGAAAAAAATAAGGTTACCGTTCTAGGGTTAAATGTAGACGTGAGACTCGACTTACCTTCGGTGTCCTCGGTACTGTTCTCCCCGGCAACAACGGCAGCTAGTGCCAAAACGACCACTAAAAACTTGATCATTTTCAACTGATACTTTTTGGTTTCTGCCTTAAATTTGATCGTCCAGCGAACAGAAAACTAGTTGGATCGATAAGCAGGGTATGGAGTGATACAAATGTCACATTGCCCTGGCAATTTATACCAAACGTCTTTCCCTTTCTTCTGTGAGTCTCAGGCGAGATCAATCTTTCTTAACTCCATACAGGAAAGAAAAGTATAGCTTAATTATTGTAAGTTTCGTGTACGATGGATCACGGAATTCCTGAATTTTTATTGATAACCCGGGCTTCAAAAGTGCGGTCATTGTTTGTGCATACCGCAACGCTTCTCATATTTTTATTTTTCGGAAATATTTTCACGCAGAGATGCTGCACTTTCACGACACAAATTCGTCGAATCATTCATCCGGAAAATAAATATTCCGTTTGGAAACGAGCAATTTGCCTCCTCACGACAACCACTCTCATTATTATTTATTAAAGTTATTGTACGCTCGTTTAAAAAGTTGATACGTGGCCTTTGGGCACAATAAACGAGTTGTGCGAGTGGACGTTGAAAACGCGCCGAGTGTCGCATATTTATAAATACGAGCAGAGAATCGACTAAACAATATGTCTCACCGTTTGGGCCCCTCAATGAAAACTCGCAGACTCTTTCGCCATCCAACCAAACGGTCACCCATCCGAGTAGTGACCGCGACCATAGTGACTCCATGGGCTGGAATAATCAAAAGCACAAACGACTTTATTTTCAATTAAATCGAAACCGTGGGAAAATATATTTCTTGATTGGTCTGGATTCTCGAGCAATGGGTGGTATGTTGGTCGGCTTTAAAAATAAAGAGTGCATTTTGCTGGGTTGAAAAACGCATCAGTCCCGATATGAGGCACGCATTAAAAACCGAAATTCCAAATATTTGGCCGTTCGTATGGAGAACAACAAAACGAGAGGCAACAAAACAGGAAAAAATATCTGCGTCAGAGCGTAACGATATTCAGAATGTGAAATATCCAGGGAGGGATAAAGCCGCGGCGCGTATGTGCAAAAATTATAACGCTCGAAAAGCTCGAAATGGCGTGCGTGCTCGGTAGCAATTTGCTTTCCGGTACAGCTTCGGCCAGATCCCTGTGTGACCCTTTTCGTCCACCGGTAGCCACTATTCCCGCATGTGTTTCAAATAATATATATGACCAACGAGAATCGTTGCTAACACTGTACCATTTGACGATGCAAATATAATACTGGTTGGCGAGGAGGCAGGATGAGGGAGTGCGGACAGGACGGAGAGAACGCACAAATACAAATTCGCCAGAACAAAACGAATGTGTAAATTTGTATATCGGTTTTTTCATGGAAAAACGCTCGCTCTTTTGGCTCAACGATTCATAGGAATAACGATACGAATAGCACAAGTATCAATTTTTCAAGCAGTCAAATAGCAAAATACCGTAGAGGCAACTGAGCCACCAACAGCAACTCACCGATCTAGTCATTTCACCGAACACCGAAATGCAATAAAAATTTTCAGCGTTTTTGGTATTTGCATTTTAATTATATAATTTCGACAACTTTTATAGAAAATAAAGAGGAAGTACAGACTTATACACAATATTTTACAAAATTTGCAGAAATTAGAGCGGTTGGACGATTTTTCGAAAAACTTTTCGAAAAATCTTTAAATTTAAACCGTTCAAACCAATATTTTCCAAATTCAATACCAACCTTCCTATTATGATACTCTATTCATAAAAAAAAAAATTAGTAATAAATCTTAATATTTGCGGAAGCCAGAGTCGACACCCTTTTTTTTTTAATTTCAAAATGCCCTAGAATACGTATTTTTCTAGCAATTCGAACAAAATTCTCAGAGAACGAAGAGCTGGTATAGATTAACATCTGTGCAAAACGGGAGCCCTGTAGCTCAGACCGTTCTCGAGTTATGAACGTTTAAATTTTACAGTGCCAAAACAACACACAGACACATCCGGACATTTTTTCTAGATACGATTTTTCGATGTTTTGGAATATTTTAAGCACATTGACATTGAGAACTGGAAAAAAAAAATTTCACCGTCACATAGCTTCCTCTATATGAGGAAGCAAAAAAAAAGTATCCTAGAAACAACGATTTGTCCTTAACTATAGAGAAAATAGTAATGAATCGAATTTTCTTATTTATTTAAAAAAATATCGTTGATTGATGTATGCGCACAAAGTGGGAGTATTGATATCGCGGTAATCCCGTGTTCATACTACAAAATGCATTGACATATGAGAGCCAAATTAATCCGTTTATTCATCATTCTTTCATCTCCCGCGTTTATTCGATCGTTCGTGATGGAATCGGCAGGAGAAAAATTTGAAATTCTATATAGAAAATCCAATTTCCCTGGCCTTTCCAATGCCGCTAAATAAATAAAAATAAAAAAAAAAAAAAAGCACAAAAGAATGAAATTTCGAAAAAGTCCAAAAATCCCAAAGATCGAAACAATTTCCCAAACAAAATACGGGCGAATAAAAATCTTTTTTCGTATCTTGTTGTCCGACTTTTGTTTCGCGAAAATGAAATTAATAAAGAATTCGAAAATTGGACTCCACCATCCCTTATTGGCCTTGTGTCCCGAAGGTCATAAAAAACGAAATATTGAAAAATTATTTCAGGCTCACAGAGTCCTGGATGAAAAGAAGTTGCTCGTTTTTTCGTTTCTCATACACACACATGTCATACGAAGGCTGTTTGGATCTGTGGAACTCGGACCAGCTCGCATGCTTCGGGAAAACACGAGCAAATCTGGGTCATAAGGGTAGAGGCTCGAGCGAGAAAGAGAGAGAGAGAGGGAGGAGGGGGATAGGCGAGTCCGGTAAAAGCTCGTAATGCGTCGGTCAATGTGAGACGGAAAACAAAAAAAAATGAAAAATTCATTGAACAGGAGCGGCCGTTATTGTCAAGAGTCACAAATGAGTTTGTGTCAATAGAGTTTTCCCATTTGAATGGAGGCAAACACCATCAATTATCCGTACGATTTCGGAAGAAACGTAAGCTCATCGTTTTATGGGCGGAAAAAAGAAACATCAATTGAGTTGTGTTGATTTTTTGAACGAATTCTGTGTGTGTGTTTTTTTTTTCAACGCTTATTTTATCAAGGTGAATGAATAATTAGAGGCAACTGTGTTTTCTTGCTTTGGTCTGTAAAAAGGACACTCGTTTAAATTTCATAGTGTGTATTTGAAAAAAAAAAGGTTATTTTTTTGGAATCCAAACTTTTGGTGGTTTTGGTTACGTAGTGAAATGTGAAAAAAAGTGGAGAAAGTTGTGGGGCCTCTCTGTCTCTGATGAAAAGTTTAGGTCGGTTGAAAAGCCAGCCGTTGGCTTTGCCTGCCCCTTTCTAACATTTGGCAACGGAAAGTGAAGTGGGGTCGAAATGACGACGAATTGAAATTTCTTTCCTTTTTCGTTCCTCTCTCCCTTTCTCTCTCTCTCTCTCTCTCTCTCTCTCTCTCTCTCTTTCGAGTTGGTACTTTTTCTCATCTCCTCTTGTCACGAAAAAGTAGCGAAAAAGTTGGCTTCGGTTTGGTTGGTTAAAAAAAAAAAAATGTCCACCGCTCCGTGGGCTCCGAAGGCATAGGGGAAAGGAAAAGAGTATTTAACCACTGTCGAGTGAAATTGGAAAACTCGATTCTCTTATTTGATCTATGCAATTTTTATTCTTCTCTATTACCTCCTACTTTTCATTCGTGCAAATTCTTTATTTCGTTTTATTTCTGACCTTGAAGAGCTTTAGTTCAAGCCTTTTTTGACCTTGAAAGTGAACCTCAACTAATGGAATTCTCCATGTTCTTGACGCACTCGGACAGCATTTTGAAATAACAAAAAAAAAATCCGGAAATGACGATTAAGCGAATTCATGGACAAAAAAGAACAGAATGTGTGTGAGAGCGGGGGGGGGGCGGAGATGGATTTGTCATAGGAGAGAGAAATGGACGAAAATGCAGGCCAGAGGAGAATTCTCACACCGTTCCAATCTCCGGCTTGCCTTTCTCCCTCTCAGCCTCGTATTCTCTCACACCGAGTCTTTCCGGACTGCGTCACGTCCACACACGCTTTCGACCGGGAGCAGTTAATTTGAGCGTTGCCGAGAATTGTGAGAGGGCGAGGAAAGCGTTATAAGCTTGGAGTAGAGAGAGCGCACGATCCAAGGGATGAGAGTAGAGTGTTCCAATATATAGTCAGACGAGGCGTCGTCGACTACATGGGAAACTGAACTTGCGTCTGCTCTCCGAGTGTAGCAAAGAGCATAAGAGAGAGGGAGAGAGAGAGCAACCGACAGAGAATATAGAGGGCCAGTATGAGCAGAGCAGAGGGCGCGAAATCACAAGTTGCCAAGAGGCATGTAATGTCGTCGGATTTGCAATTCCATTACCAACCTACATATATATGTATATTGGTCCAGTGCACATCCCTTTCAAACCTAGAGCTTATTTTCTCTCTCTCTGTCTCTCTCTCTCTCTCTCTCCGACCGAGCGAGAGAAAGATCTCTCGCTCGGTCTTATAAAAACGATCATCACATTTGGTACGTGTCAGAAATCCATAGTGATCGGAAAGCCTGAAACCTCTTTTATTTTAACGAACAAATAATCTTTGTTTATTTTCCCAATACTGATCGGATACTACTCTGCTCAAGAGAAACTAGTGATTAAATTCTAATTTCTCAATTCTTCAGTTTCAAACTGTCATTATCCAATTATTTGAATGCTTCAATTTTTAATTATCGATCCAGTACGACGGTTGATCGATAATTATTTGCGAATTAATTTCTCACTATTTGTTTTGCTTTTCATTATCTCTCAAGCTCCATAATCTCTGAAAATTTTGTCGGAATTAGAAAAAAAAAATACGAATTCTACGACTTTTTGAAGTTTTCAAAAAAAAAGTTTCGACCCTCTAACTTCTGCAAATTTTAACATTTATTACTTTTTTTTTTTGTAAATAGAGAATCACAACAGGAAGGTTGGTATTGAATTTGGGAAATATCGGTTGAACGGTTCAAGTTTTATGATTTTACGAATTTTACGAAAATGTGAGTTTTTCGAAAAATCGTCTAACCGCTACAATTTTTGAAAATTTTCTAAGATATTGTGTAAAAATCCGTACTTTCTCTTGACTTTCGAGAACATTTGTCGAAATTATATCATTTCAATTAGCAGCGTTTTTTGTAATTGCATTTAATTTATTTTTGTGTCAATCCTTGCGAAAAAAAAACTAATGCGAAAATTGGGTACTCAGTTCGAAAGAAATTGTATAATTTCGAACGACATTATGTCCTTAAGGCGATGAATCGTGTTTTACTTGTGTAAACATGTCCATGTAATCCTCGGAATAAATGTTCAGGAACGCAGATAAATATTCCTTCCTGTATTTTTTTATTAAAAACAAAAATTTGTTTCATGTTTCATTCAGCGGTATTACATGGGTGTTTAAACCGGAACTCGAAGAGATTCGCCGAGGTCGCATTATGCAAACGCGAAAAGCTTGAATATCGTTCTGAGAGTTGAAAGCGTTGAACCACATGGCGGGTATAACGGCAATACGAGGAGGAGGAGGAGGGGAGTGAGAGCGATGGGGGCGGGGGTAGGGACTGAGGGTTAATTCAAGCACCTCGGAGATTTAACCGTCGGTAAGGGTGAGTCCATGGCTGAGGGTGCGCGTCGCGAGATGTGTATGCTAATGGAGACCCTGGGGAGATATTTTCGACATCAGACATACCGGAGAGTTGGACGAGAGCGTTCTGTGGAGTTCCGAGCCCCAACCCTCCAACGAAGCACATCATATAATTTTACTCGAACGATTGAATATCCTGGGGCCGAAATATTCACGAAATCTCGATATTTGTATTGAATACTTTTTCCCTTCGAGTTTACTCGAGGAGATCTCATTTTTAAAAAGTCCTGCGTTACTTCCAACATTTCCTTTGCAACCCTCATTATCCCAACGCCTCAAAACCATAAAGAAAAAGGAATGTCTGACATGCCTTTCGATAAGGAGAAAAAAATATTCGTGTACATTTTTTTTTATTCGTATTATCCGTCAAATTTATTTGTAAAAGATTTTGAAAATTATTGAAACACCATAAACTTTGAAAAAATGTGTAGTTTACATGGAATTGTTTTCGTTCTAATGGCTCTGATGGATAGTCCCTTAAAATCCTATCAAAAACTATTTTTTCATCATGAAAGACTGAGGCGCTTTGTAAATGGTTCGCAAAGCATTGCCAGCTGATTCGGACGAGTGGGAAAATCAACGTTTTCAAAGCTGCACTCCAAGTAAACGAATGTATCCCGAGTACGATTGCAGAGGCTGCTCCATGGTCCATGGGATTATACGATGCGTCCGATAGCGAAGGAAAACCCATTTAGATACAATGGCCACCAGCGCAAAAATACGTTGAAAAATGAAGAAACAAAAACAAAGCGAATAGCTGAAAAAAAAACGTGAGAAAAAGAGAGCGATTACAAAAAAGGCGGGAGATGGAAAAACTAGTTGAGGGACGCCACCGGCAGAGGCAGCACTATCGGCGTTATGACGTTTTTCGAAGTGACAGCTCTGCAGGGGAGTGGAAAGCAGTTGTAAGAGGGGACACGAGGGAAATGTATTAAAGCGCCCGAACGCTTGTACGAACAGAAACGAAGCTTCCGGAAATGAACTCGTGGGAGTGCAGCTTCCTATGTGCTTTTATTCCTCGCAATGGAATAAACGCGTCGAGAGTACTTTTCGTACGTCTGTATATTCGAGTGGCGACGTTTTTTTTTTTTACTTATAAGCCTGCATATGTGAATATGCTCAGCGTGTAAAATGTGGGCGAATATTCCAGAAATTCCATTGTGAATGAATATTAATATGGTTAAAAACATGAGGATATAAAAATATCAAACATTTTTTTACGAATAAATATTACGAATGAATTTCGCGTGAATAACAAAAAGGATAAAATAAAGAGGAAGTACGGACTTATACACAATATCTTAGAAAATTTGCGAAAATTAAAGCGGTTGGACGATTTTTCAAAAAACTCAGATTTTCGTAAAATTCGAAAAATCATAAAATTTAAACCGTTCAACCGATATTTCCCAAATTCGATACGAACCTTCCTATTATGATAGTCTATTTATAAAAAAAAAATGAGTAATAAATCTTAAAATTTGCGGAAGTTGGAGCGTCGCCACCTTTTTTCGAAAATTTCAAAATGTTGTAGAATTCGTAATTTTCTAGCAATTCCGACAAAATTCTCAGAGAACGAAGAGCTTGTATTGATTAACATCTGTGCAAAACGGGAGCCCTGTAGCTCAAACCGTTCTCGAGTTATAAACGTTTGAAATTTGCAGTGCCAGAACATACACACACACACATCCGGACATTTTTTCTTGATATGATTTTTCGATGTTCTGGGACATTTCAAGCACGTTGACATTGAAAACTGGAAAAAAAAAAAATTTCACCTTCACATAACTCCTTCTATGAGGAAGCAAAAACTAATGTCAGATAAATTTGGAAAACCACTGCATCAATTTACTAAAAATGATTCCTGGTCATTCTATATCCTGGTCTAGTTTATCGTGTCAGGGAGCGAGATCCTTCCAATTTGAAAGTGACTCGGAAAAGAACATTGTTCTGTATTGAAAGAAGGCAAAGGCTAGAAAAAAAGTCAACGAGAAAGAAAGAGAGAGAGAGAGAGAGAGAGAGAGAGAGAGAGAAAGAGAGAGAGAGAGAGGGAAGGTACGAGGAAACGGTAAAAGAGCGTAAAAAAGGCAGCGGAGAAACGAGGTTGAACGAATTGGATGAAAGACTTATTACCATAAAAGACGAAGGAGAAGCGAGGAACGAAGAGGCAGACCAGGATTTCAGAGATCATAAATTTGCCACTGGACTTTATGAAAGTATTTTTTTTTTTCCATACTTTAAACCGAAAAAAAAACGAAAATTAGACAGTGCATCAAATAAATTATTTTTCCGTCATAAATTAAGGGGAAAAAAAAAGCATTCAAATGACAAGGAAACAAAAGTTGCATGATTAATCGGAATCATTAATTGAAAGGATTGCAATGACTGCATTGCAATCCTTCCAAGGCAGGATTGCACTTTCGAGCGTGAATTTATACCCACTTGCCCTCAAGTGAAACCACTTCGTAGTGATAATAATAATTCTTGTAAAAGTTGTGGCTAAAAATAATGAAAAAAATAAAATAAAAATAAAACAGAAAAAAACGATGGGAATTTGCTCTTCTCCGTCGAGCCGTAGTCGATTTGCGGTTCGTTAATTTTTTAGGTGGAACAGAGGGCTCGTTAACAAATTGTCGAGGAGATCAAAGAGTTTTCGTCTGTGGTTGATGACATTGCGAAACAAATATCGAATTTTTGACGTTATCACTCGAACTTATAGCGAAAAAATTTTCAGAGATGAATCCTCCATTTTTTTTTTTTTTTAGAAAATACAAATCGTAGGAAAAGTCCGACTTGAAAATTGTGTTTCTGCAAAGGGTGAAGATTGGCATAAACATAATTCAGTATATAATTAGAAAGAAAATATTCCATGCGTGAACAAAATAGTTTTCCGATCTTTTTTTTTTTTGTGAAACATTCGTTGACACACTTACCTTTTTCCACTGATTCGATGCACTGGGTCCCTGTGACCCCAGACGTACTTGATCCGTCGGCAACCGCCAGCGCTTTCCTCCATTTTTCTACAGACAGAAGAAAAAAACAGAAATGCAATTTTCCTTGACGAGTGTGCATCGGAAAAAAATTGAAAATATAAAAATAAATTTTTTCAAAAATTCTAGAAATCTTTAATTTAAAAAAAATTGAATATTTTACAGAAAAAATGAAAATTCCTACACTAAGGAGTCGTGTTAGCCAAAGGTTGTGACATTTTTCTCGCAGGTGAAAATGTTGTCATTTTTTGGCGAGCAAGCGTGGAATGAACTGTAAGAGAATTTTCTGTATTGAAATCGATACGATTTTCCCCACGAGCAATTATTTATCGAATTCGTTCATGTTGTTAAGCTCCGTGGAAATGGTGAAAATTGCATTTCCGCGTTACGCTCTCATCGACCGTCATCACACTTTGCCTCGTGGATATTTGTCACGCAACGTGTTTTTTTCCTCTTTTTTTTTTATTATAGGATCCTCGTGGTGGTGAAAAAAAAACTGTTCACGCCATTGGCAATTTTTCGGAATTAATGCTACAGCGCAGAGATCGTATTTTCGGTGAACGAAAAAAAAAAAAAAATGGGCTAAAAGAGAGAAAAAAGGATGCAGGAATTGGGCAGGAGTGGAGATAACGCGTGGTGGTCAATATTTATTGGGGTTAATGCTGTTCGCAATGTCCCATAATGAAATAAAAGAGCCTGGATGTTTGAAGAATGTGGTGGAGACGAAAACAAATCGAGAAAAAAAAAATCAAACGAGTTTGTGGAGATGGAGCACTGGACGTTGCAGTTTCCAAGGGGTTGAAACGTGAAACATGATAACGAGAGAACGCTGAAGGATTTACTGTTTTGTCAGTCATATCGTTTTGACTATTAATCTCTGGGAGCCTCGTAGTCGAGCTTAAATTTCAGATTATCTCGAAATTCCAGCTGCTTCAGTCTTGATAAAAAAAAAAAAAAAAATAAAAATAAAAATCAACCCTCGAAAAGGGGTGAAGAAATAAGCAGAAAAATAAAAAGCTGGTTCAATGCAACAATTTAGCAAATAAAATGATTCAAGGGTGACTTAATTGTCTTATCCGTTGTTATTTTGACACATGTGGCTATGAAAAAAATAGTCAGCAGTTGTGTAACAAGCGTCATCCGTATGGGATACTAGAGTCGAGAGAGGAGAGTAAGAAAAAGGGAAAAATAAAATATGACCTGGAATACGTAACGGTGCTCGTAAATCACATCCCCTAAGAGAACTTTTCTACTTACGCTCGTGGCTCTCTTTCTCTTCTTCCGCGATGTACAACCATCGCGGGAATTGCCGGTTATTACGAGGAACAACAATTCCAACGTGTATCCCACAAGAGTTAACGTACCTCAAAGCTTTCCCCTCCCCTCATCCCCCGTCCGAGATCCACCCCTTATTTTCAAAGCTTCCACTTCCCTTTCCAATTTTCCTTTTCCACCGAGTGAACATGAGAGCCTTTCCAGTTCTATTTAATCCGACAAGATTCCACAAGCAACTCCAAGACCCGAGGCTTGCAGCATCCCCTAAAATGCCACGAGTGTCAAAGCCGGTTTGTATCTACTGGAGCGTGCAAATATCCTCTAAACTTGAAATTAAATCCACAAATATAATTCTTGCGAATAATTTTATCAGATTCTAGTTCTCGACTAGACTATGATAACGAATGACGACTATTTTCATAATTCGTTAACTCGTCACTCTGATCGATCGACTGAGCTGGCTAGGATTTGTCTAATCGTATAAACTCATTAAATTTATATTCTTTGGATAATGATTTTGAACCGGTGTTGGAAGGTAAACAGATGGAACTCTTAAATCGAAACACCAGTCATTTTATCAACGAAATTCAATCAACGCGAGCACATTCCATTGAAATTATCATTCTGACATACGAAATTTCTGATAATCATGAAAATATAGACATGCCCATTGATTTGTTCGAAACCTTGGACAGTGAGCGCTTAAAAAGCTTTATTTACAGATTTGTTCTGTTTATTAAATCGTTGGAGCAGTTGATCAATGCGGATGAACGTACTAATTGATTGAATCGCGAACAAATATCATGCAACTATTTCCTGATCCGGTTGAATGGAATCCACCGATAACCATCGTGGGGCTTGAACGTCAAATGAATTTTTTACATCGGAACAATCGGAGCCTTTGCGATGCATACATGCCGCGTTAATTTCCATCCTATTTGCTCTCAGCCCTGTACCCATGAGTGTAGGAATTAGGTCGTGGAGGAGGGAATGAAAAAAGGGAGAGAAGGTGTAGTCCAAAGTGGGTTCGACAAGGTTGCCCGTGGTTGGAGGTAACAGCAGGGTCGGGGAACATTAAGTCCCGACCGATATCGCAGCACGAACCCCCAATACCAATAGCCATCACGAGCGCAGAAAGAAAGAGATGAAGGAAACCGAGAGAGAGAGAGAGAGAGAGAGAGAGAGAGAGAGAGAGAGAGAGAGAGAGAGAGAGAGAGAGAGAGAGAGAGAGAGAGAGAGAGAGAGATGGAACCCACTTTTCCCTATTGCCCAGAATGGTATAGGAGGATCAGAGTGCTACGTCAGCAAAGCGTGACGGTGGTAAGAACCACATTGCAGCTAGGAATCCTCTGCTAGGCGGTTTCAGCGGCAAGTCTTTACAACGGCAAACGAGAATTTGGAGGGAGAGGGAGTTTTGTCGAGTGGAGTGAGATGTATCGATTGACACTTTTCTATATTCGTTTCGGCCTTGCTTGGTGAAGCTTTCTTCAGTTGTTTTTTTTTTTTTTTGTAACCTCTCCCGGGTCTCCATTTAGTCCCTTTATTAGCTCTCCTCCACTCGCTCAGAGTCTATTAGCTTCCTGCTCTTACATCACGTCTTTCTTTATCTCTTTCTCGTCTCGCTTACACTCGGACTGTTGAGGCATCTCCCAACTCCCTCCACTCCCACTCCCCGATCTTCTATTCTTTCTTTATTCATCCGTGGTTTCCCTTCTTCACTTTGTTTCCGTCTCAGCCCGATTTTTCTTCTTTCGGCTCTTTGTCACTCCCATTTTTTTTTTACCTTTTTTACCACTTTTTTACCTTTCGTTTGCTGCTCCTCCTCCCACTCGCTCTCTTCCGGAACTTGTTTTTTTTCTCCTCTACGTATGTCGCGCCCTACATTTATTTCCTTCATCACTCCTTCCCATATTTGTCTTCTTTCCATTCCGTCCGAACTATTTTACCAGCCATTCCTGCCTCACTCCCTCCTCCCACCATCTCCCTTTTTTTCCTCTCCTTAACTTCCTCATTTCTCTTCTCCTTCCCAAGTTCCATTTCCTCGTAGTCTTTTTATACAACTATTTCGATGTCCGATCCTTTTTTATTCTTCTCCTCCCACTTCTCTCTCAGCCCTCTCCCTACTGCTCTTCAATTCTATCCGTTGCATCTACTTTTGCGTTTGTACCGCTTCTGAAACCACTCTTCAATCTCTCAACGCTTCTGTCTTTGTCTCCATTTTTCTCCACTCCCTTTCACCCTCTCCTCCCTCAATGACCCCCTCCTCCCAGCCTCCAACAGAAGCTTGTACTTTTTATCCTCCTCGGTCATACAGGTCGGAAAATGGGAAGTTTCTCAAGGCTTAAGCTCCCAACTTGAAAACTGCCCGAAGCCTTTTCTTCTCGTCATTCTCCGCCATCTAATGCACGTGTATTCACGGATGCCGCCCATCTCCTTGCATTTTTGCCTCGTTATCCTTTGAGGCTACCAGAAACCCAAGGAGTCCGAGAGAAGCCTCTAGGATGGTACGGTGTGTAACGCATCGGGCCAGGAAAATTGAACGACGTCGTCAGCAGAGGCTCCGAGAACCTTAGCAAAGGAATAATGAGAAGGAGAAAAAAAACTATTGCTTGATGGAGCCAAAGCGGGAGAGCAAAAAGGAGAGCAAATAGATAGCGGACTGGGAAAATGAAAAATAGAGGTTCGGAAAGGAAAGATATAAAAAAGATGACTAAAATCTGACAAAGAGGAACGTCGTGTTCCGGAAGGAGGACATTTTTGGGTTGCTCCCTCGTGAATTAAGCGGTCCGATTCTCAACTAGACTTTCGCTATATCGTAAAACTCAACCAACACGAACTTTTCTTTCACGCCTCTTTAAATAAATTATCGAATCAAAGCAATCGGAGGGTGAATTGTAAAAAAAAAAAATAAATCGATAAATAATTAAATTGAGATAAATATTCCGGATACATTTTCTTCCAAAAATACCTACCAAAAAAACTTCCAAAAACTGGGGAACAAAAACCGCAAGATTCAAATTCGACAAATTATAAATTTTTCGTTTCTCGAAAACAATTCCAAATAAATGTTTTCGAGATAGCACACACGACACATTTGTTTATACGATGTGTTTTTTTTGTTGCCGCAGCATTCATAGTTGCCACATGAATTATTCATTTCAATTGGTATTTCGTATTTCGTTATTTCTCGAGGTAGAAATTTTTCCGTACGATATTTATTCTTGAAATTCAGTGTTCAGTAGAACGAGCCAGTTCTTGTCAGACGCACTATCATCTATTTTATTTTCAAGTTACGCCAGTACAATCGTGCGACTCGTTCCCCTCGCGTTTATTCTTCTCCTTCCGAGCAGCCGTTTGATCCTTTTTCAGTGAATTTCACAATATCCAAATACCTCGCGTGGAATACCTTCACGTAAAAAAAGGGAAACGAGAAGAGTGAAAAAAGGGAAAGAAAGCAGAAGAACGCACGCAAGATCCAAAAACTCAGCTTATTAGGTTGACAAGCAGTTTTATAAGAATGGATGCTTCGCCTACAACACAGAGTTCTCGGGAGATGTTCCATCTGCGGAACATTCGCAACATCAGTGAAAACGGTATAAGGAAAAAAAGCATTGTACGAAAAATGTGCGAGAGACAGAGGAGAGCTTCTCGCGATGCATTGCTAGCGTTTCTCAAAAAGAGGGAGACGAAGATAAAGAAAAATAAAAATAAGTCAAGAGAGATGGAGGAATAGTCAAAAAATGAGAAAAAATATGACGCAGGACGACAAAGAAATAAAAATCCTTCCTAATGCTATTCTTTGGTGTGGTATTTCTTCATTCTCGTTTCTGATCCTCTATCGTCCTGCATTTCTCTCTTTCTTTTATTGTCTAGCCTTGCTCTTAACGAAAAGTACACGCTTGATAAAGTTGTTCCCTCCAAGTGTCCCATCAATCTTAGTCTCTTTGCAGTTTTCTCGCGTGCAACGCACAAGAGGAACAGAAGGAAGAGGAAAACTGTGATCTAGTGAAGCATGCTTTGCCATCCGAGCTATACGTATGCAACAAACGACGCGTAGAAAGGGAGAAGGATGAATGAAGAGAAAGGAAAAAATAGATGAGAGGGTTGAGAGGGAAATGCGAGAGGGTAAAAGATTACATGCGAATAAAAGTCTCGAGAACCATTTTCTCAACGACCCTCCCTCTTTTTCCTTCCTCTTTCGCGCCTTTGTTGCCTTTTTTGACAATGACGAGCTATTCCCCATGTACGTGGGCTTCGTTCGCAACGACATAAGCTCCGAATATTCAGTATATCGTTTGCAAACGACAAAAGTTTATTTTCAATCTATGCTTTTTTCACTTTTAATGGAAGAAAAAATTATGAAAATCTCACTCTCCCAGGCTCAGTTATTTAGTTCAACAATATTTTCATGAAAATGTTAAAAAAATAATAATATTTCGTTGGATTCTTGTTCAAAAATCTTCAAATATCATTTTTTTCCCCAAAGGAAAAATTTTCGCTCCTCCTTCGACGTTCTTTTATTGTTGCTAATACATAATTCCACAGGCAGGTGTTACGGACTTTTGTTCCTCCATGATTTCTTATCAGATTGGAAAATTAACCAAAAAAAAAATGAAATTCTTATCTCGCGAGCTTGTCTCGGGGAAATTCTATGGAAAGATCCAAAAGTTCTTTTCACCCGTCTCTCTTAATCTTTCGGAAGAAAAGCACTGGCTCTTTTAACCTTCGGCCTCGCTCTTTCTTCTTCATTTTTGTAAACTCTCTCTCTCTCTTTTTTCCCTCTTCGTACGTGCACGCCAATATAAGCTTCGGCAAGGTTATACCATCAAAAAAAAAAAAAAGAAAAAAAAAGGAAGATAAAAGGATACGAAAGTAGAAAAGGGAGTCTACGTTAGCTACTCGAGCTACCATCTCACGTATCTTTACCAGCGAACGATCGTCTTCGGACACTCAAGCTGGACGCGACAATTGTTCGAAGGAACAATACATCGAGCTACTTTCAAACGTATACACTCCTTCCTAGCTGTCCTTCACAACACAAACGTAGTAGTCGAGCGCGTGAGCATCACTACGATCTTTCCAGCGAAAAAACTTGTCAAAATTGAGTGGAAGGACGAGCTTAAAAATCAGGAGTGATTTAATTTTATTTGAGAAAGATTCTCGAACGTATTTTTTCACTTGTAATTTAAGTTCCGAGAGCAGATTGAGAAACAGGAAAAAATGTTAATTTGCGGATCGAATCAATTTTCCAACAACAATCACGCGAGCTTTGCTGAGTGTCATTTGGAAAAATTGAATTATTTTTTTCCCAATTTTTCGTTACCACGTTGAAAAAAAAAACGTAATTTTCACGTATTTTCGAGGAAGAACTCGTAGATTTTAATCACGAGTGAAATGAGCAAGGGCTTCGTGGTTGAGGGGAGAGATAACGGGGTTGGCAAAAGGGTAAACGCGAGCAGAGTATAACAAAGCTGAAAATTACTATACACGAAAATGTATAAGGAAAGAGGTGAGTGTGCGGTGTAACACGTCTTGTGAAAATATATGTATGTGAAGAGCGGAACAACGTGCGAGACTTGGGAAACATGAAGTGAGAGAGACAGGCAAAGGGTGAACGTGAGTGAGGGCTCGAGAGTGCGGATAGTTTGCTGGAAAGTTACCAAGAAATGCAAGGGTCTTCGTTCGCGTAAAATTGAGAAAGAGAGAGACAGAGAGAGAGAGAGAGAGCGAGAGGGAGAGGGAGGGAGGGAGCAACCCTCAACAACCCTGACAATATCCTTACGACGTTATACCATAAAACTTGGCAACTACGGCTTTTAAGCATTTTCAGAAGAAGCTATAGAACAAGAATGCATCTTTGTCTGAAATTTGCCAGCCGCACATACAGACAGCAGGTATAAGTTTAATGTCAAGCTAAGGAATGTACATGTATTGGAATCCCTACGTTGGAAGGAGAGCCAGAGAAGTATAAGCAAGAGGATGGCGAGGAAAAAGATTCTGCTGCCAAAATCTGAGTTGAGCCTTTCCTCAGGATCGAAAATGTCTTGACTCTCGGTGAAAAGGTTGTTACGGAGACAGAAAGCCTCGTGGTAGATCGAAAGATCGACTGAATTACAAATTTCTGCGAAGCAGACAAATCCTTAGACTCGATTCTCGTGCAGCTCGTTTATCGGAGCGTTTGAGGCGAATCGAGCGGAATAACGGATGTTTCGTTGATACGAGTAACTGGATGCTTTCGTTGGATCGATTTTATCGTTTGAGAAATCGACGTACATGATTTTTACGACAAATACTTGTTGTCAAAAAAGATCGAAGCAAAACTCCCACGTAATTAGGAAGTAGAAATAATATTAACGAGGATAGTTAGGGACGTTTTCACAGTGGGTTCAGAAAAGGCACAAAAAGGACAGTTTCTCAAAGCCAGAGTCGGTGAGAAACGCTTTTTCCTGGGGAAAGATCGACGGGATGCTGTAAAACACGTCGGCAGATGAGCGAAGAAAAAACACACACACACACTTGTTTGTAGGAGAGTCAGTAATACGGAGGAGGTGGAAAGAGGGAGAGTAGAGAAAAGAAGAGGAAGAGACGAGCGCAGAGGAGTGGAGGAGAGGAACGTTAGTGGAGAAAAATTACCGGCCCTCGTGAGAAAAGTCGCTGAAGAAGAGCAAGGCAAAGGGGTAAAGAGTGGGTAGAGGCGAACGAGAACCGAAGCGAAAGTGTTGAGCTGCTGATACGTTTCCCCGAGGCTCGGACGAAAATACTGGTAAAGGGGAGCGGGAGCCAAAAGTGAAGAAAAACTGTATGGGAACCAAAAGAAAAAACCACGGAGAAGCGTGTGTGTACGACGAACATGGGAAAAGGAAGAGGACAAGAAGATTCTTGGATCTCTTCCCCTTGAATTTCTCTCTCTCTCTCTGTCTCTCTCTCTCTCTCTCTCTCTCTCTCTCTCTCTCTCTTTGAGGTTCCAACAGGTAGGTGTGCGAAACGAGGGCGATTGCAGTTTAAAAGCAATTTTCTTGTCACACCCTGTCACATTCTCCCCTTCCCTTAGCTCTTGCTCTCTTTTTCTCTCGAGGGATATACCTGAAGAGGAGCCGGACGAACATCCACCAAGGTAAATATACTCGAATTCTCTCTCGCTGAAAATTACCTTTCAAACAAATTTTATCGCAGTTCCGAGATACCAGTTACGAACGACGACTATTCAAAGGACTATTCAATTAAGGACGTTGTATGGCGACGGTCAAATCTAAATTTTTGTTTTCCGTTTTTCTTACATAAAATATGGTTTTCGAGCCTAAGTTCATTAAAAAAAGTTACAAATTTACCAAAGAACAGCACACCCTAAATCCAAGATTGTCCGAGGTAATCTGTATTTTTTATATAATAAACAAAATTTCGAAAAAATTTTACGACCTCTCCGCGGGGAAAAAACCCGGCCAAGCACATTTGTTATCGCAAGTTTGCACAAGAGAATTTGTACTCCTAATCATAAACTTTTCGTCCGCTCGGTAAAGAAGAAAGCTCGTGTACCTAGCGGGCGAAAAGTCGGCACAGAGGAAAGACGTAACCGAAAACATCGCGTCACTCGCATCTAAAAACTTTTCGTCAAATGGGAACAGAGGGATACGTCGTCAAATGCGACAAATCAAAAACACGCTAGGCTTCACGAGGACTTTCTCTGTGTCGTGTACACACACTCACGCACACTTCGATCATTGCATAATTTGGGATGTGCAAAGTTTTTTCTCAGCAATTACGGCATCGATCGGGTTTATTTATGGCTCAATCGAGGGGGGACAAATTTATTAGTCTCCAGTTCAATTTTCAGATCATGAGATCACCCATGAGCTTCGTAATCCAAGAAAATGTCTACCCTCACCGCCGAATTCGCTTTATTCAGAGATAATATATATACAAGTGAATCTCGGGCCAGCAGACCACAAAGCCGTCAAATGTACTTGGCCCGAGTCTCTGAATGACTAGAACTCTTCACGAAGACATGCAGGGAGACTTTCTCCATCACTCAAAATCGCTAGATTTCCGAAAACGCGTCATGGGAACTCGGCATCACGGGGTTGAAACTTTTTATTCTTTTTTTTTCCGAAAATGGTGGGTCAACATTTTTCGAAAAACAGAAATGACTAGAACTCTTCACGAGGACACGCAGGGAGACTTTCTGCATCACCCGGTATCGCCAGATTTCCGAAAACGCGTCGTGGGAACTCGGCATCACGGGGTTGAAACTTTTTATTCTTTTTTTTTCCAAAAAAGGTGGATGAAAAAATGTATTTTTCTACAATTTTATAATTGAATTTCCAAGTTTAAGATTTCGAACAGTAGCCTGCATTTTTTCAGAATTTTTGGAATGCAATAACAGCCTGAAAGAACGGTGTGTCCAGGTTTACAAACGAAAGGTGCGGAAAAAACATTTACGGACGAAGTGTTAATTAGCCCGTAATTAGACGTGCCTGAACAAAATGAGGAAATTTATTTGTATGCGTCCAAGAAATCTGGCCCTTCGCAGAAAGAACGTTTTTATACTTCGCTGTTGACCTACATGAAATGAATACGACAAGAGATTTCATTTTGTAGAAACTCAGAGCAGCATTCGCAGTTAAAAAAAAAAAAGATGTTAATCAATGACGAGCTAAAATTTTGGGAAATAAAGTGATTTCGCTAATTGAATAAATCGTCCCGGTGTTTTTAATTAAAGAAACATTTTGCCAGGAAGTGGCAACGTTCGAAAAAGACATTGTTCCCCTTCGATCTTCCACTCGCAGGTCTCTAGGATAATAAACAGAGAGCTGGGGGCGCGGTGATAAAAATAGAGAGGGAAAGACGCGACTAGAATATGCGGGCAGTAGAAACGGTGCATTGTAGGTCAGACGACTGAGGAAGCTTCGAGAGCCGGGCTACGACGCAAAATACTCGACGCAAAAGTTAAATAGCGGCTAATTGTACGCAATTGTTCCGGTTCTCCCGATTATTTACGGCGTTTAATCAAGAAATACCAAGAAACGTCTGCTCTCCCGTGTACAATGTTATGAGAAACAAGAAACCTCGTTAAACGCGCTGCAGCAAAAAGTTGATTCTAAAAACACGTCTGACGTTAACGCGGACTCGAAATCTCAGTCGCAAGGAATGAAAATTCTTTTCAGTTATAAGCCCTCGTTGACACACTGGGTCATATTGACCCGGGCCGATTTTTCAGCCTTAATGACCCCCATGTCGAAAATAGATCGACAGGCAATTTGATTGTATGTTGTAATTTCGAAAATTAAATGGTTTGCATTATTTTGTTCATTTAATTTTTATTTAATTTCACTTTTTATTGTTGTTTTCTGTTTCGATGGATTTGTTTTCTCTTTCCACTGTTTACTGATGATAATCCTCCAAATTCAAGTCCATGCACCTTGTGACGTAAATATTTTCTGCATATTTTTTTTTGTCGCTTGTTTTTTGCTAAGGGAGCATTTGACATTTGGTTGTCTACGTAAGCTCCTGTCAAAGCTGGAATCTCATCGAGGAGAAAGCTGACAATAATCTCTTTGGTCGGTTGAATGCTGAGGCAGCAGGCTTTCTACACTCCGATAGGGCGAGTCCACTAATTGGCTTAAGCGTCAATAATCCAATTACTCTTTGAGACCCGAGACGTTCGTTCGACAGAATGTTATCCGATGCAAGAGATGATTTTCACCCTTAAATACCCCACACGTTTTTCCCCCTTGTTATTAGAGCACGAGATCTTTTTTCCATTGATTCATTAACCTTTTTATCTATTTGTTGATCTCCCGATTGTTTTCGTGCTTCCCACTTCCCTGCTTGCTCCGAAGGGCTGAGCAGGTCTTGGAGGAATTTTATTTTATTTTTTTCAATTTTTGTTCTATATGCTCACTGAATATCGTGGTGTCTCATGATGGAGAAAAAAAAGGAAAAAAATCCACGTCAGTTTGTCGAGCACAAGCCCAAGCTGTGGGACTTCTGAAGAGGAGCTCCAGCAGGATCGAAAGTCGCAATTTATGAGGCGATAAACGAAGGAGGAAATTGGTGGCTGTGGTTCACAGCTAAAGAAATTTTCCCGTGACCTGGCGTTGGCGCGGAGGAAAAAAAAACACATCTTTAGATTTTCAACGTGTGCCTTGATCCTGAAATCACCTTGGGGATAGCCTGGAAATACGAAAGAACGTAACTTGGCGCGGCGCTTTGAATTTCCGTCGCGGTCGAGGAGTTGGTCCATCCTCGTGTGAAGCTTTCCAAAAAAATTCTGTGAAATCGTTGGAGGAATCGATTGCCAGGAGAGCCAGCAGTCCAGTTTGGCTTGACCTCGTGAAAAATGCGGACAAAAGCGGACCAGACATGTCCATAGTAATACCTTAAGGGAACATACGCAAGGCAGAGAGACAGATAGAAGGACCGATACAATCTTTTATTCAGGACCTTTTGACGCTTCGCTTCAGCGATATTCCCGGAACCAATGTCCCTCGGGAGGTCCCTAACACGTACCCAAAACGATAAAAAAAAAGGGGGAAAAAAATCAAGATCTAGTATAGAGATGCAGGAGATATGTTCAACGCTGAGAATAGGAGGACAGAACTGTTGGCAAATCAAATGGAAGCCTCACGCAGGATTAAAAATATTTTCTGACCTTCGATCAGAATGGCTCCTCGAGGCTGGTTGGAAGATCTTTCTCCAATCAAACAGACTGATTCATCTGTTAAAGCCAATCAGCTAAAGCTGCCCGGGGTCCTTGAGGGCCGATTCCTAGCGAGCAATCAATTGCCGGTAATTGATCAAGTCAAATTGGATGAAAAAGCAGCTTTTTATTTGCTAACTATTGATATTGAGACTTGTCCGAACTTTTTTGGTAAATCTTCCTATTGGCCGATCAAATTAATCTTTACTTACTACACCTCTGTAGAATTACGTACTTGCCACCATGGGGTAGATGTGTACCCCCGTGACAAAAATTGTTATAAAATATGAACTACTGAGTATTTCGACTTGAAAATTGTTGTAGAACATATTGAAAGCTTTTTTTAAAAGATTGTTTACTTTATATAGCCAAAAATTAAATTTAAGTAGTATAAAAAAAATGCTAAAACCGACAAAAGTGGAAAAATGACTATTTTCCTTAATAGGCCTGAGGTAGTTTGTACCCCAAGGTGGCAAGTAGGGTTAAATGCCAAATGAAAATAAATGTCTAATGAAAAACGTTTATATACGCCGGCATCCCGATAATCAATATCCGGCAGCGAAGGTCTCCTGTAACTAAGAATACACGTGGAATGATGGAAGCCCTGAGGGAACGAAGAATTCTCATTTCCCTCTTCAACATATCTGTTATGTGATGGTCACGTGGTTTCATGTGGTTTCTCCGACTGGGTCCATGATAATATCCATAAATCCTCGAGAGTTGAATGTTTTCCGGCAAGGTTATTGAAGCATAGAGTTGGAAGGGGTTAGCTACTTCGTTGTTTCGTGAAATTGCATGTATGCCTGGTTGCCCCGTCAGTATCGGTTGTGCCGTAGGAGCAGAGGGTTTGGTGGAGCCAGTCAGGCCTGGAATTCCCGCCGCAGGCTTCATTCCGTTTAGAAAATGGAGGGGAAAAAAAAATCAGGAGAAAAAAGCATCTAGACCGTGTAGTTTTGGGCGGAATTGTTCATGCCAGAATGGAAACGACCAATATGGGAGAAACGAAAAAACATGGTGGAGCCGTGGGTAACAAGGGCTTTTTCCCGATTTACATGATCCACTCATTTTTCAGACTACCTCATGGCTTCGCTCGACCCTAAACCATTTTTCTCCGTAGCTACTTATGGCTTACCCCTTTTTGTTCGTTCGGTCGTGGGATATTCAACGACTGATCGAATTTCGCACCGGATCCCAAATCAAAGTGGCAAAGAATAGATATGATACCAAGGTTGACCTTCGCATGACCTTTGCTCAAATCCTAACCATCTGGTAGGTCGTGCCAAGCCCAGAAAGGAGTTTCGTGGCCAGACTGGTTCTTCAGAAACTTGACTAACTTTGATAACCCAGAATGATTAACTCGACGAATCAGATTCCCGCTGTTGAATGTCTGATTCAGCATGTCCAAGCTGCTCCCTAACTGCACTGGGTAATCAAGTAATCCTGCAAGTTTCTTCTCCAACTGCCTTTTAATAGTTGCCAAAGTTACCAAGCTGTGAGCCAGTCCTTGTTTCGTTAACACGCGCACGTGGTATGTGTATAGCGACGGAAGGAATCCCGGACTGGGAGAATGGCCTGGCATAATCTTGAGACTCCGCCACATGGGATATTTGATGACGAGGCTGAAACGACGAGGCTATAGTGGCGAGTATCGGAGACGAAAGGTATCTCGGTGTCGAGCATGTATCGTTTGGCTGTGTCGACAGAGAGGATGGAAAATAGGATAAAGGGTTGGGGGAGGTGGTAGCCGCAACCTGGATGTTATCCTAATGCTGACAACGAGGAGGAGACTGGAGAAGATGGTCGGTGAGGTAAATGCATGTCAACAGCAACATGTTTTCGGGTATTAAGGGGGCGGAGAAAATGCTCGAGGAAAGGGTGCAGGTATGATATGTGAGCACTGGTCCAGAGGATGTGACAAACAAGCATTTCTTGGAAAGTGTACGACCTCGTTAATCTCTGAGATATAACAAAGGGCGAAAGCCAGGAGGTAGGGAAGGTTCCAGCATTCGCCCATATTCCTGGTATACGCACGCTCATAGAAACCATCATCTTGTTATCCACCATTCTCCGCTTTCTCCTTCCATACCAACCGAATTTCGTGACAGTTTCTTGATGGAGGTGTGTGCGTGTGTGTGCATGTTGACAATTTACCAAGACAAACTATCGAGTAAACTCCCGGGACGTCTTAACGCCTATCCGTTGTTATCAAGATTAGGAAATTTGCGGTGGGTTAGTTTTGAAATAGAATGACCATGCGATGCAAGTTTATGCTTCGTTTTGCTAATGAGGTTTTAGTTGGATGACACAGAGCCCAGGATGATGAATAAGGTTGGAAATCACGAGGTGGAAAGCCCCTGTCGGAATTCCATAAAAAGAGACCGATGATTAAACCGCTCGTGGTCAAGTATTTGGATTTATGATTAATTCCAAAACAGTAACCCGAGTTGGCCTCAACCTTCGGACGTCGGCAAAATTCTAGCAGAACAAGGGGTCCGGTACTGGAGGTAAAAAAGCGGAGAAACATGGCTTCGGGGTTGTTCATATTTTGAGCGTCATTCTTGCTCGTTCCGGGCCAACGTTAACATCGCTAGTCCGTTATAAAGTTACTTTTCCGTATATCCAGTCGCTAAAACTGAGTGGCACAGCAGCGAACTCGTCTAGCCTGGGGCATCACGAGGGGAAAACCCTCATCATCTTTATTTATGAGCGGCTCTGTGTCTGTCGGCCGTCCATCCATGGGTACTCTCTCTCTCTCTCTCTCTCTCTCTTTCTCTCTCTCTCTCTCTCTCTTGGTGTACTCCTTTCTATCGGAGCAGATTCTCACTCTCTCGCGGCTATCGTTAATCATCGGCTACAGGGCATATCGAGTAAGAGAGAATGAGGGAGAAGAGTGGTCGTTTGAAGTAGCTACAGCTCGAAAGGTTAGGTTTATGGCTATCGGGGGCTAGATTCCGGGTGTGTGGAGAGAGGAGAGAATCCACGAGAGCAACAACAGCAACAACAACAACAACAACAACGACAACGACGATGATGATGAGCCACTCTTCTTCCTCAATCTGTTGGCTGGCTCTCTCCGTCTCTGTCCGAGGCTGGCTGCATGCGGAGGCTTGTCAAGAGCTCGACACCTCGTTTGCATGCGTGGCTGAACGATCATCGAATAATGAGCCAGAGGCGTAGAATTGGTAACGAGATGCGCGTGACGGGCTTTATGACGGGTTGCCATGTATTATGGCCAAGTGGCGACACTTGGTGGATTACACGGACGCACGAAGCTTCGCGGTGCGTCAACGACGTTAAAAACTCTTCACGCACCATTTATTATCCACTTGAAAGGCTTGTTTAACTTCCGGCAATATTAGCATGTTTTTTGCGACTCTACGAGGCTCGAATCATCTTGCAAATGCTTCTGATCGGATCATCGCCCGTTGGAAAGTTGGTGGCTGGGTTATTCGGAGCGTGGAGAAAGTGACAGATTGCCAGACGAGCAGGCGCGTATTATTCGCAGGTTCCGATGAGCGTCCACAAATTGGCGGATGCTGCGAATTTATCTCGAGCGATGATTCATCGCTTTGACATTAACAACCTTGTGGTCTATCTTTTTCCATAGAATCTTGTTTGAATCAACGTTACGGAGATGCTTCACTGCATCAACAATGATGCGGTCAGCTCGTTTTCTATTCGCAATCAGCGAGTTCATCTCCACCGCGCAGGGACTTGGATGAGAATGAGGAGATTGCACGAGAGAGCCACGAGGAGCAGGATGATGAAGGGAAGAATTTCGATAAGAAAATTCATCCTGTAAACCGGAAGAATCCGGTGCTAAATGTTGTTTGGGCGAACGAGTGAGAAAGCAAAGATTTTCTCGGCTGACACGAAGCCCGTTTATCTACGAGGATCCTTCCAGATCCAGCAGCCACCGACCGATTGCTTGGAAGAACGAGAGGAAGAAAGAAAGAGATTCTGAGATTTTGTGACGCAGCTAAAAGCAGCAAGATGGGGAGAGTGTGGGAAGCGAGGAAGAATAAAGAGTAAAGACGAAGCGATGCTAGGAAGAGGAGAACAGAACTTATCTAGCATCGGAGATTCGGTAGTTCGGACTTCGGGTCTGGCAACAAGCCAAAATGGTAATGCAAGACCTCTCGGCAAGGGTGGGCGAGCTCCGCGCCAGGCTACGAATCACATTTACTCGTATTCACTTAATACTTTTGCTTGCTTGCTGCGCAGCCTTTCTCTCATCTTCCATTGCGCTAGCACTTGCTTCGCTCCTCTATCGATATGACAAACTGTACGTGCGAATTGCACCGTACACCGAAAACGAATCGCGACGTTTCGGCTAAATTAAAAGACTCGCACCAGGAGGCAGAATATCCGATGAGAAAGCTTCGAGGCAGAAGTTGCAAATAAATTCATGAGAAAGAATGAAAATGATGCAAAAGGGATAGCAATCGAATGGCTAAAGTCACGGCGTTGGCAAAAAGAGTCAGCTGGTCGTTGTCGGAGCGTGTGGTCAGCATTTGGAGGGTGAAAAATACAGGAAAAGAAAAAAGAAGGAGAGAAGGAATGAGGTGTGATTCGCGGGAGTATAAGAAACGAGGAGAATTTCATTTCGTCGGTGTGTTCGGCAAGTGGGTTCGAGTATCCTTCGGTCTGAAAGCGACTGTTGGACGTAAGAAAGTCCGAGTCGGTATTTCTCGCTGGAGAAGAGTTGCTGGTGAGTTATGCGTCGTTTATCACGATCGAAGCTTTCGTAACTATGCTGGTGAGAAATGAGCGAGGGAATAAGAGGATGCGGGACAGTGTCGAGAGAACAAAGAGAATGGACAAAAAGGGTGCGCCGCGGAGATGGGAAAAAGAGAAAAAGGAACAGCAGCGATGAGCGAATGACAAAAAGATTTTTGTATGTCGGAGGACGCCGGATTTGCCAGAACCATTTCGTTCGATTCGATTTCGTCTCCCACTTACAATTGACATTCGGACCATCCACATATGGAACGTTTTCACTTTTTTTCTAATAGCAACGATTCGCCACCGGGATTGTCCGAGACGTGGAGAAATTGGCTGAACAGGCATTTGTATCTTTTGGAAGAGTCCAATGGAAAAAACAGAGTATTTGGAAAATCTACTGCATCATTGGTGTTGACCCATTTGCAAGCAACGTGTCCCTCTCCAAAATCGATATTTATAGATATTTGCAAGAAAATAACGTCCGAGAGCACGCTGGCTGAGCTCGCAGGAGCCGTTGTTCATATTTTCTCAAATAATACTCCAGACTCGCCGACAATTCATGAGAAAACTTTTCTAAATGCGCTGACAAGTATTTTCCCAGTTTCCCCACATTATGACTATTTTCTTCTTGTTTTTATGAAATACCAATTTATTGCTCGATAAATTTCCTCCAATCATTATTATCGACTTGCTTGTTTTTCCAAAATCCCCTTTTTTTTATCATATAGAAAAAAATATTTTTCGGAGAACTACCAATCACGAAATACCAAAGTTTGCTAACTCAAAGAATCAACATTCTCTCATAGTTCGAACCAATCAACGATGAATGGACAATGTATTATTATTAAGAACGTTATATGCAAAAAATTTTATCGATAGAATTCCTTTAAATTTGCACCACACAAAGAGAATAGTGATATCTAATAGCTCGCACAATTTTAAGACGTTTCACCACGTAGAAGTCGAGATACTATAAAAATCACAATTTTCAGTAGTTTCTCATGAGAGCGTGTGTTAAAAGTAGCAATTTTCAACATTAAATATTTCGATTTCTAAATGGTGAAGCCTCTTAAAACTTTGCATACACTTTTATGTAACATCGAAGAAGCTTTATTCAGTTTTTCAAAAAAATCACCCGTAAAAATTTCCCGAAATTTTGTTTATTATATAAAAAATAAAGATTACCTTGGACAATTTTGGATTTAGAGTATGTCGTTCTTTAGTCAATTTGTAACAACTTTTTATAATGAACTTAGGCTCGCAAACCATTTTGTATGTAAGAAAAACTGAAAACAAAAATTTACATCTGACCATTACCATATAAAACGTCCTTAACAACAATGAGCATTTAATAATTTTCAATCTGCCAACATATAGCCATGGCAATGCGGTATAATGATGAACGTTGGCCAAGGCAACGTAACGATCCCTAATTACTGTTACCACAAGGAATTTCTAATTGATATTGATGGAAAGTCCTGAAAGACCCATGAATACCTTCCATCAATTATTATCAATAGGATCAATAAGCAGAACCGATAATATTTCGAGTATGATGAGCAGCTGACTTTAGCAGCGATTATGATATGTAATTAGGTTTATGGCAATGGCGTTTGATGAATTTCGACATTATTCTGAAAAAATAGTGAAAATATAATTGTGCCTGCAGTCAATTATCACGGAGTAGTATTTTTAAGAGGCTGGGGCAGTTGTTAGACAAATAGGGGAGCAGCAGGGAGCAAGAGGCTCGAGCGGCGTATAGAGTTTGGTGTGTTACACTGTATGATTTAGTTGAGGCTCTCTCATGAGTGCTGGCAGATGTATCTTGGCAAGTTACCAAAGCTCTAATGTCATCTGGCTGGGATGCTGCAGCAAAACGCGAGAAAGAGGGATGCGAGGAGGGAAGGAGGTGGGGGGAGTTTGGGGCGGGGGGGGGGGAGATAGAGTCCGCAATTCTCCGCTTTTGTACGAATCTCACTCGGGGATTCGTGATGCTGTTATCTCTCGACACTCGAACGCAAAAAGATGGAGATAAAAAATGGAGAAAAAAAGCGTTGAACAAATTTCACGCGTAAGAGTGGGAAAAAGGTTATTTCTGATTCTAACGAATGAATTCATTCTTCGAATGAGCTAGCTATCCGAATTTACGCGATTCATATTTGTTTTTCATCTATATTTACCCCCACCCCTAACCCCTTCCTTCTCCGATTGGTCTTGTTGGTAAAGCACACTGGGTCAAGTGTGTTTTCAGAAATGTTTCAAAGTCCCCGGATTTGGGCTTGGATCAAATGAGTTTTTTACTCTTTTTTCTTCTCGACGAGGCTTTTCAGTCAGGGGCACTCGAACTCAAAATGCTTTCGAGCACCAAAATTCATACCGGATGAAATATCGCGTATGCATATACAGAGAGGGAGAAAAAAATGCTCGCCTCGTGATATAGGCTGATCGGGGGGTCGGTATCAAGGATTCTGCGATGTGTGACGTGCCACGGAAGCTTCCGAAACTTGACAATAATCGGGTAAACATATTTATTGATTTTTTAAAAATATTTTCATTTTTTTTTTTTTGCATCCATCATCCCAATGGTCCTCCCAAGCCTGGCATCTCCGAGATAAGTTTGTCGCGGGTTCTTCAAGTTTATCGTCAATAGAGAACGTGATTTTTGTGGCTCCGAACGCCCCAACCGAAACGATGAATCTCCAGGGAGCTTTCTCCCCCTTTCTTCCTGCTTTTTCCCTCTGCCCAGCCCTTGACTCGTTTTTTTTTTTTTTTTGTATTTTTTGTTTTTTTTGTTTTTTATTAAGACCAACTTGCCAGACGGACTGAAACATCTCTCGAGGATTTCTCGTTGATTTTCTACTGTCTCGCGGTGATGAGAAGAAAACGAGGCACGAATGGACGGGGAAATATATAAGGAAACTTAGCACTCAAAGGGCCTCCGAAGGCTCACGCTCTGAGACAAACTCTGGCTAATGAATCTTCGCGCTCCTCGAGACCCCGACGACGGAAAGACCATCGGACCAAGACTAAAAAAGCTGCCGCCTAAAGCACGAAAAGAACAAGATGAAGAGAATGTTTCTTACCTGAAAGTTTACGCTCGCTAAACACTCGCAACTTTTCCATACGCCTTAATCCTTTATTCTCTCTCTGTCTCTCTCTCGTTCTCTGGCTACTCGTCCTTTCTCACTGTTTTCAGCCTCTCGAAACTTTGCTGCCTCTTTTCATAATGTCGTTCCTCCAACACCCAGCATTTCATTTATGGTGAAAATTTATTTTTCTCTCCAACTCATTTCCATTCGTCTAAATAGCATTAGCTTTATGATTATTATTCTTTTCTTTTTTGCTCGGAAAATGCAGAAAAAAAAATTGGGTAATTTTTTTAATTTCGAATCGATCATTACGTCATTATTGTCCGCGTGCTCATGAAATAATTTGATGAACTTTTCCTCCATCCTTGCATTTCGTGAAATGTTTTTTTTTATTTTTTATTTTTTTTTCAATATTCGTAGCTTTTCAGTTCGGGTCAAAATGACCCAGTGTGTCGCGAAAGTGTTTTTGTACAAAAATGATGCAAATTCATTTTCAGGAGCTTCGAAAATGTTGTTATTCACTTTTGTGTCAAATTTTCCACTAGCATCGCATTCTTCCGCCTCATCGCCTCAATCTTCAGCGTTCTCATTAGCAAGAATAATTAACATGAGTTAATTATTCACGCAGGCTGTTTCTCGACCACTCGTTATTTTTCCGGCTCCGAAAGTGACTCGGGTGAAAAATTTAAGGTGCTAACCTTTCGTTATCACCCCACGATTGTATTTCACGAGAAAATGGGGAGGCGGGGCGAGGCTTGGAAAAGGAAAGAGTTGGATCGAGTATGGGATGCGAGGGAGCGACTATGGATTTTCTCGAAAAGTTTGGATACACTTTGTTTGCTTCGGAAAAGAGCCGGAACGCGAAGAAATAAGAGGGAGTTTCAAACTGGAACACCGTTCGTAAAACTTTTTCCTCGGTTGCTGTTACTGCTTCTCGGTATCTCAATATATTTGCTACATAGATATACGCGAAGGAGAGGTTGGCTAACGATTTGACGTGGACTCGGCAAGGGTAATGCTATTTTTGAACAAGCACCGAAAAATATATAAATGTTTCCTCTCGAACGGAGAAAAATGGCTTTTACGTTTCACGAATTATTGATAATCGTTCCCTGTCAAATTTTTCACCAAAATTTTCCTCGCAGTCTCTTCGTGTGACCACGACGAAAGCAAAATCTATTATTTCGCTGGTGAGAACCAGAAAATTATTTAATTTTAATGAAAAAAAAAATAAATGTTTTGAGGCCAACAACGACGAAGAAATTCTCTTCAGTGTCGAGAGTGAAAAAAACTTTTCAATCTCTCGTTCAAGTTATTTAATGTAATTTTTTGTTTTCATTGGAAAAAAGGACGAGAAAAAAATTCATTTGAAATCTAAATTTTTTCGAAAGAAACAAGTTTGTCGATTGGAAATTTGGAATGCTCAAAATTTAGATACACGGAAAATTGAACTCTCGAGCCTCATAAATTTACGTTGGCTCCGAACTGAACTGTAATTCAAAAACTAACGCGAAACAGAGTTGGGTCAGTGAGCAGTCTCGAGCAAGGTGACAAATAACCAACAAAATAACCGGGATAAAGTTCGTTATAAATTCAATTAATGGGTGGTGCGTTTGCCGCTGAAACTCGAAACTGTAATTACCACGTTACTCTCCCTTTCCAGTCCTTTGGTGAATGCAGACGGCCTAAAAAACGAAAAGGAACTAGTTGTCGAAAGTATTTTTGCATTAGCGAGATTCTCGACATGAATAAATGAAAAAATCTCGAGAGGCATTGAGCAGGGAAGAAGAAAATAAATCCGGGTCAAATTGACCCAGTGTGTCGATGGGATGTAAAATTTCGAAAAAATTTCAAACTATCATTTTTCCAGAGTCACACGTTCCTCGAGACGTACAGAAAAAAGGAATTTCCATTTTCTCCAATTTCGTTCATACACTTCGATCGATAAGATCCCTTCTCCCTCCTCTTCCTCCATCATTCTTCATTATCTCTGCGGCTCCTTTAGAAAAAGTATTTATCTTCGGGGAATATTGATTGTTTCCAGCAATAACACTCGGCTGCTCTTATTCTCTTTATCAATCGTTATTTTCGCGACAACTTCCGACACAACAGGCAGTCCGACGAAATTACCCTCAATCCAGCCCCCGAGCTTTTTTTTCGGCAAAGCATGCTGTAGCTTATTCGGGAGTACAGAGAGAGAGAGAGAGAGAGAGAGAGAGAGAAACCCGCGAGAGACGAGGATTGAAAGAACGGAGAAGGGAGTGCGGCGGGGGGGGGGGGGGAGGGGGTGCTTGGGAATTGCCTGTTTTTCTGTCCCGAGACTGCTACAACGGGGGTGTCTACTGTTCAATTTATCACAGTGTCCCTGAGAATTCTCCGGACGTAGAAGCCGAAAGAGACGAAAAAAAAAGTAAAAAAAAAAAAACAAAAACAAACAACGCGGAAAAAGTTGAAGACCGAGCTAGTGCAGCATCACGCGAACTAACTAGAGAGAAAGAGAAAAAGGAGAAGGACTCTGGAAGAGAGAGAGAGGGAGAGAAAACGAAAGGAGAAAAACGGGGGAAAATGTAGAGGAGAAAAATGAGAGCGAGAGAGAGCGAGAGAGAGAGAGAGAGAGAGAGAGAGCAAATGTACAGCATAGTACGTTTAGGATGAGGCTAAAATAACTGTAATTTATTTTTCCTCATTTCCAGTGTGGATTTCATCGCTTTTTCTACTTTGCTTTATCGGCTCAATTACCGGTGTTCCGGTTGCAGAAATGCAGGGCCACGTATGGGGGCCTCATTTTCAAATAAATGCTCCTTAGCATTTTGAAAAAGACTCATGATGCTCAGGAAGGTCTTTTTTGCAGCCTTAATGAGGCCTGCTTCGAAAAGCCTAGCAACGACTCATTTGCATTAATTCTCGAGGTGAATTCAAGTCGAAATACGACCCAGATTTTTCAGCATGTTTCAGGTCGAAAAGAAATTTGAGAAAAATACTTTTTTGCTCAGAGATGCTTAAAAATTTGACAACATTGGGCATTAGTCTGAAAAGCATTGTCCGAGTGAAATGAGCTGCTAATTATTACTCTAATTGAATTTAATTGGAACATTAGTTCGAGCTGATCGCGCTGCTTGACTGAAACATTGATGATGCCAATAAGTGGCTCACCGGCTATCGGTTACACTCTATTCATAATACATTCTGCTTTCTTCCTCGTTCATAGAGCGAATGAGATAATTCGAGTTTTACGAAATTCATGCGCTAATTGTGGACTTGCTATGGACTTTTTGTCTCAATGTGCTTCTCAACGTGCCTCAGTGAATTTTTATTCACAAAGAATTATAAAGTTCATTCGATGCTTATGATGAGAGTAAAAATTATGCTGGAATGGAGGGAGAGGCAGGAGGACAACTCTATTCGATATTTCTCTATTCTTTAATAACTCTGGGGTGACAATCTCTATTCTCAGATGTCTCTATTCTTAAATAAATCCCTTCGGAATAACTCTGTGTGTAATGAACTCTATTCGTTAATTATTTCATTCTAAAAAATCACTATGCTAAAATATCTCTATTGTAAACATCTCTATGCTTAAAAATTTATATTCGAAAATATATCTCGTTCCAGACATCTCTATTCTTAATTATCTTTGTTCGTAATTATGCTCAAAGATGCTTACGAACGCAGATTATTAAGAATAGAGGTGTCTGGAACGAGACAGATTTTTTAATAGAGATTTTCAGGCATAGAGATGTTGAGAATAGAGATAATTTAGCATAGAGATTTTTAAGAATGAAGTTACTAACGAATGGAGTTCATTGCACACAGAGTTATTCCGAAGGGAGTTATTTAAAGAATAGAGACATCTGAGTATAGAGATTGTCACCCCAGAGTTATTAAATAATAGAGAAATAAACTTTTAACTTGACACACTGGGTCATTTTGACCCGTAACTATTTTTCAGGAACTTCCAAAGCGTGCTCTTGGCACTTTTTTAAACAAAACATCCCCAAGGACGCTTCGGGTCAAATTGACCCAGTCTGTCAACATTGGCTCAGCTCAAGAAAACGAAGAAACTCGAGTACTCGATTACATTATCACGATAAACTCCAATAAATTTTTGAGATTGTAGAAAAAAATGAAAAGTAGATGGGCGAGGAAATAAAACAGCTGAGCCAGCGTTCGATTAACGTTTAATAATTAAACCAGCTGGCTTGTAGTTTCAGAGAGCGGTTGGCACTTGTCTCGGGCATGGACAATATAGTCGTGGACAAGTGGAGAATGAGGAGGTGGAGGAAGAAGAGGATCGGCTCCGTGGGAGAATTCTCAAGTGGCATTCCTTGCTGATCGGGCCGTCCTGGGCTAATTGCAAACTCGAGTGTACCACTTTGTAAGCCGAGGCGAAGCCGTTATGCCAGCAACGAGTAATGATTAATTCAGTGATGAATATTCTCAGATTAATATTACGGTTATAGCGCATCGTCCAGCAAAAAGAGAAATAAAACGATGAAGAAAAACAAGAAGGAGAAAAAAAAGAAAAAGGTAAAAGAAGGGGTGGAGCCGAAACGAAAATGCGACCAAGGAAGAAGAAGATGAAAAGAAAGAGAATCGAACTATATGCAGTAGCGAATCACTTGACATTTCAATTTGTCATGCTCGATGGAGATATCGGATTACCGGATGGTCTGTTCGTCCTCCAAGGAAGTAGGCGAAATGCCCTGACGCGTTTCGAGCTTGTAATCGTAGCCACGCTTCTAATTAGTACATCGTATTTCATCGGTGGATCAGTGCATCTCTCATCCACTCTCATTTCTCATTTCTCATCTTCACTCCCATTTTCCCCTTTTTATATCGCGAAAAAAAATACACTGCAAAGAGTCCGGAATGTCTAGATGTCACACTGATTTTCCATTTGCTTATGTCCTCCACGAGGAGAAACCTGAACCGGAACGTTTGCTAAAGTTTTGCCATTTTTTTTTTTCTCGGAAACACATGTTGCGAAAAGTTTTGGAATATTTTAAACTCTGTAATCTAGCTGAACAAAGCACCGAAAATGAATTTACTACGTACCAAAATTAAGTACTTTTTAGGTGCTGATTATGTGCTGCATTAAAATAATTTTTTGTTTTTTTTTTACATTAATTATTTTCGCGATATCGCCAATTCACATTACGTCACAATTATTTTTTAATTATATGTTCTCAGAATATTATAGACTCCAGCCCCTTGACCGTAATTTTTTCAAAAATAACATTCTTACTTTTTTGCGATTTTTGCCCATTTTTAAGAAATTCATAATTTAGCCTGAGATTTTTTTCTAAATATGAATAAAAATAAAATCGTATCAACGGGACATTTCGGGTCACAGAGACCCGTGTTCTTGAATTTACAAACATTGAAAATCATTTTTTTCATACAAAGGCGAAAATGTTCGAGTCCCAATATTTTTGA
The DNA here is from genome assembly GCA_963921915.1 of Hyposoter dolosus. Lineage (NCBI taxonomy): Eukaryota > Metazoa > Arthropoda > Insecta > Hymenoptera > Ichneumonidae > Hyposoter > Hyposoter dolosus. Next base: position 3,097,661 of record OY998139.1, read on the forward strand.
CACAAAGTTTTCTTTCGTCTGAGCTATCACTGGCTTTACCTACTGCGCGAGATGCTCCTTACCTTTTTTTACTGCGAGAGGAATCAAATTTGATGCACCGCCCAAGCGTTATATAGAAATGCTCTTTTTCTTCTCGCCACATTCCCTTCGTTCACTCTTGTGTAGTTCATCCTACGTATTTCGTCATACAACACCAAGACTCCATATGCAATATCGCAAATACCGATTCTTGCAGAACGAAGCAGCTTGGCACTCGAAAGAATAGTTTCGAACGGATTCTCACATAAAACTTCCGACTCAGTGAGGAGCCGCTCGACGAGCTACCACCCAATTCCTCGATATACGCCTCCGGAGTTACCCCTCGTTTTTGTCTTTATTACGAGGCGAATCTAGATCAAGAAATGTCGAATTTTCCACCTCATATTCAAACTCAGTGACCCGTCAATTCCACGAATACCAAATTTCAGAGAGATCCAAGCATTTTTATGTTTGGCGGCCATTTTGTGTCATCCGCCATCTTGTGTTGATTTCACAATTCCCTAGACATCCACAGATCACGAAATGTCGAATTTTCAACCTCATATTCAAACTCAGTGACCCCTGAATTCCACGAATAGCAAATTTCAGAGAGATCCAATCATTTTTATATTTGGCGGCCATTCTGTGCCATCCGCCATTTTGTGTTGATTTCACAATTCCCTAAAGATGTTCAATCCTCGATCACTGCCGAACGAATCGACCGATTTCAATGAGATTTTGCAAGCTGTTTTTTTTCAGCACTTGCTCCACATCGGTAAAAAGATATTCAGCAAATATTTTGTGTCTACGCAGAAGAATTCCGGATTTTAAATCTACAGAAACGAGGTTTCAATCAACGCAGAAAATCTTCTGTGTGGCACTGATGAGCATTTAATCAACAAACAAATCAAACAAAATGAATAATTATTATCTAATCAAACAACGAGGTGGTCCGTGGTAACAAAACAATGATTATGGGATTCGTTTTCAACATTTCCAATTGGTGAGTTAATGGTGCCCATGGTGGCCACCATAAGTTCCTCCGGAATGATCGTTTCCACCGGAATTATGGACGTGGGCGAAAAATCCTCCGTGAGGATCCGCGTGATATTTGACAGTTCTAACGTTACCGCCTGGTTCTTTGATCGTGTATTCACCGGCAACGTTTTTTCCTGAAATTCATTTTTTTTTTTAAATAATTCAAAAACCAACAAACACATCGTGTCTTAAGGACGTTGTATGGCGAGGGTCAAATCAAAATTTTTGTTTTCTGTTTTTCTTACATTCAAAATGGTTTGCGAGCCTAAGTTCATTAAAAAAAATTGTTACTAATTGATTAAATAACAACATACTCTAAATGCAAGATTGTCCGAGGTAATCTGTATTTGTTATATAATAAACAAAATTTCGAAAAAATTTCACGAGCGATTTTTTTGAAAAACTAAATAAAGCTTATTCGATGTTACATAAAACTGTTTGCAAAGTTTCAAGAGGCTTCACCATTTAGAAATCGAAATAGTTAATGTTGAAAATTGGAACTTTTAACACACGCTCTCATGAGAAACTACTGTGAAAATTGTGATTCAACAGTTCACTATTCGCTTTGTGTGTTGCAAATTAAAAAAAATCGTATCGATAGAAAATTTTGGATACAACGTCCTCAAGGACTCTTAAGGGGGTTTCTGCGAGAAAAAAAAACAATTTGTTTTCTCTTGGTGAAAAAAACTTTTTGGACCTCTCGAATATTTCGGATATTTTAGAAATTCGTCAAGACAAAATTGTACAGGCTTTGAGACTCGCGTGGGTAAAATATCCTTAAGCGTCTAAACTCGATTTACCGTCTCGGTGTTCCTTTTGGCCGTGATAATCTCCCGAGTGATGATCCTCAACCCCATAGGCAAACTCGTATTTGGGATGAGCCACGAAATCGACAGTATGATGTCCATGTTTGTCGTGAACGGTTATCTCATGGCCTGGGCCTTCGACAGGTCCGTGGAAATGAGCAAAACTGTGCGCGTGACCTGCCAGCGTGATCTCAAATCCCACGAGCGCCAACAACCCTAAAACTACGACAAACTGTTGTTTCCCAGAGGAAAACAAAATCTCGAATGAAGAAGCATTAAGGCGATGCGCGAAGAACACGGAAGAAAATTTCATTTCCAGAAAAATTCCATTCTCCATTTATTTCCATTATCTTTTCTTTCGGAGTTTGCAAAATCCCGAGGAACGCGATTGAAGACGAAGAAATCGGAATTATTATTTTCTCAAAAATCAACAAACACAATAAATTCTGATGAGATGAAAAATATTCCAACAATAAAAAGCAAAGGCTATAAAAAAGGCGAGAGATAAGAAAGGAAAAGAGTGAGAAGCGTAACGACTGAAAAGCAGGGAAAAGTCAAGTACAGAGAGACGAAAGACATCGTATAAAATTTTATTTCGAGACTCTTGCGAATTGACTAATTTTTATTATTTCCCAAAGCTTTTCTCTCAGAGCAGGTTATAAGCTCGTGAAAAGGGAGCGAGCGAAGGACACAATTTAAGGGATTCTGTCTGCTTGCATCCCTCAAGCATTTGGCTAAAGCAGATACTGCAAATTTAAACTTTTATTGTTGTTTGTGAACTTTTTACGTTGCCCGAAACTTTGCAGTTATTCAGACTCGAAATCGAACGAAAGAGGAGTTCAAGGGGTCGAGCAAGCAAGAGAGAGAGAGAGAGAGAAAATGAGGAGAGTTTCCAAGCGATATCAAGGGCACCTTCGAGATTATACGGAATGTTACAGTTTAAGGACGTTGTATGAAAAATTTTCTATCGATAGAATTCTTTTGTATTTGCACCACACAAAGAGAAAAGGGATATCAAATAGCTCGCGAAATTTTAAGAGGTTTCACCATGTAAAAGTCGAGATATTTATTTATAAAAATCACAATTTTCAGTAGTTTCTCATAAGAGCGTGGTGTTAAAAGTTGCAATTTTCAACATTAAATATTTCGATTTCTAAATGGTGAAGCCTGTTAAAACGTTGCATACACTTTTATGTAACATCGAAGAAGCTTCATTTAGTTTTTCAAAAAAATCGCTCGTAAAATTTTATCGAAATTTTGTTTATTATATAACAAATACAAATTACCTCGGACAATCTTGGATTTAGAGTATGTTGTTCTTTAGTCAATTTGTAACAACTTTTTTTTAAATCACAATTTTCAGTATTTTCTCACAAGAGCGTGTGTTAAAAGTTGCAATTTTCAACATTAAATATTTCGATTTCTAAATGGTGAAGCCTGTTAAAACGTTGCATACACTTTTATGTAACATCGAAGAAGCTTCATTTAGTTTTTCAAAAAAATTGCTCGTAAAATTTTATCGAAATTTTGTTTATTGTATAACAAATACAAATTACCTCGGACAATCTTGGATTTAGAGTATGTTGTTCTTTAGTCAATTAGTAACAACTTTTTTTAATGAACTTGGGCTCGCGAGCCATTTTGTATGTAAGAAAAACTGAAAACAAAAATTTAGATTTGACCGTCGCCATACAACGTCCTTAATGTCAAATTTTACGATGAAAAGAAAATTATTTTATTTTTTAACGATTACCAAGAGTGCAGCGGTGTATTTTAACAAATACGAACCTTGAAAGCCATTATTGCTTGAAATACTGCAGTCACTGTCAGTTACCAGAATGAGAATGATAAACCTGTCGATATCGATCGTACTTTTATACTCTGTAGTGATAGATGGACCAAAAGATTTCTCGCTAGGTCCGGTTGGCTCTCTCGCCCCACCATGGCATAGAGTTTCATTCGTTTTTGCTTATATTTTCATTGGACAACACTTACGCCATGCGAACGTGAGAGAAGCTTGGATCATGCTCGATGACATACGAAATTTTTGCACAATAACAAATTTCCCTTTCGATTACTTGTTGCCAAGAGGTTGAGAGAAAAACTGAGTAACAAAAAGTCTCGAAACGTTGGAATATCGATGAAGGAACGCGTGACGACGCTATCTCCACGAGGAACACGTTTCGCCCAAACAACTTCTCGCCACGAATAAACATTGAGGAAGGAATAAAACGATTAAACAAAAAAAAAAAAACAATAAAAAAGCTTTGAGTTCGTCACGCGATATATTGTTTACCGAAGCGACGATCTTTGTCATCGCGTAACGTTACACATAGAGAGAAAAAGTGAAGGTATAAGAAAAAAAAGGTAATCGAGATTCGACTCGATTGTCCCAAATGTCTCGAGCAATTTCATAAAAAAAAAATTACTTCATCAAATTCCTGCTATAAAAAAATTTCGATAATAATTTTGTAATAATTAAATTTAAATAATAATTATAATTCGCTGGAACAAATGATCTGTCGGATGAGAGAATGATAAATTATTTATGTTTGTTTATATATTTTGCGTTTTTTTTTTCTTCATTCGATAACTCGAAATATTTTAGTGAAAAAAAAAAATGACGGAAAAGACTTGAAAAAATGGAATTGTTAATTAGTCGATGTCCTATGATGTTTGTGCAGGATAAATATGAAATAATGCACCTCATGAAAATTAGCGACATAGAAACAGAGAATTTGGAGCGGGATATACGTCCTCGTTTACTCTTATGCATGCTTTGCTTCATAATTAGAACAGATTTTATACGAACGAGGGAATGATGGGTGGACGCAGCATGAGAGAAGATCAGGCTTTGAATTGAGGGATAGAAAGGCAAGAGAGAGAGAGAGAGAGAGAGAGAGAGAGAGAGAGAGAGAGAGAGAGAGAGCGCGGAATGTAAAGTTAAGTTGACGTCTCTATATGGGAATGGAGAAAAGGAGAGGAAGGGGAAAGAGCGTTTCGTATAAGCTCTTGAACCGGAACAACATCCAAGTGGAGTTACGAAATCGGGACATGATATGAAGCTCGAGTACGGAGAGTCGAGAGTTGCCACCCTTTGGTTTGTGTATGTGCGTGTGAGAGCGCATGCGTTAACCGTGTATAAAGGATTATTCAGAAGTTGCAACTCCATCACCGCATAACGCTACCCACTTGTGTGTATATATGTTTCATACATATTTCTCCTTCCATCACACTCTCTGACTCTTTTTTCTCTCACCCCTTAAATCCTTAGCAACTTATTTTACTTGTTTGCTTCTTTATCGTGTCTGTTCACTGTACAAACGTTAACCCTTACTTGCCAACTTGGGGTACAAACTACCCCGGGCATATTAAGGAAAATAGTCATTTTTCCACTTTTCTTGGTTTTAGCATTTTTTTTATTTACTTAAATTCAATTTTTGGCTGTATAAAGTAAACAATCTTTTAAAAAAAGCTTTCAATATGTTCTACAACAATTTTCAAGTCGAAATATTCAGTGGTTTATTTTTTATAACAATTTTTGTCACTGGGGTACAAATCTACCCCACGGTGGCAAGTACGTAATTCTACAGAGGTGTGGCAAGTAAGGGTTAAATCTCATAAACAAACGTAAAACAAAAGTTGCTCATCTTTCGTCTTTGTTCAATTCGTTCGACCGATAAATAATTCATTACCAAAAATTTGTTGCAACGAAATCCATTCCGATTGAAATGTTGGAAGAGAAAAAAACATCAGGTCGTTGCCGAAAGTTGGAAAATAAAAAATAAAGAATTATGAGAAACGTTGAAATTGATGTAAAGAAAAAAAATGGTTCAATTACAAGAAAAACAAACTATCAAGTCAATCCAATTTCCGGCTCGGATATTCGAGCAAGAAAGAAAATGAATGAAAGAAAAAAATGTCATAATTATCGAAATCGAATTTCTCGAGAGGGAATCATGATTCGCAGCGGTGGCAAGTTTTACGAGTGAAAACTTGGCCCACCCAGCGAGGAGGAAAATACCAGTGCATATGGGTATGGGCCAGAGGCATTGAGGGTCAAAACTAGGAATTGAGTATATATAGAGTGCGCGGTGGACGCTTGATCTGGAAACTTTTTTGCAAACGTGCATAACCGAACCGTGTGGATGAGAGAGCTCACTGAGAAGAGAAAGACAGAGAGAAAGCCAAGTGAGTTTCTATATAACATAAGGCCGCACGATTTGGCAGTCGTTTTCCTATGGAGGTTCGCTTGCCTCGACGCCCAGTTGAGTAAGACTTCCAAGACGGATCAACATCCATATCTATATAAATGTATGCGAGTATTCTGATATTTACTGGGGATTCGGAAGCTGTAAGGAAGCCGAAGGAGAGAGAGAGAGAGCTCTGCTGAGACTAAAATGATCGTACATAAGGGAACGCGGAATATTTCAAGTTGCAAACATGAATGTCTATACGGATATCGTCTTAAGATCGTTGTATGCAAAATTTTCTATCGATAGAATTCATTTAAATTCGCACCGCATACAAAGAGTGAATTGTGAAGTCTAATAGCTCGCGCAATTTTAAGAGCTTTCACCATGTAGAAGTCGAGATATTTAATTATAAAAATCACAACTTTCAATAGTTTCTCATAAGAGCGTGTGTTAAAAGTGCCAATTTTCAACATTAAATATATCGATTTCTAAATGGTGAAGCCTCTTAAAACTTTGCATACACTTTTATGTAACATCGAAGAAGCTTCATTTAGTTTTTCAAAAAAATCAGTCGTAAAATTTTTTCGAAATTTTGTTTATTATACAACAAATACAGATTACCTCGGACAATTTTGGATTTAGAGTATGTTTTTCTTTAGTCAATTTGTAACAACTTTTTTTTTAATAAACTTAGGCTCCCAAATTATTTTGTATGCAAAAAAAAAACTGAAAACAAAAACGTCCTTAAAGTGAGGAATCAGTCTCTATCTCGCCGCTGTGAGTGCGAGAGAGATATCTGCATTTTTTTCTAAATTGAATATTTTCAACGCGGTTTGACCAATCAAAAAAAGCCCCAGTCAGGACATTTTTGCCATCGTCGTGCATACGCTGACCGAGTATTTTTTTCGATTAGCCAAACGCCATCGAAGAATGTCAATTTCGAAAATTGGAGGTGAGTTCCAGTGACTGATCGATCGTCTTAAAGCGATGGCATGAAAGGTCTGAAAAGTAGAAGAGGATGGATGCCCGTCATTGGTTACAATTTTGCAAATGATTTCGATTGGAAAAGTTGGATTCACAAATGATTATGCGGAGTCGAGCTAAATGGAAGTTGATGCATGCGAATGAGTTGAAAATGAGGGAGAAGAACGAGATTGAAGAATGGGAAGTATTTAATAAATGTGGTGGAACAATCAAAGTGCGTAACTGAAAAATGACATGGTGCAGTGACAGTAAGAAGACTCAACTGGGGAACGAGGCAATTGGTGAAATCCAATTTGAAATATTTAATGATGAAGCACTCTTCGATGTAGCGTGACACATCTTTACATCCGGTGACATTGAAAAATCATAGTTGTAGAGAGACAAAAGAGTGTGGAAGAAAGAGGAAGGGAGCCAAACTTCAATATAGACAGCCTGGTAATACGATGGGCTCTTGCAGTTAGCGCACCTATTCAGTTTGCTAACGATCTCGTAACATGATGGGTTTGTGGGCAAAGATGTCGAGAGGTCCAACAGCAAATAATCCCAAGCTCACCCTTCAGAAAAATGAGCGAGAGCGAAAGAGAGAAATAGAAAAAGAGAGTTTTGGCTTTCATGCTCAGTTTTCCATCCTCTCGCTCTTGCATCGTTCCTCCTTTGCTTTTCCCCAAGAGAGGACTCTGCGTGGCCGCGATTCGATTAAATAAGGTCGATCGAGAGTTTCCTGCACATATAGAGAAGGGTATATAGCTCATATGCAGGATATACCGGAGCAGAGGAGCAACGACGAGTGGCGAGGAGGAATGAGAGCAAGAGAGGCATCGTGCATCACGCTCCAATTCGCCGGAGCGTCCGATCGAAGAAAACCGCTTGCGTCGCGAAAAAAGGTATGTATCTATACATATAGAGTAGGAATTCAAGTAGCAAGTCGTACCGGTGCCCCGTCATTATATGATTTTCATTTGATCCACGAACTCCGAATGGCGATTTCATTTTTCCTCTCCATCACAGTTTCAACGTGGTTACCCTGAGTTTGCAATTTTCCACCTTCCGGATATAGTGCATCTTAATGAGAAACGAATTTTTTCCTGGAGTTTGAGATTTCAACAGGAAGTTTATGATTCGGATGAAAATTAACCTGCTGCAGATCTTTCCGGATCATCAAGGATATATCATCAGCGACCATGTGAAGGATTGACATGATTTCGTTTCATCAATGACGAATTAGAATTCCTCATTGAATTGAAAATTGTGTCCATGACATGATGTCGACCGATTGTCATTGGATTTAATCATGCTTATCATTCTTGATATGAAGAATCATGGGAATGATGATTTTTCCAAATTCAATGCGATCAAGAGTCAAGGAAAGGAAAAGTCTTGTCATCATCATCTTTCTACAGCTATTTATTGATCCTGCATTGACGTTTCAAACGAATTCCTTATTAATAACATAAACTTGAAGAAACAACAACGGTAACTAGAATCATCGAATGATTCTCAACAGAAAATAGGAGTCCATGGGATCCCCAATGCTGTAGAGGGAAGGAAGCATCGAGACTCAGTGTTTCCCATAGGTACCACCTGAATGATCATTGCCCCCATGATTTTCAACGTGAGCGAAGAATCCACCATGAGGATCGGAGTAGTACTTGACAGTTCTGACGTTGCCACCAGGTTCATGGAGATGATACTCGCCGGATAGTTCTTTGCCTGGTTTAAGAAAACCCATAAGAGAGCTAAGCTAGAAATCCATGATTCAGAGAAGAAGAAAAGGGAGATGCTTGAGCAGGCAAGCTGCAAATTGCTGTAGCAGGAAGCTTGAGAAGGATGAAGAAGAGTTGGGAAAATCTTGACAGGATGACATCTCTGGGGAAGCGACTCAGTCGTATGTCTTGTTTAACATGATTGTGTAATGCGATGTGACTGACGCGGTTGGACCGAAGAAAAATGAGTATGCAGAGTCAGGGATCATGATTCTTTTCGCATTTCCTTCGTGGACAGCAAAAGTTCAAGAAACCCGGGGAACGTGACGAAGATACTTTTGTAAAAGTTGGAAAATATTAAAGGGAATTATAAGGGAAGGAAGACACGGTCAACGAGGGACGAGATGATTGTGATCTTAGTCAAGGGCACGAGGAAAGTTGGCAAAGTTGTTCGTCTGTGATTTTAATTAATTCAGCATTGCCATGAAAAAGAAAGTCTAGACATTGGTCTGCAACTTGAGAGTGTTTCCCATTTCCGCAATCACCTGTTTTTAGGCCAATCAAATCTAAACGCCGATGCATGACTAAACGACTAGATACTTCCACATTAGCCCCATCACCAGAAGCTTTTTTCAGGCCATCCTGACTTGGGAATTTGTGACTGTAAATTAACATCGAAGGTTGAACCCGATCTAGTTGATGACCAAGTGGGTATTTGATTCGTCATTCCCAGCTGGTTGAAACAATTCAAAGACAATTCTACCAGAAACTCCAGTCGTTGGGCAGGAATTGAATCAATGGGATTGCCAGATATGTTGCGAGTCAGCGGAATCGAGAGTAAAGCATCAAAATGAACAACATTTGCTCTAGTGGGGACCTAAGCAAATCGATTTGTTGACAACGGGAGTAAACAGAAGCTTCATTACGTCACTCGGTATCAAAGGGAAGGATTGGTAGAGAATCAAATAAAAACAAACAAAGAAAAAAGACCATTTGGACAGGAATGTGAGGAAATTGATGAAACGACAAACTGACCATCTCGATGTTCTTTCTGTCCATGGAAATCTTTGGTATGATGGTCCTCGACTCCATAATGAAATTTGTAATCGGGATGAGCTTTGAAATCATGATGATGGTGACCGTGTTTGTCCTTCCAAGTGATTTCCTGATGATGTCCGCTGACAGGTCCGTGAAAGTGTTGGAACGAATGAGCATGATGTTTGTGATGATGGTCACCGGATCTTTCGTGGCTTGCGTCGTCCATGGCATCGATTTCATCGAGTTTATGGTTAGCTAAGGTAACGAGAGTATTATGAAAGAATCGATGTTTTGCCATGAGGAGGGAAACGTGCCGGGAGCTCGTTTGAGCGAATTAACCGAACAGCCAATAAAATAGAGCGTTGGTAGGAGCAAAGTACACACGGAGGAGGTTAAGGGAGTCGGAGCGAAGAGTCTATACCGCAGCTCTTTCAACGTTGACTCGTTGATCCTACGATAATTTACCTTCTCGATGTCCCACGTGGATCCCAAGGGCACCTGCGCTCAGGAGAACCGACAGGACGAAAGCCTACGAAAATTTATTTGTTCTCTTCAAAGACTACACCTCGTTCTTCCCCCACATCGTTACGGTAAGCCCCAAAAAACAAATGTCGACTCTTCCAACGGGAGACTCACTCTCTCTCCGGAGACTCGTTCAAGACTCGACATTTTGGGCTGACAAAGGGCTCACAAAAAAAATGAACAAAAGCCCATAATCGAGGTGTACGATACCTTAAAAAACGCCATGACTGCTATAGCTCGAATGTGCTGGACAAACTGTCAGCAATCTGGAAACTCTGTCATTTTATATATTCATCGGAGCAAATGTTGACTCTTGCTTCGGTAAACTTAACGATCGTAAGTCAGTTTCCGATTCCCATAAAGCACCAAATGTTTGCCTGACTTTTGGCATTTTTCATTTCTCTTTATTTTTCTTCCTTATTTTCTGTGAGTCTGCAAAACTGTTTTTGCAACTTCGCTCAGACCGAGTAGCAATTATTGAAGTTAAAGGGGCGGAGAACTCAATGCCCCATGTTCCACAATGACAAAGCCGATTTACGATCTTCAGACCCAGCGATACCCAACAACGATACACTTTTGCTAGTTGAGAAATCGAGCCCAACAAGGAGAGGGAAACTAAAAACATTGAGACTCTCTGCTATCGAGTTTTACGTCCTCCAACACACACACACACACACACTCACGGACGAAACACATGGAAGATGAAATGGGCTTATTGTAAAAGCCATCAAGCTCTGAGCGTGTATGCTCGATTGACTTGGGCAAATTTTCGAAGCAACCACCTGCCCTGTGTGAACCATGAACTTTCGAAACTCTATCCGATCGAAATTAGAAGGAGAAATGATGGAAGAGTTGAAAATATGTAATTCAGACTTTAACGCTTACTCGCCACCTTGAGGTACAAACTGCCCCAGGCTTATTAAGGAAAATAGTCATTTTTCCACTTTTCTTGGTTTTAGCATTTTTTTTAGTGTACTTAAATTTAATTTTTGGCTATATGAAGTAAACAATCTTTTAAAAAAAGCTTTCAATATGTTCTACAACAATTTTCAAGTCGAAATATTCAGTAGTTCATTTTATATGACAATTTTTGTCACTGGGGTACAAATCTACCCCATGGTGGCAAGTACGTAATTCTACAGAGGTGTGGCAAGTAGGATACTGTTGAATTTTCAATGAAGCTGCTGGCCTCGTGAATCGATTTTCGTAATAATTCAAAATTCAACAAAAAAAAATTAGAATTATTGGTCGAGCCGTTTATCCGTGAGAACGATTTAAAGTCGTTGTGACGACATCGCACCAATGAGAATCCTCATGATGACTGATCAGAGCGATAAAGGTGGCCCGAGTGATTGAAAATTTTCAACAGATGATAAATCAGTTGGAAACTAAAATCATCTCTTTCGTCCAACGAACAAAGTCGTCGAGGAAAGAATTTCATCAGGTAAAAGCAACGATGTGGATGAAGGTTTGGTTTTTCTCGTTGATTTCAATAGTTCAATATTGTATCTTAATTTCTCGGTTGGTTAAGCGTCGGAGAGTCGATTCTTCTGGATACATAAGGAGCCGATTCGTTACGTTTCAACGAGTTCCGGTCTCGCTCGACGATTGCTTTTTTTTTCCCCGCCAAGCCCAGCAGAAACTTTCTTCTCTCTCGTCACAGCTCGAACGGTTTTCATAACGCAACCACTCGGTTGCTCCAACATTTTTCTATGAAATTTCGACACGTTCTCAGCGGATTCGTTTATAGACGAAAAAAAAACGAGAATAAATGATTTAAGGACGTTGTATGGCGACGGTCAAATCAAAATTTTTGTTTTCAGTTTTTTTTACATATAAAATGGTTTGCGAGCCTAAGTTGATTAAAAAAAGTTGTTACAAATTGACTAAAGAACAACGTACTCTAAATCCAAGATAGTCCGAGGCAATCTGTAATTATTATATAATTAAAAAAATTTTGAAAAAATTGTACGAGCGATTTTTTTGAAAAACTAAATAAAGCTTCTTCGATGTTACATAAAAGTGTATGCAAAGTTTTAAGAGGCTTCGCCATTTAGAACTCGAAATATTTAATGTTGAAAATTGCAACTTTTAACACACACGCTCTTATGAGAAACTACTGAAAATAGTGATTTTTATAAATAAATATCTCGACTTTTACATGGTGAATCCTCTTAAAATTTCGCGAGCTATTAGATATCCCTATTCTCTTTGTGTGGTTCAAATTTAAAGGAATTCTATCGATAGAAAATTTAGCATACAACGTCCTTAAAAAAAAAAGAAATCATTGATAATGTGGTCAATTAAGGAGGAAAGATAATTAAAACGTATCTTGTAAATGAAAAAATCCTATACTATGCCATAATGGTCTGGAAATTCTTCGTCGTAGAACGTGCCTCGACTTTTTAAGCACTCGAGAAAAAGATAAAAAATAAGGAGCAGTATGTGTGCAGGCGCAGTGGTGGCAAGTGAGAGAAGGAAAATATCACAGGATGGGTAGCTTAAGCTGGGTAAAACTCCACGAGGAAATAGTAAGTAGGGGGCGTTTGCGGTATAGCTAACGTTGCATCAATTTATTAGATATTCATGGAATTTCATAACGTCCTATGTCTCCCTCATTCCTTAAGCTACCTTCTCTTTTTCTCTCGGCCTCTCTCGCTCTCTCCGTGCTTTCGTACCTCGTTATTGCGTTACGTACGATATAATGTTGATTTTGTACTAAACCCTTCGGAGTTTTACATATAAAACGCACTTTGGATGAAAGCAGAAGGACATGCGGGATCAAACAACAGAGAGCGCGTGACATTTGATGAATATGATGTAAAAAAAAAAAAAAGCAACCAATTATTTTTTTTTTCACCAAATGATTGAAAACCATCGATGTGAAACTCCGAGCACCGAATAATTTGATGGAGAAACTTCATTAGAAGCAGCAGGTATAAAAAAAAAAAAAGAAAAAAAAAAAAAGAAAAAAAAAATTTCGAATTTTTTCAGAATTATATAGAGACCGGATTTGTTAATTATTCGAATTGAATGAAATATAATATTGAAAAGCTCAGAGACTGTCAGGAGTGGTGTGGAAAAGTTAGGATGAATGATTGGCATAGCAGCAGAGCGTTTGTGTAGCGCATGATTAGTAATTTGGTAGAGAGAAAAATGGGGGGTTTGGTTGGTGGATAGAAGTTTTGTTTAATGGTCGTTAATCCAGGTTGGTGGAACGTGAACGTGTGGTCAATATGGATGAAACATGATATAGGGGGGTGTAGGTACGTATCGGGATACTAAATGGGCACTCTCTTTCGAGGAGGGTATAGACGGGAAATAATCGAGACTGAAATTGAGTCTGGCCAACGGAATAATGATGTCCCTCTCATCGACTAATAATTGGCTCTTTCAGCGTTAACGTTAATGAATATTTATTCACTATAAAACACACACGTGTATGAAGCACGAAAATGTGGAATAATTATTTACGATGAGGCGTATCGCACATGACATGCACGCACATATACACAACACGTTTTCATTGTTCATTCGACAACCATCAGAGTTAAATCTTCCTGGCATTAAATTCTCAGCATCTCTTTTTCTCTCTCTCTCCCTTTGCGATCGATATTCAAAGCGTCGGTTACTATTACTATTCACAAACTTGCGTAGCTCCCCCCATTCCTTCAGTTTGCGGTTATACTCTGCTGCTTGGTATGGAGCTAATCCTCAATAAAAATTCCGCGTTCCAACTCGCTCGTCGGCAACGATCGTGTGGCTACGAGAGAGAAAAAGAAAGAAATAAGGGGAGGAGGAGGAGGAAGAGGATGGAAGCATCATCTCCTCGCTTGATCCAGTCCGGAACCCACCAAGAAGACTTACGTTTTCCCCGATACGGGAGCGGCATTCAACGGCGACAAGGCGAATTACGGAGATGAAGGGCTTTAACTAGTTTCCCCAAAGCTTTCGGCATGTACCACGACCTTTTATATCAACAAGGGCGTAAAATACTCCCCGGAGTATTTCACCAACTTTTTGGGGAGAATAGGCGCCTCGTGTATCCAATTTTTTCTACATATATTTCATTTTTCCATTTCGATCGAAAAGCACCGAATCATTAATTTTTCACTGCTTCAATTAAATGGCTCTGTATTCGCTTCTAATGGGACTTGAAACTCCAGCTACCGCTCATTCGCTTCGTTTTTCAATTCTCTACGAAATCCCACTTGATTCATCCATTTATCTCAATTTGCTGATTCGTTACGAATTTTTTAAAAGTCATCATCGATTCTCCACCACTCCGCTAATTTCGAGGACTTTTTTCGGACATAACCGTTAGGGCTAGCGGGATTCTTGCAGTTCTATTATTCAAGTCTACCAAAACACGTTTCCAAACACACCCACCAAAGCCCTGCAACTCAATTCTTTCTCCAGTTATGACCGTTTGAAATTTCAACCTTAAATTCTTTCATTAAGCGCCATAATTGCAATTTATCGAAATGAGGATGAGGTAAAAAAAAAATTGTCGATGGCGCGTTGGTCCACGAGTTAATTGATTGAATCAAATTTCAAACTGGTGATTAACAAATTAATTATAGCTGGTGAGGCAAGCCATGGGATTTTTAATAATCGAAAATATGAAAAACGTGTGAGATATGAAAAAAGCCAACTTTTTGGAAACATAACGAAAAAATGGTAGACCGGAAGGAGGTGAATCCGGAGATTCATGCATTCTCACAATTTCCTGGTGAATTTCATCGCGGGAAGGTGAAACGCGCCGGTGTCGAATGGTTCTGTTCCATTTTCTCCTTTTTTTTTTCCCTATTTCTCTCGTGTTTTTTTCACAGCCTCTGAATCGCCCAGAGACTCGTAATATTTGCCTACACGTATGTGCGCAAAAAAGTACAAGCCAACTTTTCCGAATGCAGCTCGTGTATTTATTTTTTAATTTATTTACTCTCTCTCCATCCCTTCAGTCAACAGTTCGGTCAAACAGAATTGGGAAAAATCGTTGAGCCAAACTTTCAGAACGTTCCCGATACAAGCTGCATCCGAAGTGAAAGGATCCTTTGAAAAAAAATTCACTCATCAACGTTTTTCCTTCTCTCTCCAATTCAAGAAAATCAATAGACAAAATTAAAAAAAAATAAAAAATAAAAAAAAAAAACTAATCCCAATGTCGAAATTGAAAAAAAATTCAAAATTTCCATTGATACAATGAATTAACGTTTGAGGGATTGGAATTTCTCGAAATGGAAAAGGGAGGATACAAATTTCTTAAAAAAAAAAAAAGTTCGCAGCCTACTGTTAATTGCAATAGCAACAAAGGAAAAAATGTTGAACAAACAGAAACAAAGCCGGGTCAACTTGTCACGGAGTATTCGATGCATTTCGTAATTGCACTTTGACTTTGCTCCCCAACACGACTTTCTAATTACACAGGCAACAAAACCGTCCATCTAGCCTCGAATCGTTTGATCTCCGTGCATTTTTTTCCACGCGTTAATTCGCCCTTGTTTGTGAACCGAAATTAACGAGAACATAATGAAATAAAAATACAACCAACGAGACAAGTTCGTAGTCCCGAGTTTGTGAGTGAAAAAAAAAAAAAAAACAAAAACAAAAACAAACGTTGATGAAGAATTGATTGCTTCTGAGTGTGGTCCGATTAAATTTATTATCGATTAGGATTACTGTCTAGAAACTGGGATGGCTCAAAACTCCAGAGATTAGTGCAGCTTTTTAATCTGTCAGGGATTATCAACATTCTGTCTCGATCTAAAGATTATCGTCTCATCCTTCAAGAGCTTTCCTGCACCCTAATTTATATCTTCATAAGCTATAAAAAAAATAAAATTTAAAAAAATCTCCTCGTCGAAAAGAAAGTCGAAAAAAAAGAATAATTAATTTCGACACGATTTTTGCTTTACATTTAACTGCCAGTTGGTCTCAACTTTCTACAAAATACAAACAGTGAGAAAAAAATGAAGAAACTAGTCATTTCATCATCAGCTATAAAAAAAATTTAGCCATTTTTTAAACGAGCCCGTTGGCCACCTTTTGGACAGTATTAATTAATTGATTAATTAATTAATTAATTAATCCAAATAAATAAATGTCTGTATTGTTTATTAGGAAAGGAGGAGATAAAGCAGTCCCCGAGGCAGTTTTGATGAATCAAGTTTAAGGAGGTTGGCTACATACGACATTATGATAAGAATTTAATAAAATTTGGTGACAACATTCTTTTCAACATTCTTATTTTTCGTCTGCATAGTTGTCGAATAATTGGATTTTAAAATATGCAAAAAATATACCAATCTGAATCCTATGCTCATGCATGTAAACTCTAGTGTTGAATAACTCGAAAACTATGCAAAAGAAAAATGTTAAAAAATTTGGATATTAATATTTAATACTAAAGAATACACTCACCAAATTTCATTAAATTCTAATCATTTCGAATTTCCCTATGCTTTTAACATTGCAACATTGTTCTGTGTAGTCAACCTCCTTAAGGGGGTTTATAGTAGTAGTAGTGGAGTTTTTACATGCATACCCTTGTCGGGTTTTTACATGGTGTGCTTTTTTTTTTTTTTTTTTTTTTTTTTTGTATTTCCTCTATTTATTTTTATTTCCACTATTTGTTTCTTTTCTTCCCACTGTTTTTGTTTTTCTCCACTACGCACACTGTGGACCTACATTTTTTACGTGGGTTCCGAACCACAGAGAGTACAGCTTAGGACACTTAGAAAAATCCATTGGTGTCGGCGGCGGGAATCGAACCCGGGCTCGCTGGGTGGGAGCCGGGCCCGTTACCACTGAGCCACTGCCTCTCTGCCTCTCTTTATTCGGAGGGGAGTATCGAGCGAAGAGACCAACACTTGTGGTTGCTCAAGCTATTTTGCTCCTCCGGTACAACCAGCCAGTTCGATATTTCGCGTGCAAGAGCGTTCACAGAGAGCGAGAGAGAGAAAGAGAGCGAGAGAGAGGGGGGACGGGAGGAGGCTAAAGGACGAAGCTGCTATAATGATAGAGTCGGTGGTGTCGGTACTCGAGGGATTGAGACATTACGTGCACGAGAGGTAGAAACCTCTCCACTCTCCAGCGCGCCTTCCAAAACTGTTAGGGTTGGTTTAGCTGCAACAGATGTACAGAGACGTGTCTCTAGCGATTCTCAAGTCCGGCGTAAGAGAGTCCTGCCTGTGGCACTTGCTATTAAGCGCAACGCCTGCGCAATATATATGGCAAATTCTATACACGAAGCTGCTTTTCTTCTTCCACAGATGAGAGAACAAAACGAGTCGTCGAAATAATTGACAAGCTTGAAAGCATTCTATGGATCGATACAAACAAAATATATCTTCTTTGCTTTTCGTATCATTATTTTTTAACGACTGCGTCCGCATAAATTCGCATTTACAAAAAAATTAATACTTTTCATCAAAAACTCACGAATTAAGTGGAACGTTTTTTTTTCTCATAGAAACGATCAGTGTAAATGTTCAAAGGAACAGCAGAGTCAATTTTGCTTTGAATGGCTGATACGGATTCACGATTTAGCGCGATATCGCTGACACAGACGTTTCGCCTTGAGGGAGACGAGCCCCCTCCCCCCCCCCCCCCTCTCCTAGTCTCTAATCTGCTTCTGTCATGAGCCAGAAATTCACGATCGAATGAATACGACACTACGAAATGAGCAAATTCTCTATATATGTGTGTGCTTAATATCCACACACGACTAACTCCTTCAGGGAATTTCAATTGAACAATAAAAGTGTTTAAATTTGAATTTGTCAGGGATATTTCGATAGAGTGGAAATTTCAAGGAAACTCACGGGCAATTGACAATCCTGTTAATCAGTTAAAGAGGTTCTATCGCGATAATCATAATAGTATATGGAAAATCATGAGATACAATATTTCCAAGACAATATTTTGACATTTTGCGTGAATCGCAATTTAAAATCGTATTTTTAACATGAGGTCTTATGGGAAGTTACGAATAAAGACGATTTCTTACAACAAATAACTCGATTTCTATAGAGCCAAACTTTCTCAAAGTTCACCTTAAGGACGTTGTATGGCGACGTCAAATATAAATTTTTCATTAAAAGTTGATTTAAAAAAGTTGTTACAAATTGACCGAAAAGCAACATATTCTAAATCCAAGATTGTCCGAGGCAATCTGTATTTTTTATATAATAAACAAAATTTTGAAAAAATTTGACGAGCGATTTTTTTGAAAAATTAAATAAAGCTTCTTCGATGTTACATAAAAGTGTATGCAAAGTTTTGAGAGGCTTCACCATTTAGAAATGGAAATATTTAATGTTGAAAATTGGCACTTTTAACACACGCTCTTATGAGAAAAAACTGAAAATTGTGATTTTTCTAAATAAATATCTCGACTTCTACGTGGTGAACCCTCTTAAAATTGTGCGAGCTATTAGACATGACTATTCTCTTTGTGTAGTGCAAATTTAAAGGAATTCTATCGATAGAAAATTTAGCATACAACGTCCTTAAGAAGGCTCATACGAATTTTCGAATAATTCAAATTGGAATTTATCAAACGCATGATAAAAAATAGAATCTTTTTAATTGATTATTATATTTATTGGAGGAGATTCAATTTATTCGGATGGATGAAAAAAAATTGTAATTCTCGAATGGGAAATGATAAATAAGCGATGAAATCTTTTTGTATGCAGCATAAAAATGAATGGCGTTTAGAGCCCTTATTGGGAGGATATCTATGGTTATGGGAAATGATTTTTTACGATGTATCGATCGCGATTGGATATTCGGGGGGATGACCACGGGGTAAAAAGGATTTTTCAAGGGGAGGAGGTTTTGGGTGTGTGCACGATAGCAGAGGAAAACAATTTGGCTATTATCTTGCCCATGATCCAGTCGGCAAATTGTTCTTGGCCATCGAAACTAAGATTTTTCTCCATTTCCTTTCCCCTCCCCGTCTCGATCAGCCTCCCTCTAAACTTTTTATCAATAGATAAATTGTTTTTTTCTTCGATACGTGACCGTTGGACATTGGCGAATGAAAATTCGAAGCGGCGAGGGTTTTGTTCGTGTACAGATTGATAAATACGAGACTTTCTTCTCTTCCTCTCCGCATTCGCGATCTCTTCCTTTTTTCGATCGCTCTTTCTCTCTCCTCCTTTATTCCGAACACTGGAGGGAGTGTATTTCCCATTTTTCATTAAAACGACGCCAGCTAGTCGGCCATATTCGTTGCTCACTCTGTACCAGCAGAAACTTTCAACCCGAGGGAACCAAACAAGCGTGTAAATTCAACTGTCTTGGTCACTCATGTTCTCGATCCATATCTCAACGCATATGCGATCGAGCTCACTGAAAATGAATTTTCTCCATACCTCGGTCGAAAGTACGTGATTCCCGCATCGATTTCGATGCAGAAAGTGCGACATTCGTGCATTGGTAAAAAAAAAACACGATCGCCCTCTGATCGGGAGCAAATAGTATTTTCGGCTGCCACGACTGCCGAAAGTGACTTTCTAACCGTGTTTTCTCTAATGTCAAAGTCTAATGACAGAGCTGTTGTGTTTTCCCAAATTTGAATTTTTTCCATGATCCGTTTTTCTAAGGTTAGAGCTTTTTGGAAAATATCAGAGAATCAACTATTTGAAAATCAAAGTGCAAGAGGACAAATTTCGAAATTTTCGTCAACCGATCGATTTGTTGACGAATGTCCATTTAATAAAAATGAAAACTGTGAATCTCGTGAAAATATCGTTAACAATTTTTTGCATTGCAGTGGTCGTGATAAATATGATGGAAACAAATTTCTGGAATAAAAATCTTCGTAAAAAATATGATTTTACATTACACTGATGGTCGTAACGTTGCGTTCCAACGAAAAATACTTTTTCTGTGAATTTTTTGTTCAAATTCAAAAACCATGACAATTTTTCTATCGATTCTGTGTTTGGATTCTAAAAAAAATTCTTTTATTGTACGGACGAAACATTGAATAAGAATCATGAGCTCTGTTCAAGAGAAAACATAATTTCGTTGCATTCCAACGATGGAAACTTCAATATTATAATTTTATTAAATTTTGTGATAATAGATCACAAAATCATGCACTTGTATCTGTGTGTTGTGGATTATCTATTACGTAAAATTTTAAAAAATTCGTATTAGTTTGAATCAATTATTGTTTTTATTCTTCGATGATTGTGTATCTTTTCGTTGCTTTTCTTGTGTATTTGATGCCTGCCCCCGACCAGCTGGCACTCGCTTCGCTCGTGCCGCAAATGTCGGGGCAGGCATCAATACATGAAATCTGTCATGATCGATAATCTGCCGTGAATCGATCGTACTTTCGACCGGCTATGGAGAAAAATAGTATACACCACACGGGCAGAAGTTTGGAAGCCCTGAACTGCGCAACATCATGCCCTCGGCTTCGCCTCGGGCATGAAGTTGCGCAGTGCAGGAATCCCAAACTTTCTGCCCTTGTAGTGTAATATACTATTTTTTAAAAAACCTTTGATATTTTCTCGAATACGAAAATATTTTTTGACAATTTCAAAATTTTCGTTATTTTGGCAGAATATTTGGTTTCTAACGGAATTTTCAGCGAAATTTACGAGAGGAACGATCAAAATTTGCTTCCGAAGATACTTTCCAAAACATTTCTTGCTGCGATGACACAATTTTTAGGATTATTAAAAACAAAAAACGTTCACTCGAGCGTATCGAACAAAATATCGATCTTTTCCTTAATCAATTGAATTTCGATTCAATTTTTTTTTTTCGCCAATAAATTCATTTTTCTTTCAACTTTCGACTCATTAATTAACGTATCTTTCGAGTTGTCAATGGAAGCGAAATATTCATTAAAATTTGAATCAACTCGCGAGGCTCGAAATCTCGAAGAAAAAATTAAAAAAAAAAAAAATGTTGGCGGAAATGAGAGCCTTTCGTAAGAAAGTAAAAGACGTTGAAAAATGTTCGTCTCTGGTACCTCGTAAATTTACACCACCGGAAAAGAGACCGAGAAGGAAAGAATAAGAAAATAAAAAATAAAAAACGAAAAAAAAAATGGTGCCAGGTGCAATAACGTGTGACATAAAGTTTCACGATCACTATGTATAGGCTATAAAAATGTGCAATAAAGGGTGAAACGCGAATGATGATCGGATATAAAAATCCCAACTGTATCTACAATTTTTTTCAGGTGGAGGCTAAAAATTTTTCAAGCGGTTTCTCCACTCTTCTCAAAATATTCGAATAAATTGTTTAAAAATTATCAATTTCAATTTTTAATTAAAAACCAAAAAAAAAAAAAAAAAGAGTCTCTAACACGAAATTCTTAAAAAAAATTGTCAACCGGATTCTGCCAACGAGCAATTAAAAAATAATTTTTTCCCAGGAGCCGACGATTTTTTTGTGAGAATTTTTTCTTTTTTTTTTTTTCTTTTTTTTCCACACTCAGACGCGTATGGATCGTCGAGTGGAAAATGAGACGAGAAACGAGAGCGCGGAGGAATCTCGAGCAAAGCCAACATCCTCGAGCGATATCAACAATCTCAGCAATTGCAAAGATCCTCCCTGTTATCCCTTCGCCTTCGCTTCCCTGCTTCTCTTGGATTCGCAATGTTGACTCTTTTTGCCTTGCTCACACATGCAGACGTGCGTCGTATTTTCTAAAGCAACGTCTCACGTGTGTCTGATGCACGAGGACGATTCGTCAGAAAGCCAGTAGAAGAGATCGAGATGACGCGTATATACGATATAAATGTACAGGGTGTGCAAAAATAATGTCTTTCGGTCGTTTATCGACCGAAAGAAAAAAAATCCTTGGCCCAAAAATCAAATAAATGGCAGAAAAATAACGAGAACTAAACTGGGACGACTAGCACCTCTGTTTTCGTAACAGACCTTCTCGTTTTCATATAAACACTGACCTAGTAAAATTAAGTCAAAATATAGCCACGTGTAAGGGGGTTAAGGGCTTTCTACAGCTTAAGGACGTTGTATGCAAAATTTTCAAACGATAGAATTCCCTTAAATTTGCACCGCCAAAGAGAACAGTGATGTCTAATAGCTCGCACGATTTTAAAATGTTTCACCATGTAGAAGTCGAGATTATTATTTATAAAAATCACAATTTTCAGTAGTTTCTCATAAGAGCGTGTGTTAAAAGCTGCAATTTTCAGCATTAAATATTTCCATTTCTAGATATAGTGAAGCCTCTTAAGGATATTTTACACACGAGTCTCAAAGCCTGTACAATTTTGTCTTATCCGAATTTCAAAAATATCCGAAATACTCAGAGAGGTGAAAAAAGTTTTTTCACCAAAAGAACACAAATTATTTTTTTTCTCGCAAAAACCCCCTTAAATTCTTAAGGACGTTGTATGCTAAATTTTCTATCGATAGAATTCCTTTTAATTTGCACTACACAAAAAGAATAGTGACATCTAATAGCTCGCACGATTTTAAAATGTTTCACCATGTAGAAGTCGAGATTATTATTTATAAAAATCACAATTTTCAGTAGTTTCTCATAAGAGCGCGTGTTTAAAGTTGCAATTTTCAACATTAAATATTTCGATTACTAAATGGTGAAGCCTCTCAAAACTTTGCATACATTTTTATGTAACATCGAAGAAGCTTTATTTAGTTTTTCAAAAAAATGGCTCGTAAATTTTTTTCGAAATTTTGTTTATTATATAAAAAATACAGATTACCTCGGAAAATTTTGGATTTAGTGTACGTTGTTCTTTAGTCAATTAGTAACAACTTTTTTCAATCAACTTAGGCTCGCAAACCATTCTGTACGTAAGAAAAACTAAAAACAAAAATAATCAATTTTCATAAATATTTTTTTTTTTTTTTAAACGTCTTTAAGGCATTATTATGAATGGAGCTGTACAATATTTGCAAAAGATCAACCATCCCTTTTTCGAGATATTGTCAATCGAGGATCGTACGATCTTAACTCGATAGAAAAATTTCACACGTTTTCCAGGACACCTTTTGTAAAGGTATGGATTCCCTTATCAAAGTGTATGCCTCACTTGCATAACGTGCATGTATATAAAAAGAAAAAAATGCAAGATGCGTGACAAACGTACGTGTGCATCACGTTTGGTCTCGGTGACGAGCCAAGAAACGTGCGTCGATTCTGCGAATGTTTCGAGCAAGCAATTCCTTACTGAGATTTTCGATTGCAAGTTTTCTTCTGATTCCATTAAAAAAAAAAAAAAAAAACCCCATAGATATTCGACTAGGTCATGAAATGGAATAGAAAAAAAAATCTGAAAGTTTTGTCCCATCGTGCAATTTTTCGTTACCGATTTTTCAAAAACATTGAGCCATTTGTTTATTTTTTACGATAAATATTTTCAAAAAAGTGATAAAATTTTGAAAATCGTTGATTTTTTTTATTTTTATCGTTTTTTCCATTGAAACATCGTGGGTGGAAATTCAAAGGTCCAGATCGCGTGTGAGAATGGCGTAAAACGTATGAAAACCAGAGAGACAATGATTTGGAAATATGAATATTATCGACGGAGGATTTCTTTTGAATTAAAAAAAAAAAAAGGGAGAAAGATAAATATATTTTGGGATGGAATTTGTCGGCGAGAAAATTCGTGGATTATAGAGGAAAAGGCATTTGGAGCGATTTTCTGGTGTCTCAGCAGAGTCCAGAGCTCTCGTGGGAATCACTGAAGTCTAACATACTCGAAAAGCTCTTGGGTTGGCAACGCGGTGCCATCTAAATTTCAGGCTCAAGATAGAGAGAGGAAAAAAGATAAAGAGCAAGAGTAAAGAGAGTGGGCAAGAGAAAAAGAGATAAAGATAAAGATAAAGATAGAAAAGAAAATTTCAACGTCATCGGAAAATCGTAATTCTCCTTCGGTTATACGTTCAACGATTCTCGTTGAAAAATATATAGTGTCGTGAGAGACCATCTCGGCTTGCTGCTGGCTGGAGGTAATAAAGTATTAACGAGAACCGAATGCAGTGGGAACGTCGAAAGGGCTGCACTCGTGATATCGAAAGCTCGGGAGATTGTTTTTTTTTTCGTTATTTTTTCTTTTTTTTTTTTTTTAATCTACAAATTTATTTTCGGTTCTCGAGAAAATATTGCATCGATAACGAATCAATTGATCGAGGTGATTATTTTTGTTCGCGTGTGCGCGATATTCGAGTGTTTTCCCAACCATTTCCATTGAGCTCCTCGTCGAATTTCCCAAACACTCACTGAAAACAAAATTTTGTTGGAAAAGATATTTTGTTCGATACTTTCGACTAAACGTTTTTTTTTAAAGAAATATTTTAGAAAGTCTCTTCGAAAGCAAATTTTGATCGTTCCACTCGTAAATTTCGCTGACAATTCCGTTAGAAAACAAATATACTGCCGAAATAACGAAAATTTTGAAATTATGAAATTGAAATTTAGTTGATCGTATTCAACAAAATATCGACGATTTTTAACAAAATTTCATTTTCAATGCTTGATTTCATTTTCGAAATAAATTTGACAAAATATTTATTTTTTAATTATTTCATTTTATTTCAAACTCCGATACCAGGAAATCTAATGGATCGAGAACATTGAACCGAACGGCATCAGCTCAGTCGGGATTCGTACGATTGTTTTAAAAAAAAAAGTCTCAAAAACTGGCCCTTCCACTAAAAGTTATGAACGATTTAAAAATTCATCAATTCTCGACATTTTTGTCCAGTTTTTATATTTTTTTTTTTTTTTTTTTTTTTTACTTATTTGGAAATGTTGCTTGTTCATACGATGCAAAGTTATCGTCGCACAAATACAGCGACCGAGAGTGCGAGAGAACGAGGCAAATAGGGCGAAGGAGGGAGAAGCCACGTCCCTGGTTTATCGAAAACAACCAGCGCGTGAATTTTTTTTCGCTCCATCAAACCAGGCACATTGTAAATGTCTATAGTTGGAGTTATCGAGCAAAAGGACACAACTGAAATAACTTTGCATTTGGAATTCAACACCGATGCCCTTTTCGCTCTCAGCAAGGAGCGTTTTATTTATACGAGCATAATAAACGTGCGTCAGAGTCTGTCACACTCGTAACTAGTGAACGAGACGTAAGAAACTGAAATATTGATGCTCGGTGATCCGGCCAGGCTCTATATTTGCTTTTTTTTTTTTTTTTCATCAAATAGTTATCCATCATTTTGATATCCTTTCTATTTTTTCCATACGCAACGTCTTGTCCATTTTTTTCCTTTATATACGAAAAAAAAAAAAAAAAAACATTTGGTTTTTTTTTAATTTTTTTTTTTTTATGGTGTTTCAAATAAATTATGGGAAAATCTGGCAATCGAATAATGGGAAATGAATATGAATAAAATGTTATTTTGAAATTTGATTAAAATTTGAGCACGTGAATTATTGATATTACGACAACTTGTTGAAAAAATGTCAATATTTTAGAAATTCAAGTATTCATGGGGAATAGACAGTTGAGGATATGCAAGAATTGATACTTTAAAATGTGTGCCTTTTATATTGGATTTAAAAAACGCTTATAGAAAGTTTCAACATCAAAGGGCCAGCTCTCAATCCCTTTTTTCCTTCTTCTCCTCCTCCTGCTCGTCCTCGTGCTCTAGCCCCTCTTTATATTTTCGATAGGATACGTAGCCTGACGAAGCCTCGCTCTCGCAGTACACGAGAATGCAATATCGCACGAATACGTGCAACGCGAGGATGCTTTTGAAATTCCTCGTATATCGAGTTCGCGAGGACTCGCGATACGAGGATTTGATTTTTCATAAAAGGTGCTTTTTCATCAATTCCGCCTGCGCATTTCTTCTTATTTCTCAGAGAATTGAAAAAAAAATAAAAATAAAAACAAACAAAAAAACGTCCGAAGTGTTGAGTCATCGGCAATCGAAATCTCGTTGAAAAAAACTGACTTCGTAAATCGTAAAAAAATATGTATTTTTGAGGCTCCGGGTCAAATTGACCCGGAGTCTCGGAAACGTGTTTATTTGGTTTCTTTTTTTCACTGCCAAGTTAATTCCGACAAAATCTATCGAATAAATTAAATTCGGAATAAAATAACAAAACACGTGATACCAAACGAACGAAATCAATTCATAAATATATTTCGATACAAATAAACGTTTGAATAAATTATTCAAGCGAATCGAATTTGCAAATATTATAGCCAGCATCTCGTTCCAAACGAAATTGCTTCAACGAACGATCGATACTATGCTCGGTATTTGCATCCATTCCAAATCTTTAAATCCGTGCTTTTTGGCGATGACAAATAAAAAAGAAATAATCAAAGGACCTTAAAAAAAATTGATTTCTTTCTATCAAGGACTTTGTATGGCGAAGGTCAAATCTAAATTTTTCGTTTCCAGGTTTTCTTACATACAAAATGGTTTTCGAGCCTGAGTTTATTATAAAAAAGTCGTTACAAATTGAATGAAGAACAACGTACTCTAAATCCAAGATTATCCGAGGTAATCTGTATTTTTTATGTAATAAACAAAATTTCGAGGAAAATTTACGAGCCATTTTTTTGAAAAACTAAATAAAGCTTCTTCGATGTTACATAAAAATGTATGCAAAGTTTTGAGAGGCTTCACCATTTAGAAATCGAAATATTTAATGTTGAAAATTACAACTTTTAACACGCGCTCTTATGAGAAACTACTGAAAATTGTGATTTTTATAAATAATAATCTCGACTTTCTACATGGTGAAACTTTTTAAAATCGTGCGAGCTATTAGATGTCACTATTCTTTTTGTGTAGTGCAAATTAAAAGGAATTCTATCGATAGAAAATTTTGCATACAACGTTCTTAAGACTCTTAAGGGGGTTTTTGCGAGAAAAAAAAACAATTTGTGTTCTCTTGGTGAAAAAGCTTTTTGCACCTCTCGAATATTTCGGATATTTTTGAAATTCGGATAAGACAAAATTGTACAGGCTTTGAGACTCGTGTGTAAAATATCCTTAAGAGGCTTCACTATATCTAGAAATCGAAATATTTAATGCTGAAAATTGCAGCTTTTAACACGCGCTCTTATGAGAAACTACTGAAAATTGTGATTTTTATAAATAATAATCTCGACTTTCTACATGGTGAAACTTTTTAAAATCGTGCGAGCTATTAGATGTCACTATTCCTTTTGTGTGGTGCAAATTAAAAGGAATTCTATCGATAGAAAATTTTTCATACAACGTCCTCAAACTGAAAAAAAAAGAAATTCCGAATTTTTTGCGACGCGGTAAATTTATCATCACCAGAGAATTAATTAGGGAAAAATTTCGACGTAATTTGGAGCTCGATTGGGCGAATTCTTATCGACGAAAAAAAAGCATTAATATTAAGTTCATGATCTTTCGTGCAAGTAGATATTAAGGTAGTCGTACTAGTTGAAAAGGTAGCAGATGGCGAGGATTAAATTGTCTCTCATGTTTCAAATTCTCTCACTCACTTTTTAACTTTTCTACACGAAATAGAAAAAATAAGAAAAAAAAAGAAAATACGTGGTGTGCACGGAGCTAAAACTCGACGTACACCTTGAGGTCGAATTCTCTAACAAATTGCACTCTCGCGGCTACTTAAACCTTGTAAAGCCTACCGCCTTAAATCCTATATACATATAGATGAGGGAATGAACGGATGTTCATGCAAGACGAAAACTTAACTACTCACGAAGTGAAAGTTCATCGAGAGACTTTTCGAATAATGCTATTCAAAATTTTCAAACTTGCGGAAAGAAAAAATGGGTCCACGAGAATTTTGAGAGAACAGACTCCATTAACGTGGACGGGACATCGAGGCAGACAATTAAATCGTTAAATAGAATTCATGGAGAAAATTTGATACTTCAGAAAAATTTAAGAAAACTAAAAATTTGAGAATTTAAGAAAAATTTTGATACTCCAGAAAATTTTCACTCGGAAATGAGTGAAAAAAAGAAATTGAAAACAAAATTCAAAAATATTTTCGATATGTTTGCCAAATAAACGTCCAATTGTTATAATAATAATTCTAGAAAATTTTTGAAACGATTCTTTTCGTTTTTTTAATTTTAATTATTTTTTATTTTTTTTCAATTGATAAGCATCGAGTTGGTACGTAATTTTTCTCGATAAGAACGGAATGGAAAACGATGGCGGACGAAAAAGTGGGCTCCGGGTCAAAAAGACCCAGTGTCTTTTCGAAGACCCAACTTTTCGTTGATTTTGAACAAAAGTCTAATTCAAATTTCACGAATGGAAAGTTTCATTGATTCGCAAGCGGAGCAGAGACGTGTGGAAACAACGAATCGAAAGTTTTTTTTCTCGGGCACAAGCATTCTCATGCCCTGATTGGCTGAAGCAAATAGCGCGAGCCCAAAAGCGCATGCGCTTTAGATGGAAAACTTTTGGGTTGGCAAAACTGTCTGAGATCGGTGGCGCCACTGGCAAACTCAAGTTATGATTCTGGAGCTTCTGCAGACGCTCGGTTGGTTCGTTCCCTCGCCCATTTCGTTCTCGACTTCGTCGGTGATCGGTCGAGTTATTGCGAACCAAGTGGACTTTCAGTTTAATTAACGAGATCGTAATGATCGAGAAAATCAGTCGAACGAGGTGAAAATTTGGAGAAACGACTGTTGGAAAATAAAGCAATTAAATCGAGTCACGGAAAATAATCGAAAGATGAAAAATACGGAAGAAAATGAGGCGGAATTGCCTGGCCACGTGGCGAAGCGTTTGACGAGCCACGAGGTCGAAAAAATGCGTGAACAAGATTCTCGGCTCGTCACAGAATTACGTGCCAGTCAGATTGAAAAAGATACTCGAAGAAATTGGGACTTGTTTTACAAAAGAAACGACACACGTTTTTTCAAGGATCGCCATTGGACGACGAGAGAATTTCAAGAGCTGCTCGAGCTCGGCAAGGCCAATGAAGAAAAAGTCATGATGGAAGTTGGATGCGGCGTTGGTAATCTTATTTATCCTTTGCTCGAGGATGGTTTAAAATACAAAAAAATTTATGCCTGTGATCTCTCACCGAGGGCCATCGAGTTTGTTAAGGTAATTAACATTTTTCACCCTTCAAGTACACTCTGGGTCTGTGGGACCCGGGTGAAAAATGACAGTCTGTGCTAGTTTGAGTTCTGGGGCATAAAATACACACGGGGTCTGGGAGACCCGGTGTGAATTTTTTACACACTGGGTCTGAGAGACCCGGTGCAAACTTTTTACACACTGGGTCTGAGAGACCCGGTGCCAACTTTTTACACACTGGGTCTGAGAGACCCGGTGTCAATTTTTTTTGAAGGAATTCGCCTAAATCAATGTCCTAGGCTCAAAGTTCACTTCGGGTCTGGGAGACCCGACATGAAATTCTGGAATCACTCGTTTTATTTGCTCACACACATTTCATTTTTGGCACTTTTACTTCCTGGAAGCAAACGGTTGAAGGTTTTTGTTGTTTTACAGTCGAACCCTCTGTACAAAGCGGATCTCATCAAAGCTTTCCAAAATGATGTGACAATGGAAAATTGCTTTGACCAAATTGACGAACCGGTAGATTTGGCAACTCTAGTTTTTGTGCTCTCCGCTATTCATCCAGAGAAATTTAAAAGGTAAGGAAATAAGCACTAATATGCAACAATAATAATCATTAATGAAGAAGCAACGAGTAATCAAGAATTATGTCAATTTTGCAGCGTCGCGGAAAACATATTCAAAGTTTTGAACAGACACGGCACACTTTTGTTCAGGGATTACGGTCTCTACGATATGGCTCAGTTGCGCTTTAAGCCGGGTCACAAAATAGCAGAAAATTTCTACATGAGACAAGACGGCACAAGGTAAACCATTTGAATCAACGGAATTACACAGAATGAATATTTGGTGAAAATTTCTTTGAAGTTTATTGCATAATGATGATTTCATAGTTCAACTGATCGACGCTGATGTCTTTACTAAGCAATGTCTTTCGCTCCTATCTGAAAAACTGCCTCTGACCTTGAAAACATTGAAAAACTAATTGCTGGCTTCGCTTGACCAACTGAAATCTCTTTGCAGAAGTTATTACTTCTCCGTCGACAAAGTCAAGGAGATTTTCGAGGCTGTGGGCTTCGAGACACTGAGCTGCTCGTACGTGGAACGCAGGACTGTTAACTTGAAGGAAAATGTTGATGCACAACGCATCTTCGTACAAGCTCGATTCAAGAAACCTTGACGCGCTATAAAAGCCAATGGAGCCTCAAGTACGTTTTATCAATGTTCAAAAATATTATCGAGAAACGAGATTTATCTTTCCTTATTAATAATCAATGAAGTTTTGACTCGATGCTGATTTTCTGAATTTGCATCGAGCATTTAATTTTATGAAATTTGGTACAGCAGTAAATTATGATAAGAAAAAGATCCAGTCAAATTTTCAAGAGGCTACAGAGAACCAGAAAAAAGATATTTGCATTGGTTTATACATTCAATTAAACATTCAACATTGAGTTTTATGATAAATCTCGATTTTCATTGCATTTTACAATGAATTCTTATCAATTAGAAGAAATCACAGTTGTCGTTGTGAAACATAACGAAATGTATGAAATCAATGTTAAATTCATGAAATTACCAATGCGAATATTTTTTTTCCGGTTCTCTGTAGCCTTTTGAAAATTTAACTGGATCTTTGTCTCATTAAATTCTGAACGGTAATTCTAAAACCGACAGTACTACCTTGAAGAAGAAATTAAACGATTTTCTGTTGGAAATTTCGTCTCCTCGAATGATTTTTTTCTTTTCTAATGATGATCCCATAGTTCAACTGATCGACTTTGATGTACAATCTTAGCAATGTCTTTCGCTCCTATCTGATAACCGAAAAAAATGCTAATTAAAAAAACCTAATTTGGAGCACAACGTAAAGATGTAATCACTATTTTCAGAAAAAATACCAGACTGAGTTCTAACGATTGGAAATCGAATGGGCAATCCTCTCTGAACAAGGTGAGATTTTCTGTTGAAATAATTTACCATTTCCGGTGTAAAAAGTTGGGTTTTTAAAACCTCAAGACAAAATGATGATTCCATAGTTCAACTGATCGACCTTGATGTACAAACTTAGCAATGTCTTTCGCTCCTATCTGATTTTTTCAAAATTATCCTTTCATTTTTAATTCGAAATCTCGAAATTTTCAACTAACTAAAAAATCGTTTTTTCTCACAGAATTCCCAAGTCGAAGGACGAAGGGAATTTCCACTGCAGAAACAATCTCGGTGAGTTTCAATTATTTCCTGCAAATTTTTTTTTCTGTAAATTCCTTTTTCTTCGCAATGATGTAAATAATTGGTATTGAAATTATAATTTATGATGCAAATATTTGTTTCGTCACTACCACTGAGAAAAAAATTCTCAATAAATTCAAAATTCGTTCATTTACCCCAAAAATCATAATTGACCCTTTTTTATTACAGGGAGAGAGAGAAATGAAAAACTCAAGGCCAACGAACAGTCCAACGACGAGTGGAAAAAAAAACCAAGTGAGTTTTCAAAAAGACATTTTTTTTTTTTCGATTTTACAAATCCATTGTGATGAAACACTCGACTGAATCTTTCGTGAATGATTGTTACAATTTATTAGCTCTATCTGAATGAAATTTGACGATTTCATTGGAATTTGGCGATTATGGAATTTCCTAATTAGTTTTTTTGTCTTTTCGGCTTTCCAGATGGATTTGAAACATTGCGATGATCAGTGAATATTCAAATTGATACAAAAAGAACGTTGTCCTTCGAAAACGTTGAGAAAATTAAAAAGGAAAATGAAGAACATGAAAAAATGAGAGAAAATGAAATTTTTCTGGTTTTTAAAAACGAAAGTTGTTGTTGACTGAAGCAACTCGGTGATAGACTTTTCGACTGGAATTTTCTCGTCTTTTGGAATAAACGAATGAAAACTTATTCGATATTTCGTTGGCTTTTGCTTTTACCTTGAATTACGAAACGTCGGCAGAATTTGAAGAAGCTCGGACATTCGCACGTCGCTTGCAAATGGCACGCCGGATTGGACAACGATTCGAAAAAAAGCAGAGAAACAAAATGAGCACGACGACGAGCGTGCCACCGAATATAGCGCCGCCCACTCTTTTCAGTTGAGTCCTGAGCGATTAAAAATGTCTCGTCAAATTGCGAATTCCTTGGGGATTAAATGGCCGATCGTCGTTGATGCAAAATTTTCATCGAATAACAATTTCCAAATTTTCTTGTTGAAAGAAACTTTTAAAAAAATTATTTTGTCAATGGGCCATCAATTCAGTTCGGAAAATCCACATTTATCACTTTCATTGCTTATCGACACACGTGTATATTTCCAAGAACGAACCGAACCGTCGAGATCGTTAAAAAAAAGTTAAGAAATCTGCTTAAAAATGGACATTTTCGAAATTTGCAATAATCCCTTAAAAACTCTGCAAATTTGTCATTATTAATAATTTACATGAAAATTCAACCATCATTTCTGCGTGGGATCATGAATTGGAAATGTTGCCATGTCTCGTAATGTTGACAATGGCGATTTGTCAAATTTCAACTCTGCCCATAAATATTTGTTCGTCGTGCGGGATTAAAATTAAAATTAACGTGTACTCACATGCTACTAAATTCGGTTGGGGAGCAGCAATAATGATAATTGAGCTCGGCATTGAAACAACATGCTGACAAAGTTCTTAGCTTTGCTGTAGCATTGCATACGAAAAGCTGTCCATTACTGTGTTCTTTCGGTTTAACGCACCTTGTTTCTTCAGCGAGTACATCTGTCGATGTCAGAACGAAATTTTCCAGAATTTTATAACATTTAGCCTCCGAGCGTAAAGCTACAAGTGCATTTTGGGTCAATCTGACCCACGGCGTTTTTCAAGCCGTTATATTCTGATAAATATGTATTTATTTTTTTAGAGACGTTATTTGCAATAAATAATGCATATTTTATGGCCCTGAAGAAATTTTTTGACGAAACCGAAAATTAAATGCCAAACAATTGGTGAAAAAAAATTGTTGGGGTCAAAATGACCCAGTGTGTACACGAAGGGTTAATTATCACAGATTACTTCTTTCTATCCAAAAAATCCTTTCAAATCGATCGAACGAGAGGAGTGCGGATAGGATGGGAAGAAATTGCAAAATTGGATCGTTCTTCAGATCGATTTTTCTTCTAATCATTATCAGAGAATTGTTGGGGTCAAAACGACCCAGTGTGCACTCGAAGGGTTTATAAACGTTTCATGTTTATTCAACTTTTAATGATTATTCACGACTTTTTTTATTATCTATGCATTTACGTTTTTTTTTTCATACGACAGACGAATCATTCGTACTTACAGGTCAGTAGTGTCAAGGTCATCGAGGCCATGATTCTGCATACGGTTGCGAAATTGAAAGACATCGAAACAACTTTTGAAAATCTTTCTTATTGTCATCAATTAAATTTCTAACTATTATCAACAGAAAGTTAATAAGTTTCACGAAGTCATGACATTTTGACACAAATCGATCATTTTTTACGTAAAAAAAAAAAACAAAACAAAACAAGGCACTCGAGGTCGCTATATGGATCGCTTATGAGCTGCGAGCTTCCGGAAGTGAAATTTGTCAAGATCGTTTATCCGGTCGGACCGGAAAAGATTCGAGCTGAATTTTTCGAACGCAGTCGTCGGAATATTTTGCATTCGCTTTCGAAAATTCGATCTGTATTGGGACGCCCGATCCATAATCTTTCGAGAGAGATGGAACGGGACGCGAAATGGTTTTTTCAAAATTCGGTGCCCTCCACATTTTTTTTATTGTTTTATTTCAATGTTACGATTGAAAAACATGATTCTCGGCGGCAATTATTCTTACGTTGTAATTAACATGGACAATTCGGTTCTAAAACTTAAAATTAATTCGTGGGCTCAATTTTTTAGACGGGAGAATTTTTTTTTTCGGTATTGTACTTTATTTTGAATTCTTCGAGCATGCGAGTCGATTCAACATCTTCTTTGAAGAGACTCGCGGCTTCTTCCCTGATATTTCGCAGGAAATATTGCCTAGAAAAAAAACCACAAAGAATATGCACTGACTTCGTGTTTTTGCTCATCACAATTGATCATTTTTAGCAATTTTCTTTCGTGTATTCTGAGGTTATGTTCGATCTCGAAAGTACTTTCAAAAATAATGAGAAAAATATTAATTATTGCAATCTGAAACTGATCTTTACGATTAATTCAATTTCATGATTTAATAAAAAGCATTCTCAGAATTCTTTACCTGTTGTAAAAAGCTATGCAGCATGCGAAAACAGCTGATCCAAAGATTATAGGAAAATAAAGTTTTCCTTTTCCTATCGCGGTGCCACGGACTTTCGAAACGGTTGATGCCATTTTTTGTTTACGTTTTTCGTAATTACTTAATTATGAATAATGAGTAAATCGAGTTTTTAAAACCACACGTTTTCAATACTAAATCAGCCGGTTTGACTTTGTTATTGCTGTGCAAACGGAGCTTATCTCTTTGATCAGTCACGAGCTTATAGGGAGCGCACGACCGCTGCGCGTTACTGTAGCCGGTCACGTGGAACGAATAAATGAGTAAATGAACCATTATTTCGTTTATTTATACAGCCTGAGTTATCGGGTTCAACGTCATGACTGTTTTCATGAGTTTTAGACGAGAAGCTTCACGTAAGTTCATAGAAAATTCGTCTAATAACCAAGGACCGAGATTATTTAATTTCTGAGGTTATGTCATCGTGACTTTGTTCCATTTTTTGTTTCGTACGTTTCTCTCTATACTTTCAATTTTTTTTCAAAATGAAATTTAACACTGTTGTCATTGTTGACCCACCAATTTTTCAAAAACTCGTCCATCTCCTATGAAGAAAAATTTTCTGACGTTTACACTTCGAGATATTTAATTTCTAGTTTTTTATTTTTCCCATCTAAACGCGTGTAAATTCAAGTCACGTTTCGTTAAAAAGTTGCAAGAAAAAAACAAAAGAAACGCGACTTCAATTTACACGCATTGAGATGAGAAAAATAAAAAAATTGGAAATGAAATATCTCAAATTCTAAACGTCAGAAAATTTTTCTTCAGAAGAGAAAACTGTTAGTTTTGGTGCCAAGAACGTTTGTACAAAATTTTGAAAGAATCCTAAATAAAGTTGTTTTGTGATGGTAATACGTAAAGCGCCCGTAATTTATCAGTTTTTTTTTTCTTGCTCTTTCTCTTGGTAGCAAAATTTTTTAGCGTATTTCGAAAACCGCTGAGTATTTTTCTTGAAAAACTTTTTACCAGGTACGCTACGAATTTTGGGCTTTTCCCCGACAATATTCCAATCTTTTAGCATGTCGAGCGGTAACGAATTGAGTTTTGTACCGAAAAGAGTTTTGGTCCTGGCCAAAGTATCGCGATACGATTTTGAACGGTTACGAGAGCCCAAACTTAGCGACAAAGAAATTGAAAGCAAGCTTTTGGAAAGAGGCTCCGATTACGAAGCTATGCTTCAGAGTCACTGCAAAAATGAAGACGTCGTCAAGCAGGCCGTCAAAACCCTAGAGACGCTGAATATCCAATACAAGTTGACAAACAGGTTGAAAAAATGTTTAAATTACGCTGGTTTTTTCATTTTTTTACTTTGTCCGTCCGCGAACGCTAATAATTCTTCAACGCTCCGATAGGCTGAGCATTGATCAGGCAAGCTTCGACTGGGCGGATATGATATTGGCGATAGGCGGAGACGGCACGTTCCTACTCGGAGCCAATCTTGTTTACGACAACAGCAAACCCATACTTGGAATAAATTCGGACCCGTCAACGTCGGAGGGTTATTTAATGCTTTCCCCAAAATACACTCGTCAAATACCAAAGGTCTTTGAGATGATGAAATTAGGAAATTTTCATTATCTCATGCGCAGTAGAATCCGAGTAACTCTGCGCGGAACTGGAATCCTAAATCCTCCCTTCCACATGCACGAGAAAGGACGAATCCTTGGGAAGGAGAGTTACAAGCCTTATTACACCGACAAGGATTCGGATATGGACAATTGTTACATTCAGAGGTATTCTTTCGACAATTCTATTCCCCATCAAATTCGATAGAAACTTTTGAAGATTTTATTCAGTTTTGAGATAAGCCGAAAGGAAAAAAAGAAATTAGTCCATTTTTGTTGTCAGAAGTTTTCACGCTGATGAGAAAGAAAACACGACCGTTGGTCAGGATCCACCGAAAGAACGGAAATTACCGTGGTTGGCTTTGAACGAAGTGAGTGAAACAAAATTTCTAGAGAGTAAAGATGTCTCATGACCCATCTTTTTTATTTGCTACTAAGGTTTTCATCGGAGAGTCTTTGTCTGCGCGGACCAGTTCTCTCAACATAAAAGTCAACGAAGGACCCGATTTTCATAAAGTCAAAAGTTCCGGTTTATGCATCAGCACGGGAACAGGATCGAGCTCTTGGTACAGAGCCATTAACAGTTTGACCACTCAGATGGTTAAGGATATTCTCAAGGTTGCAAATCCTGGCAAAAGCTACACCGAACAGGAGCTTGAAAAAATTTGTACAGATTTCAACGACAGTCTTCAATTCCCTGCTGGTAATTGTCACTGTCATAGCTGAACCAAGCGTGATACGAAAATATTGTCGAGAGCTTTTTTATTGGAAATTTCGTGTTCTACGACTTTGGTCCTATGCAATTTTGCTGTATCTTTGATCGTTCTCGAAGTAGGGCCGGCAAAATGAAACTAACTAATTTCCATGATTCAAAGGAGCTCTTGCAATCTGCTCTCAACACTAAAGTATTGAAGATACAAGAAAATGGTCAGGAACTTTTTTGTAGAAATTTTGATTCTCTACAAAAAAGGTCCTGTGCATTTCTCCTCCAACGGCAGCCGTTTCGCCAATAAAAGAGGAAATGTTAAAAAAAAACGAAAAATCACCAAGCGAAATATCAATTGAATTTCCTATAGACACTTGCATTCAAAATAACTAATTCCAGATGACAGGAGAATGAGTTACGCCATAAGAGACATAATCATCAACGATATATGGCCTTTGCCAAAAACGATAGCGCCTCGTGATTTTTGCACGACGATGACAGTCCAATCGCAATGTTACGACGCTGGTTTAGTGTTGGACGGTGGAATAGGCGTTCCTTTCAATGTCGGGACAACGGCCTATTTAACGATCAATCCCGAAGATGCTCTGAGAACGATCGTTCTCGAAGATTAAGTGCAGCAAGAGAAAGGAGGATAAAAAAAGAAAGATGGAAAGTTTTACAAAAGTGTACATAATTTCTACCCCATTTTATAATTCCAATTACGTTTATACAAAAGTTTTTTTTTTATATTCATATTATTGACTCAAAGTCCAAAGTACCAGTAATAGAAATTCACTGATAGATTAATTATAAAATAATAAAATTAAAAATTAAAATATAATGTATAATTATAAAATAAAAAATGATAGAAAGTAAAAAAGAGGTAAAGACTTGTACGCAATATTTTACAAAATTTGCAGAAATTAGAGCGGTTGGACGATTTCTCAAAAAACTCAGATTTTCATAAAATTCGAAAAATCATAAAATTTAAACCGTTCGACCGATATTCCCCGAATTCAACACCAACCTTCCTATTATGATACTCTATTTATAAAAAAAAAAAATTAGTAATAAATCTTAAAATTTGCGCAAGTTAGAACGTCGACACTCTTTTTTTGAAAATTTCAAAATGTCGTAGATTTCGTATTTTTCTAGCAATTCCAACAAAATTATTAGAGAACGATAATTATCGTTCGATAATTATCAACGATAATTATTTAAAAAATTTCACCGTCACATAGCTTCCTCTATGAGGAAGCAAAATTAAAAAAAAAATACAAATTATAAAATAAAAAATAAAAATTATATTTATCAAATCAGAAATATATAATTATTTTATAATATTATTAATTAATCAAGCGTAAAAGGTGGTCCGTGGAAAATTTCAAATAAAAGCCATTTTATTCGTCGGCATTACTCGTTTCAATTTTTTTTTTATTCAGCCCTACACGTCGCAGATCTTGGTTGAAAAATGCATTATAAAATACAAGCATTTTTTGCACAAATCTGATTTGTTGTCGTTAGAGAGAGAGAGTTGAGATTTTCGGTCAATGCTTTCGTGAAAATTTTCTCGAAAAATGACAAGTTGGAAAAGTTCTTGGTTACATTTCCGGTGCCTAGCGACATGTGGGCACTGCGACACCTCCACTGAGATAGGGAGACTTTCTCCATCACCCAGAATCGCCAGATCTACGAAAACGCTTCATAGAGCCTCAGCTTCGGGATTGAAGCTTTAAAACTTTTTATTTACTTTTTTCCGAAAATGGTGGGTCAAAATTTTTCTAGAAACGCAAACGACTAGAACTCTTCACGAGGACACGTAGGGAGACTTTCTCCATAAGCCAGAATCGCTAGATCTGCGAAAACGCGTCAGGGGAACTCGGCATCACGGGGTTGAATTTTTTTTTCTCTTTGTAAAAAAACAGATTTGTAAAAAAAAAATATAATATTGTCAACTGGACGGGGCTAACGCAGGGGCTAAATTGAAAAATTATTTTTCAATTAATTTCGGGGGGCTAACTCAGTGGAGGTGCGAGAGACGAAAAAGCGAATAAGTGAGAGCTATAGAAAATTGGCCCACCGACTTAGGAGACTTTTGCCATTTTTTCAAATTTTTTATGATTATTTGTCGATAGTTTGTGACTGTTTGATTAATTAAAACTTTCGTTTGATAATATTTATTATCAAACAAAAAAAACAAATAAAAGCGTAAAGTTAGCCGTCACTTTTAAAAATTTGATGCAATACGATTTTTTCGAGTGCCAATCGATTTGGGAATCGTTTGCTTGAAACAATTGTTTAAACGTTTGTGTGAACGTTATTTTACCAATTTGATACAGCTGTTTTCGTAAAATTATTGTATGAAAGTTCATACGACAAATTCAAATCAAATCATCTGTAAATAATTGTAAAGTTACAGCGTGATGTTGTTTGCTTTTTACAGCGAGTTCCACGACACAATAACTTCAAAATAACTCTTTTGAAGTAATTTACGTCGAAATAAAAGAAACCAATGAGTCAGGAGGACAAACAATGAATTTTCCATATTTCGAATGGAGTGTTTGTTTGATCGGTGGACGTTTATTATTTAATTATTTCGTTGAAAATTCCGCTTTCTGTTGTGCAGTGAAAAGAAAACGACACGAAACTTATGCTTTGCTTGAAACAGGCAAATAGCAATGGAAAAGTTGGTCGTGATTGTTTTTAGGGTGGAACAGTATAAAACAAACAACGTTTTGATATGCCCAAACAAACCCAAATAAATTTGATTCGTTTACTCACTTTTGGATGCTCGTTCCAATGATCCAGCATAGTCCATCGTCATTCGTTGAAAAACCTCTCGAGACTGCATTTTTTGAACCGACTGCCGCCACAGAAAAATCACTCAATCACTTTTCACTTCGCTTCATTAGATTCGCTGAGATTTAGTTTCCACATTAAAACCGCGGCAATTCAATGTTTCATTCAACATTTCTACACGAAAAGCTCATTAATTCGTTTCACGCACTTGTTTATATCATCAGCAGACAACTATGGAGACCCGCACCATAAACGTTATTTTGGAAAATGAATTTTACAATTTGTCCCCATGAATTTTATTGCGATAGCAAAATTCTTTCGATATTAACGGTTTAATCAAAAAATTCATAGAAAAACGATCCATGTTGCTGCTCTCAGGCAACCAAAATTGTTTTTTTGTGAAATAAAATGTCTTCGCACATAATGAAATGGACATAGACCGATTCTAAGCAACAGCCAGTGAAACGACTTCTGTAAAACATCGTCATGGAGAACCGTGCATGCTCGCGTGAGTGCACGCGTGCTTGCGTGCTTGCCTTACGTATGTTAGCATGCAATATGTTAACATAGACTGCGCTTATACGCCTCGCGGTGCAAGCTTCCAGCACACTTAGTCGCTACGAACGTGATGCAAATGCGTATGATGTGGTTGCCGGTTCGACTTCGATTCGCATATGCGTGTGGGAACTTGCAAACTACAGAGTAGATTTATAGCATTTTCCCACATATTCTTGCCGACAAACCTGCATAGGACGCCGCGAGTTACTGTAGGAGAGGAGAGCTTGCGTTTGCTCGGGGTAAAGTTACATCAAGGGCGAACCCGGCGTGCTTGCGTACACGCGTACGTGCGAGTGGACACACGATTCTCGAAAACGTTATACAAAGAGTCACTAAACTGGCCGTTACTAATTATCGGCTTAGTCATTTATTTGTGCGAAAATTCATGGACAACGATTCAACATTTTCCCGAAAAAAAAAAAAAATTTATTTAATTCTTTTTTAAAATCCTTTTTCTATGTCAGTTTGTTGCAGACGAAATAAAGTTTATCACCGTTCAAGAAATATATTATAATAATATCAATATTATTGATTATTATCGCGTAATGTTTATATGTTTAATTAGAGTTTTCATTTACTGATTTAATATAAATCTTCAGTATGAATATTTATGATTTGATTTTTATTTGATCGAAGAATAAATTGAATCCGAAAGAAAGATTATTTAGTTCGCTGTATTATTCACTAGAGATCAAGTAGAATTCTTCTCATTTTAAACATTCCGTTCACTCAGCAGCTGCGCGTCGACGAACGATAAAGTAACGCATCGAGCTGGCCAACCGACGCACACGTGGCACTCTTCATGCGGGCCGGCGCCCAACTGAACATCCTCATAAGCGACAGGCTCTGTTCCTTCCGCTCGCCCCTCTCTGCCGCGGCTACCAGCCCGCCCCACCATCGCGCTTCCCACGAGCCGCCCGAGCGGTGCAGCAGTCCAGCGATCGGCCCCTCCCCCCTTCTCCCTACAGCGTGCAACCGATCGCGTCGAATACTCGAGACTGCAGAGAATGTAAACAAACCGAACGGAAACGCGTAGAACGCGAACAAAACAAACGATTTACACCAAATAAATTTACTTCAAGATATTCAATAAATATTCAATGAAATATATTTAAAATAAACGCCAGCAGAAACCGATGGATAAAATCTCATTCGTTTTAAAATCCATTATTGCCTCAGTTATTTGTCCATCCATTGCCTCAGTTATTTGTCATTTGTCAATCAAAATTCTCTCAATTTTTTCGCAAATACGAAAATTTGACGTTACTATTTTTTTGGTTCGCGTGATTGACGCCGCGCGGGTCTCTGACCCCCAAAAATATTCTCTATGGATTCATATTTTTCAATGCATTTTATGATGAAACGTCGGAGCATTTCTTCATACTACCCCAGTTTATGCGATTAATCCAATATTTTATTTATTCGTTTCTTTAATAAAATACGCAGTGTCTAGCCGTCCGGGTAGTCGGATGAAGAATATTCGTCCAGATTCCGGATCTACGCGATGTACATTTTATCCAACGCGTTTATGCGGACGAGCAAAGATGGCTTATTCGTCCGAACATACTTTAATGTACGAAATGGCTGCACGAGTAGCGACAGCCGGTAAAATAACGTTCAAACAATATTATTTGTTTCGAATGAACGATTCCGAATCGATTGGCACTCGAAAAAATCAAAAATTGCACCAAAATTTTAAAAGTCGCGGCTAACGTTGCGCTTTTTTTTTATTCCGTTTTTTTGATAATTAATACGATCTAACGAAAGTTTTAATTGATCAAACGATCACGAACTATCGACGAACAAACATTACAAATTTAAAAAAATTACAAAAGTCATAGCCGGGGGGCCATTTTTATGTAGCTGCGTAAGTGAGGTTAGAAATCCGGCAAACGAAACTTGAAACTTGAAACTTCGAGTCTGGTCTCGGCCCCGGCAGTACGGCGGTGTTTGTTGACAAACAAATGCGACCTTGCCGCGAGAGGTTATGTACCATGAGATATTGGGGGTTTGCGTTTGTTCAGAAGCAGGAGCTCTCGATTTTGTCAGTTTTTCTATAATCGCTCAACTGTTTTATTCATATTTATAGAAAAAAAAAGAATAGACAATGTTTTCCACTCCGAAATCTCGGGGGGAACTTTTTTTGGCTTCATCACTTCGCGATGGTCTGGAGGACAATGATTTACGGTGAGTTTTCTCTCGTCGCATTCAAGCTCGCCCAGAGCTCAACTTTTCCAATCCATATTTTAAAATTTAGCTTCCGAAAAAATCGAAATTCGGTGATTTCGATCGAAAAAAAGAAAAAAAAACAAGTCAACGTTAAATTGAACGAAATTTCGAACGTTTTTCCAAATTCCAATGGAATTCTCTTGTTTTTCTAACAGAATTAGTTCCCGCAAAGAATTTCTTCACTTTTTTAGAGAATCGCCTTCGGCGTGAACCTGAAAAAGTTTCTTTGAAAATTCTCAACGGCGTTCTTAAAAATCCGTTAATTTTTTTTCTCATATATTTCAAATTCTGGAACAAAATGAATAAATCTCCAAATGCATAACCTTCAGGGGGGTCGGTGGTTCCCAGAGAATGCGGTGTGGCCACGAAAACCTCAAAACGAGAAAAAAACCAGATGATTTTGTTGAAATTCACAGACAAGTAGAAACGCTGTTGTCCGTCAAAGACGCGGACCCCAACGTCTTGATTCCGAGTCATGGAATCTCGCCGTTTCACCTTGTGATCGGCAACGAGTCGGAAGAGTTTGCGGAACGCGTTTGCAAGCTCTTCCTCCGTCACGGGGGGGATCCCAATGTCAGATCTGTGGATGGGATGACGCCGGTCCATGTCGCGGCTGCTTGGGGGAGGGTCAGAGTTCTGGAGTTATTGTTGGCCAACGGGGGTGATCCTTTGTCTCTGGACGACGAAGGACGCAGCCCGTTCCATTACGCTTTTGACGGTGCTTATTACGACGTGATTGCTGTGCTTGGAAATTACTGTGCAAAAAACAGCCAAATGGAAGAGAACGAGCCGGACGAATTGCCCAAGTACAAATTAACTTTAGGTAACGTTTCTTTGGCTCTTTTTCCTCTCGGGTCTCTCGGACCCAGGTTTACGAACGTTAGCGTCCAAATTTTATAAAATTCTTATCATATTGTCGTATGTAGCCAACCTCCTTAATGCCGAATTACTCGATAACTAGATAAATGAAAAATTTGAAAAAATTTGTCTGTTGCGCACCTGATGTTGCAGAACGTTATCACCAAATTTGATCAATTGATCAACAAACCGAAACACCTTAACGATTTTTTCCATGTGCGTAGATAAAATTCTAGTCAACAAGGGAAACGTCGTCGCGGAGTACGTCCCTTCGGATAATTCGACTAGGAATTTCATTAAATTGGAGGCTACAGACGAGAGTTTGAAGGAAACATTTCAAGGTTCGATTTTCAGTGATAAAGAGGGACGATTTTCGAGATCACCTGATAATTTAAAAAATTCCTTGAACAACGTGACTCTCCGGCGCTACCACAAACGCAGCTCGAACTTGCAATTTCCTATTTATTCCCCTGGCGAGCGGAGCTTCGACGAGGAAAAGCTTTTTGTCGGTAAAATCATCCGCAGACTATCAGATACGCTCGCGGACACGAGCTCGATCGATGACGAGGAAACGTGGAGAAGGAAAAAAAGGGTAGGCAGTGGCGACGCCGGAAAAACATCGAGAAAGACACCGAACCGTAATTTCAACGTCGACACTTCGATAATCAGTAAATCGCCGAATTGTAAAATCTCGGCGATCGGCGACAAAACTCCGCAAGCAACTGGACCGCCGAAAACTCCTGCGAGTTTAAAAAAAATTAACTCCATAAAGAATAGTAATTCGCGCTCGACGATTCGGCAACGAGCACCGGAATGCACCGACAAAAACGGAGCAAGTTCTACTCCGAAAAGAAAAAGACTTACGCGCGTTCGCCTGTACGAATCGCCGAAAATTTTACATCGAAAATTCACATCGAACGAAAAAAATGAACCAGAAAATATAAAAACTGCTAAACTGGTGGATCGCATGGACGCCGAAAATCCTGAAACTCCATCGAAAGACAAAATCCAACATGTACGAATTTATAACGATACAAAAAACGAGGCTCCACGAAATAATCGTCGAGAGTTAGAAGCTCCCAGTCGCCATGAAAGAGAATTGATTACTCCGAACGAAAAGAACGAGGAAAATGATGAAAAGATTTTCTCAAGTCCAGGATCATCCAATCCAATGTCTATTTATTCACTTAATCAAAAAATCAATT
The DNA here is from genome assembly GCA_963921915.1 of Hyposoter dolosus. Taxonomy (NCBI): domain Eukaryota; kingdom Metazoa; phylum Arthropoda; class Insecta; order Hymenoptera; family Ichneumonidae; genus Hyposoter; species Hyposoter dolosus. The sequence goes on from OY998139.1 coordinate 3,142,232, forward strand.
CATTTTCCATGGACGAAACTCAAGCAGCCGAAGAAGCTCAAATTTTGTTAGAAATCGAACAAGCCTACAAAGACAAATGTCCGACTCCCCCGGCTTCGATCTCGTTTCTCGAAACACCCGAAAAATTTCACTTGAAAAAAGAAATCTCAAATTCAGCCGATAGCAGCGGCGAATCCAGTTCGTCAGCCTGCGACTATCACGAAGCCGAGTCCGGATCAATGAGCTCCTGGTAAGTTGCCCCGCCGTTTCGCATTTTCGCCTTCTCGCCTTTTTTACGATATCAAAAAATAAAATGAAAAAAAAAAAATCGTTCAATTTGAATGAAAAATTGCATTTTGCGCCATAAAAATTGCTTAAAATTAAAAGTCGTCTGTGAATTCCATTTCGTAACGATAATGTTCCAACAGCAAGGCCCTCCGTGTGGAGGAAAATCGGTTAAAATTAAATTCACGTTTTCGTGTGTAAATAAAAGTGGAGCGTTTGAATAATTGATGAATTATTGTGTTGCAGGCTCCGCGATGAGTCGATTGTAAGCGTGGATGAGGAATACACTTACGAGGACGAAGAAGAGGGAATTGCGTTTGTGGAGCGACATCTTCGCGTAATTCCCAAAAGGTAAATGACTGAGTATATTTCCAAGAGCGATTCGTGATTCATCGATGTTTAGATAGAAAAAAAAGAAGCCCAGCGAGACACGAAAAATAACGAAGAAAAAAAAAAGTTACATTTCGATGGAGAGTTTGAAAAAATAAATAAAAGTTGAGTCTATTTTCGCGGAGGTATCCGAAGCAATGAGAAGCGCAGCAAAATGATAAAAACGTTTTCGCATCCTTTCGATATGCTCGCACGAGCTTGAAAATTCTTTTAGAATCTTTCTGCTTCGCATACGATAAGATATGATTGTTGCATAGAGAACATTTTCCAATGAGTCACGATCCAAAGTTAGCACGGATTCTTAGGCGCAGTTAATCGAGCACGGAACAATAACTGCACAGTGAGCAATAGAGATTCTTGAGTATCGAAAGCCAATGAGTTTCAGAGGAATTAGGCATAACGAGGGAACTGTTAGTAAAGAGTACATTATTTCGTTGCAGTTTGCAAGAGGAAATGAATCGAGCGAAGGAGGAAAGTTCTTGGATCGATCGGCTGGGTAAATATTCCGTGTTGATTGAATGATTTTGGGCAAAATAGTTTCTTTATAGAATAATAATTCTGTTAAGAGATTAGAAAAAAGAGAAGAGGTTCTCTTATTTTTTTGGAATAATTATTCAATTAGTAGAATTCCAATAATCCAAGAGTATTCGTCTGATAATTGGACAATTATCATTCTAATAATTATTAAATTATTATTTGAATAATTATTAAATTATTATTAAATTATTATTTGACCAATTATTCAGTGAATTCCAATTATTATTTTAATAATTATTCAATTATTCCAAATATTACTCTAATAATTACTCCATTATTAGAATAATAATCGAAAAACTCTAATAATTACTCAATTATTAGCATGATAATTCTTATAATCTTATTAGAGTATTAAATTTGGTTAGTTTTCGGAATTGATATAATTTGATGAGGACTGTGAATCGAGCAGGTGAATTGTCGATCGATTCGAGGGGATATTCCGGAGAATGGAGAACGTCGAGTGGCCCAGTATTAGGAACGTCAACGGGGATCAAGGACGAGCGAGAGCTACGCGATCGATTGCAAGCTCTGGGCGAAATACCAGGGCCAATAACGCGAACGACCTTCGACGTGTACCTCAAACGTTTATGGAGGTTGGAACGCGGGCGAGAGAAAGACGAAGGGAAAGCGGGATGCGTAGAGAAATCCGCAACGATGAAAATGGAGGAATACGCGTTTACGGTACCGAAATATTTATTGGTCGCTGATTGGGGAAGTCGTGAGGATTATTACAGGAATTTGGAGGAAGAAGCCTTTAGAGAATATTCGGTAGTGAATCCAAAACGAAAATATCGCGGTGGAGTGTCGAAGAGCTCTTTCTGTTATTTGTTATTGGATCCGAGGCTGACCCAAGATTTGCCTCGTTCCGATGCTGGTCTAAAGATCGAAGAACGATGGCAGCGATTCCTCATGGCTGTGTTTTACGTGGGCAAGGGAAAAGCTGCGAGACCAGCGGCTCATCTTTACGACGCGTTCAACGTTTGGTCCAGAGGAGAAACGAACGAGATCAGTCGTAAAATTGGTCGAATCCTCGAAATTTGGCAAAGTGGCCAAGGCGTCGTTTGCTTACACGTTTTTCATCACACCATGGCAGAGGAGGCCTGCTCCCGCGAAGCGTGCATGATCGAGGCCTTGGGGACCACACATTTGACCAATTGCGTTCACGGCACTTATTACGGGTCCGCGTTGACGGCGATGACCCAACAGCACAAAAGATCTCTTGGCAAATTCCTTCTTTACAGGGCCATGCAAATTCTCATGCACGAGGGAGAACGGCAGCTTTTCCCACGCACAGTTTTCCATTGATTCGTCCCGAGAGAGCAATCCAACGGTTTGCAAATTAGAATCAGCCCCAATTTTGCAATTCGAGTTCCTTCCCTCCCATTCCTTTCCACATTATTCGCATCTCCAACTGTACAGTCCATTGCAAAGGATTTTTCGACTGAAGGAACGAATCTGTGATAATTAAATAATAGAAATGCGACGAGAATTTAAGAAAAAAGACAATTTTATTGATCGTGACGCATGTACCGATAAATGTACATAAGGAAACAAATATAGCGAGTGCCGTTAATCGTTGATTGCTGCTGCTAATGATGAGAAGAAAGATCGATCTAAAAAACGATCCAATTTTGCAATTCCTTCCGATCTTATCCGAAACTCTCCTCGTTCGATCAATTGGAAATGATTTTTGGATAGAAGGAACGAATCTGTGATAATTAACCGTTCGAGTACACACTGGGTCATTTTGACCCCAACAATTTTCTGTCACCAATTGTTTAGCATTTAATTTTCGTTTTCGTCAAAAAATAAATTTACGGCCATAAAATATGGATAATTTTCTATAAAAAACGTCTCTATAAAAAAGAAAAACAAAAAATGTAAATTCACCAAACTACAACGATTTGAAAAAAGCCTCGGGTCAAATTGACCCAGTGTGCACTCGAAGCTATAGAAATCTGATGAGAATTTAAGAAAAAAGGCAATTTTATTGATCGTTGCGCATGTACATAAAGAAACAAATGGAGCGAGTCTCGTTAATCGTTAATCGTCGCTAATTATGATGATAAAAGCTTCTTAAAGGTAAGGTCTGTCAGGGACTGTCTTTTTGGCTCGCTTATCTCTGCTCCTTGGGAACCAGGGATGCATCGTAGTGTACGTAAGCTTAGCACATTCTTCGGCGATCAATCTCTCGTTCTTTTTCCTGGCAAAAGTTGCTCTGGCCTCGTGCTCGCTAATTTTAAGCGGCGAGAATGCGGCGTGTGCCTTTTGCGGCAAAGGCTTTGAACATTCGTACGGAAAATTTTGCTCCGGGTGCCAACACACGACCATTTCGTCGTCCGGAAATATTACCACTTCTTTTTGTTCTGCCAGCCTGCTCGCTGCTCGGACGTTGTTCAATTTCAATATCGATCGAATACTACGAAACATCGCCATTATTTACGACACGTTCCGCTCCTTCCTGTATATTCAATTCATCGATATTCAAGTATTTGCCATTTTAATGTTTTATTGGAAGTTACTTGAATTTTTTTCGTAAATACTCATTTCCGATTGAATTAGATTTTTTACGAACATTTGTTATTCAATGAGTGAATTTTTTTTTTTAATTTAGTGAGACTTAACCTATAAAATAACTACGTCTTTTTATTTATTTTTCTTTTCCCTCTGTTTTTGTCATGTAATGTGTTGACGTTTACAGAAAAATATTCATAGTAATTGTTTCATCGATAGATTCCTCTGAGAAAATTATTTGAGAAAACTTACCGGATTCGATTTAATGAAAAGAAATTTCTAATTGCCTTTTATTGTGGAATCAAGTGCACGACTTTTCGAAGCATAGAAAAGTTGAAACCGAGAACACCGATTAGGTAGGTAGGTATTTGATTTGGGCTGGCTCCGATCTGCGCCCTCAGGCGGAAGGATCATACGGTCACGGTCTGAGAACACGGTAGGACACCTCCGTGAAGTTGGCCCCCCAAAGTTATTATTTTTAAATTTAATTAACGCAAATCATTTGAGAATCGTTTGAGAGGATTTGAGAGGTCGGTAGGACGCCGCTCGTCGACTCGCGTCTTAGGTTCACTAGACAACATGGCGCACTGTACTGAACGGTGTGGGAGCAGCACCAACTGAATCTAGTATTGCTAGCCTTTCTTTTCCCTCATCGTCGTATCGGAACATCAAGTTGTTTATCCACTCATCACCATGATTATAGTGGCATTGAATTTTATTTTCTATGCACTCAGCATATTGTGCACCTTTGTCAACACAGACTTCCGATAATTTCAACAACTTTTCCGAATAACTGCATGTGTGAGTAGCAATTTCTTTTGGTTTATAATAATTCAGAAAATTTCATTCGCACGTACACGTACCTACGGTCAGTGACACGTTAGCGTATGGTCTATAACTTCCAAATTAAGCATCTAGGCAAGGTAAGGGTGATATTTTCGGATTCAGTGATATAAAGATACTATAGTGCATAGGGGACAGATGCATTTTCGAATATTTCGACCTGTTTTGTATGTGCCACCTTTAATGTGGTATGAATATGGATCAAAGCAGCAGGTAACATGAATTGCTGGAGCCGCAGAATCAGCGTCCGAGCTGGGGCCGAATTATCAGAAACCTACAGCTCACGTTCTGACAGAACGACACTTGGAATGCCTAGAACAACTTCTTGTAAAGTTATCTGGTTTATTGGCATGCAACGGTCACTCGCATCTTGTAGGCCATACATAGCGTTTTGCATCCCATGTGCATATAACTCTAACAGAGATGAATAGGGAGATCTCCAATGCTATAAGGCTCGAGTGGTTTCTACAAAGCGATGCTTTTTCGTATCAATCAACTGGTAAAGCTGTCGTAGATTTTTTTTTGCTCGGTTGTACTTGCAGAAATCCATCCTGCTCGGCAGAGATTCGCAAGCATAGTTTGTGATATATAAAACAGCTTTGCATCCCATATGCACATAACTCTAATCATCACGTCTTGCAAAACCCAACTGTACAAGATGGGACGTGCTATATTCAGCGGCTAGTATCCGTTACCTAGCCGTTACCTCTAGTGCCGTGATACGCTACCAATTTAGTACATCGTTAACAACGTTTGATTGCTGTACTGGATGCATTGTCTTAGCTCACCAGTCCGTAATAGAAATGTTGAACACTCATCGTGGAAACCAGTTCAAAAGTTAGTGCCTTTAGTATACAGGTAAAACATACCTATTAAGGACATACGGCATGGTGTGTGTGATAAGAGCGATAAGAGTGGTTGCTGTTGTCAGTACCCGCAAGTTATACTGCGCTGCAGTCTAACGTTGTGGTTACATTATGCAGAACTGGCAAAGTTGTGTATGTCCTACCAAACTACTCTGGAAACGACTCTGATCCATAGTGGACTGGGGAAAAGTGTGATTGTTGAAGGAGTTCTAGGTTCTGCTATGTGAAAATGAGACCTAGATTCAAGCTCTAAACCTTGGGTCTCTGTGAATGCAAGCGGAAAAAAACTTTACTGATAACCGTTAAGTGCAACTTTGTTGTAAATAGCAACATCGATATCAGCAAATTGTTACGACATTAGAGCGACCTACCGTGACAGTGATAACGCTGTTATCGCTGATCTCGAATGGTATGAATCTTAATTTCCCCTGAATTAATTAAATATGTTATTGGGCTTTTAACTAATTGATATTGCCCGGTCGGTCAAGTTTATTAAGATATCAATCGTTCGAGAAAATAAAACAATACACCGTTGTTCGATAAGGTTTGACGTCATACCTACGGTAAAACACAGGTACACCTATGAAAGTAATAGTGTTCATTATCTAACGATTTTGCAGATGGATGCATCAATATAAACCTAAGTCTCTCAAGTTCGCTTGGTAAACTTCTTTGCAGACATGAGTGCACGCTACAACGTTGTAGTGGAATACTTGGTGGAACAGAACCTCCACAGAACATAATATAGCCAAGTTAAGACTGCAGGGCACGTAGCAAGACTACATGCATGCTCAGCATGCAAGGCTGCTTGCAGTTATAGAGTTTAAACAATCTTTGATTGCATTCGTATCGTAACGAGCACCTCCTGAAGCTTACTCATTTTTTTTTCATGCGGAGCATGATAGCGCTAGTAACAGGAAAGTTAACACAGCCCATGATATCACTCCCGAAATAAAATATAAAACTGTATGCATTATCCTTATTATTTTTTATTTTACAGTTGAAATTAATTGGGTAATATCGATATGTATTTGCTGTTGACATCATCGATGTTGCCCTATTTTTATCGCAAAATACTTTCCTCTACCTATAAACTCGATATAGTTTTTATTGTTACTGCGGTGCACTGAGAGGTCACAGTCAGGTCATAATATTTGATAATTATAGAATGTCAACCAGTTCATATTAGGTAGATTTCGAATTAGTATAAATTGAGGACAGAACCTATACAATCAATCATTTGCACATCTACCCTCGACATAGTCACCATGTGGGGAAACAATAGTGGAAACTGTGGAGAAGCCGCTCGTCAGTACGCCGAGGAAGAGAAGCGCAAACAAGACAAGGAGTATGATGAGAGGAAGCGTCAGCAGGAAGAGCAGCAGCGAATTGAGGAGCGCTTGAGGCAGTATGCAGCAGCTTTGCGCGAGCAGGCATCGTGGCGCGGAACACATAACCGCCCAAAGTAATGCGGCCCAGTCGTATATATGATAATTTGTAATAGTATTTGTACTTTTTTCTTTAAAAATAAACAACTTATTCCTCATACATGTTCATTTCATTTCTAAGTACATACAAGTTCAGCAACAAATGCCATGCTTGCATGCACCTCCTTACAAATGTCACGACACACCGGTTTCCTTCATGATACTAGATATGCAGGTAGTTAGTTTAATAATGATAATATATTGTACTGGTTCGATCCACCAAGATGTTGTACAAACTGCATCCCATGCATAGATTATCGTTGTCACTACACTTTGTGACACGATTGTATGTGGGAACCGTGACATGCTATGGCAGCGATACGTAGGTACGGTGCATGTTACATAGAGTTTCTAGGTAAGGTATCTGTTATACTACAGTCATAACATTACAAGAAAAATAAAAAGTACACATATTAAGAATAATGCTTTATTACATTATTATAGTCTAACCAAACCTGTAAGCTATACAATGACAGATCGCAAGTATAAGGGAGGTGTAAAAGTATATTAAACACACGCGTATGTTCCAGTAGTTTTGTATGTTTACTCATCAGGTTTGATTTTGTTTTAAAATTCACGCCGCCAGTTGACTGTTCCATGCCCACTTGAGCCAATATCCTGCAGTCGCCATCTCGCCGACTGAATAATAAAAGCCTCTTACTGGCCCGTGCACTTCGCTCACGCGGTGCCCATAGTGCTTCTGAGATTCTTTCAACATAATCACACGTTCCAAGAGTAACTGCAGCCACAGGTCGACGTGGCCCGCGCAGTAGTGATGCCAGTGGTTATCCTGACAACGGTAGTCGAAATGCTCTTGACCCGGTTCGATATTGTACCGACAGGAGCAAGAAGAGTAGATACCGCATGAACGGTCATCCATATGTATGAGCCTGACGAAATTGAAGCGCTTCGGGATACAGGTCAATTGGGGTACTGGAGGTGTACCTCCGAACAGAGGTAACAAGCTGTTGAGGCCCACTCGCAGACATTCTTCTCCCATTATTTCAGAATAAAAAAGGTACTCGATGCTCAGCCGTTTTCAATTGTAGAATGGAATCGATAGTGCGTCATGTGGTGCTACGACGTATCATCAGACAATCTATGCCCATATGAAGTTACAGAGAGAACGCTCATTACCGCCAGTCTATGTCGTAATACTGTTTGCGGCTTATCTGCAGATGCATCAAGTTGAGAAAAACCTTATTCAGACGTCTCATATTCCTCTATGTTCTACTCCGTACCTAAATGTCACAGGTACACGTACTCAGACACGAATGCACACTCAGGTCTTGCTCAAGACATATGATGAGCATATTCGTAAGCATAGTTTGTAACATGTAACGGTGCTTTGCATCCCATGTGCACATAACTCTATCAGAGATGAATAGGGAGATCTCCAATGCTACAGGGCTCGAGTGGTTCCTTCAAAGCAGCGCTTTTTCGTATCGGTCAACTAGTACAGCTGTCGTAGATGACTTTTTGCTCGGTCGTGCTTGCAGAAATGCATCCTGCTCGGCAGAGATTCGCAAGCATAGTTTGTGATATATAAAACAGCTTGCTATCCCATGTGCACATAACTCTAATTAATCATCACGTCTTGCAAACCAATTGTAAAAGATGTGACGCGTTATATATGCAGCGTCTAGTATCACATTACCTAGCCGTTACATCTAGTGTCATGATACGCTACCAATTTAGTACATCGATAACAACGTTTAATTGCTGTACTGGATGCATTGTCTTAGCTCACCAGTCCACAATAGAAATGTTGGATACTCATCGTGAAAACCAGTTAAAAAGTTTGTACCTTTAATATACAGGTAAAACATACCTATTAAGCACTTACGGCATGGTGTGTGTGATAAGAGCGATAAGAGTAGTGGCTGTTGTAAGTGCCCGTTAGTTATACTGCGCTGCAGTCTAGAGTTGTGCTTACATTATGCAGAAGTGGCAAAGTTGTGTATGGCTTACCAAACGCGGGTGACCGCTGCATGTCAACGAAGCTCTGCATTCCCAGTTCTCACCATAAAGTATACGTACTTAAAAATGTAATTGATTTAAATACTTAATTTATTACTTAATACTACACTATCACGACATTCATAAACTTTTCACTTTATTTTTCGTGTAAGGGCTGGAATAACCGAATGAGCGTGCCGAATCAAGAAAAATCTCTGTATCCTTGCAGTTCCTCGTTGAATAATACTCGAAAACATCTGGATTGCTCGAGTGTTTAGCCAGACGGCCTCGTAGAACAGCTGTTTCGATTCTTGACATGAAATCTTCGGATGCAGATACAGATACAACCACGAGTGCAGTGAACAGAAATGATGGAAGTGTCGATCACTGCACGAGTCCAAAAAAATATCCAGGTTATCTAACGGCGTTCTTCCGCAGAAACAGAAGTTCTGCAAACCGACCTCGCACTGGTCTAGATGGATGCGCTTTTCGACGAACTTCGCTATCTTCGACAGTCTGACAAAACTTCTACAACCCGGTGGGGTTACTCCTCCGAATAAATACGTCAGGGTATCCCAGTTGATGAGCAGGCGATCTTCCTCCGTTCTTGTGGCATCGAAGTTTTATAACACTTGGAAGGATTTGCCGCTGTAGAACCGGAAATCTTGAAGTTACTTCAATTTTATTCGTGGACAGAAGAAACCGTCGATATTCATGATCGAACATCATGTGCGTGGTGTGGACGTGGTCAGCCGACCCAGCACCTTTTGTAGTTCCCACAGGCTGGCTATGGTCTGCCCCCTCTGGCGGCTCGACCATACGGTCATGTTCGTTACCGCAGTGGCCGCTCCGAACGTGTCGCGCGTGCGCGATAGAAGCTAAAAAAACGAAAACGAAAACAAAATTCACGACGACTGCGTGGTCAGCTGTCGGACGCAGGCAGGAACTTTAACAATCGGTGAAAAACGTGAATGTCCGCGTTGTCAAAATAATAGTGACGTTTGAATAATTATCGTATCCTAATAGAGTACGGGAAAATGAATATCGTGGAGGTTCTAAGGCAGGCAGATGCTTATCCGAAAACCCTCGAGGATTTTCGGGTGAAAACTTTCAGCGGCGCCGTTGGTAATTACAGGCTTTTTTTTACTCATTTTCTTTTGTTATTCGGCTTCAGTGATGTTAATATCCGGTTCGAAATAACCCGTAGATGTATCTGAAGATTTATTCGACAGTTGAAGATAAATTGCGTTTTAAAAAATGCTACATGCCAAACCACTTGTTCGGACACAAATTTGCCGATTCTGTCGTTAAAGTATAACCTCAAAATGCCATATTTCGTTCGCCGGGATCAAATATTCGAGACTGATCGGTCGTCATATTTTCAAAGAATTTACTTTCCCAATTGCAAATATTTCCTGTCGGAAATTTAACCATTTCGCATGCGTTTTAAGGGGGAAATTTATAATTTTTCGAAAATGAGCAACAACTCGCGTAATTTTTACTCATTTTTATCGTTGTCAAATCAATGATAAGAAAACATTAGAAAAATCATTATTTGCAGTACTGAGAATTTTCCACTCATTACAATTCGGCCAAAGAACAAAACCGTCCATAGAAATAAATAATCGCTCGTAAAAAATCATATTCCACGATTTAATTTGAAAAAAATGACGTTTCTCGCTTCCTTTCATTTCAGTCACGATAATCAGCTCAATCATTATGTTTTTACTCTTCGTCTCGGAGTTGAGAGATTTCCTGACGCCCAGTATAAACGAGGAATTGTTCGTCGACACGTCCAGGGGTTCCAAACTGAGAATCAATCTGGATATCGTCATTCCCTCCATTTCTTGTGACCGTGAGGATCCGCCAATGTTCGCTACTCTCAATTCTATACTTCCAAATCAAATTTCCACCCACTTTTTTTATTTTCAATTACCTCGGAACATCTTTGCCTCACCAAAAATCTCAACAAACGTTTTGCCAGTTTTTCCTTGGGCTTCCTTTAAATTATTTAATGAATTTATTTATTTATTTAAGTTTAATTAATTAATTAACTATCAATTAATTTTTTTAATTTAATTTAATATTTCATTGATTTGTTTTATAATTAATTGATAGTTAATAACAATATTTAATTTAAAATGATTTTATTCATTAATTAAATTGATTTTTTTCTTTTTTTACTTATTTTTGTAACTTTTATTTATATTTCTCTTGACAACTAGACGGTGGATTCAAAAATAATTCCAGTAATACAGATGCACGATATATTTTTCTACGTTATTTCCAAATTTGAAGCCTCAAAGTTGGAATTTTCGTTGACCATTAGATACGCGTGATCGTCCTGAAAAATTGGCACGAAAAGCTGCTCACGTGCATGTACAAGCATGCAATGAAATCGTTGATCTCTGGGTTTGCAGTTTTATCTCTTGACGCTATGGACACAACGGGAGAACAACATCTGCAGATTGATCATAACATATTCAAAAGACGCTTGGACCTGAGCGGGAAACCCATGGAGGATCCCAAGAGAACAGACATCATGGAAACTAAATCGATCAGTGAAAAAGGTGAAAATGTAAGTTTCTACTGAATCTTTCATTGGGACGAACAGTTGCGCGAGGGAAAAAGAAAAATCAGATTCAGCTCGAATAATGAAATATATTGCCTTGAAAAATGATTTAAACGATGAAAATTTTCATAGAGCATTGCGCTGAAAGCGTCAGTCGCAATATTTCGCAATTTTTATCATCGACCAATCACTCAATAATCGCGCGGTAAATAATTGATTTTGTATCGAAATGACAATTGTAGAAAGACAATGCTACGGCGGTCGCAGTTTGCGGTTCCTGCTACGGCGCTGAGAATGCAGAAATGAATATAACGTGAGTTTCAACCGAAGCATTTGAAAACAATGAAAATTGGAATTCGCGTATAAATGATTGATCGATTGAGAGTAAGCTGAAGAGTTGATGGATGAAAATGGAAGTTTATTTGATATCCAGTTGCTGCAACACGTGCGAGGAGGTGCGGAAAGCTTATAGAATTAAAAAATGGGCATTTCCGGATCCGATATCGATCGAGCAATGTCAGAACGACGATTCGATGGAGAAAATGAAACGAGGGACTAGCGAGGGTTGCCAAATTTATGGATACATGGAAGTTAATCGAGTTGGAGGCAGTTTCCACATTTCTCCTGGCGAGAGTTTTTCCATCAATCACGTTCATGGTTAATAATTTTTTTCGCGTGAAATATTCCTTCACATACGTTTGTTTTTTTCTCAATTTTCTTCTAGTAATTAATTCATTCGATAACAAAAACACGTTTTTTTTTTCCTACGCTTGATATTTCGAGAAAATATCGCATAATAATTATGAAGAAAGATCAGAATTTTGTTGCAGTCCAAAGATGCAAACCTCAACATCATAATAACGCGAGTTACTGATTTTTCAGTCCACGACGTCCAGCCGTATACATCCTCGCAGTTCAATCTAACTCACATCATTCGTCACTTGAGTTTCGGTCGCAATATCCCAGGAAAAACGAATCCCATGGATAACACGACGGTCGTAGCTCTAGAAGGTTCGTATCGCATTATTTAACGAGTTACCAACTCCTTCCACTCGTTTTTCAATATTTTTATTTCCTTTTCCGCCATTTTCGACAGTCCGCCCCCTTTTTTCCTCGGAAAAATTCCTTCTTTGTTATTCCTTTCGATTTCCTAGTGCAAACTTTTACAATATCGTTGGGATCCGACCAAACGCTCGATTCTGCTGTCCATCGATGTTTCGGACGATACGCGCGGGCGCTTTTTTTTGTGCTAACAACGGATCCCTGTTCCAATTGCCATAAACGTGCCGAACGTTCCTCCGCCCTGGATCATCGTCTTGCCAACATTGTTTATTAATTCTCTTCCCCTCAGGCCGTACCTAAAGCCAATAAAGTACTTTATTTTGTTGGATCGGCTATGTAGAAGGAGAAATACGAAAAAGTTTGCTTGGCGAGGGGATTAACCCTTAGAGTACGCACTGGGTCATGTTGACCCGAAAAATTTTTTTTCACCGATTCTTTGGCATTTGATGACAACGAATGTCTTGGCATTTAATTTTCGTTTTCGTCGAAAAATAAATTAAGGGCCATAAAATATGGATAATTTACTACAAAAAAACGTCTCTATAGAAAAAAAGAAGAAATGCATATTTACCAAACACAACGATTTGAAAAAAGCCATGGGTCAAATTGACCCAGTATGTACTCGAAGGTTTAAAAACGTGTGGTAGTACCTTAATGCCGAAAATCCACCGAAAAGAGCTCCTGATGCCATCCCTATGCAAAATCCAAGACCAAAACCCATTTTCATTCTGTCCCAACACGATGGTTGAGATGTTTGGTAGGCGCTGCCAGGTACCACGGGCATTCTAACCTAACCAGAAAGCATTAAAACCCTCAAAACTCGACTAATTATTCTCACCCGTTCGCTCGCAATAAACTGTAAGCAAAAGCCCGTTTTTTAACTCCAATTTTCATTCATCAAGTATTTTTCATCCATTTATTCCGCGGTTGGATTCCTGTTGCGGAACATTCGCTCGGGACACTGGGAAATATCGATTTTTAGACAGGGCATGTTGTGAGTTTACGAGTCAAATTTACTCAGCAATTTTCCGCGAATTATCCATCCAGAATTTTCATCTCGGCCACCGCTTTTTTTGTACTCACTCTTTTATCTTGTAATAGAAATATTTATTTCAATCGATCCTCCCGGACCCGGTTTGTTCGGCACGATCTTCCTCCTACTCCTGCTTTTATCGAGTGCGCTATCACTTCCGTCATCCATCGCCATCTTGCTTTATCATCAGCGCCACACGGTCACAGTGCGTAGGTTCGGAGCCCGCCAAATTTTCAAACGCTCATGTTTTTATGAATTCCATTTTGTTTTTTTTGTTAATGTTTAAATGTTTATCTATTTTTTTGTTAATGTTTTATTGTTTAAATGTCTAAATGTTTATCTTTGTTCGTTTCACGCTCGAGATATCATGCACGAAAGGGGTTTTGTTTAACGTTCAATTCGACGAGATTTATTAATTCGCGTTTCGCATTGATTAAGGTAGTACTGTCGGTTTTAGAATTAGTGTTCAAAATTAAATAAAATTTCGTACAGTAGTAGATTATGATTAGAAAAGGATCCAGTCAAAATTTCAAGAGGCTACAGAGAACCAGAAAAAAGATATTCGCATTTAACATTGAGTCTTATGAGAAATCTCAGTTTTCATTGTATTTTACAATAAATTCGTATCAATTCTTAGGAGAAATGACAGTTTTCACTGTAAAATACAATGAAATGTATGAAATCGATGTTAAGTTCATGAAATTACTAATGCGAATATCTTTTTTCTGGTTCTCTGTAGCCTCTTGAAAATTTGACTGGATCTTTTTCTTATCATAATCTACTACTATACCAAATTTTATTAAATTCTGAACGGTAATTATAAAACCAACAGTACTAACTTAACCCTTCGAATGCACACCTCCTATAAGTGCATCTCGGGTCAATCTGACCCAAGGCGTTTTTCAAATCATTGTATTTCGCGAATATGCATTTTTTGACGTTTTTTATTAGCAAATTATTAATATTTAATCGCCCTAAATTTATTTTTTGACGAAAACGAAGATTATAACTAAAATTTATATGCTAAAACATTCGTTGCTATTGAACGCCAAACAATCGGTGACAGAATATTGTTGGGGTCAATATGACCCAGTGTATACTCGAAGGGTTAATATTACTTTTCGCCTATGGAAATTTATCGATTTGCTTCTTCCTCCACTGATGATAATCCATGATGCACATCCTGCTTGCTTGATTTTTATTATTGCTCCAAGTCTCGATCTTGTTCTAGGGGCGATGATGTTTCAACATTACATCAAAATCGTGCCAACAACTTACGTTCGCGCCGATGGTTGGCAGTGGCAAACCAATCAGTTCTCGGTGACAAGACATTCTCGCAAAGTTTCAGTCCTCACTGGAGAATCCGGTGTGCCTGGTGTATTTTTCACTTACGAGCTAAGCCCCTTGATGGTCAAGTATACGGAGAAGGGTAAATCGTTCGGACATTTTGCTACCAATGTGTGCGCCATTATAGGGGGTGTTTTCACCGTTGCTGGCTTGATCGATTCGCTTCTTTATCACTCGGTTCGCGTTATACAGAAACAAGAGTTGGGAAAATTCAGCTAGAACGATGCAATCTCTATTTTTCGTTTCTGCCTTCCCACCGACAATTATTTCAGTCTCTCGTGTCCGCGTTTTTGAAGATTTTAAACTTGCTCCAACTTTTACGAATGCCCTGCACAATACCAGGAAAAATAACTCAGAACAAATTTCCAAGTCCCGAGTGTCCGATCTCACACAATCGTTCGACAAATCTCAGTTCAATAATGCATCAAAGGAAAACCAGTCGCACTGTAAAAACTTTTATTACTAGCAATAATAATTATTATTAATATTCTGAGCCAGGTGACTATTTTTATTGCACACAAATTTTATAATCTATGCTGTGACCAAATAAATTTTACCATTCCAAAAAAAAAAAATAAAATAAAAGGAATACGAAAAAATTCATTTTTGACGAAAGGAGCTCGAAATGCTGGAGGAAAAAAATCAACGTCACGTTATTTTGAGCTCGCTCAATACTTATCAACTTTTATTTAAAAAATGTAATTACAAGTTTAGGATTTCAGAGTTTTTCATGTTGCGATCAGGCTACAAAGATTTGAGGAACATGTTGTACGTCTCGACAGTCGTTTTTGCAACGTTGCTACAGAAATTCACGTCCGTACCGGAAACGATTGACATTGGCGAAATGTACATTGGCTTGGTCGGGTCGTACTGCACTTTTCCCAATGCCTTGAGGTACTCGTGACGAGTTCGGATCTTCTCGAGTCGGCAGCATAATATCCCAGGTTGTTTCGTCATTATTTCGTGCGGCAGCTCCATCGTATTGTGAATGTAGTCGAACAGTTCCACGAGCTTTTTCCTGTCTAGAAATTTCATTTCATTTTAAAGAGCATATCGGTTCGGTCAAATTACTCATTCTTGAGCACATGAATTTCGGATTCCGAAGAACTCGTGCCCATCAATAGCTATGAACCCATTATTGAGGGCTTTCCAATGGAGCCATTTCAATTTATTCTTTTAATTTCATTCTCTCCCTTAGAAATTCCTGTTTATTGCATTTTTTCAAAATTACTATGGAAAATCATGTTGAGGCTCTTGTCTGTAAACTTTCCGCCAACATTACGCTTTGGAAAGAAGGAAAATTAGCGCAAATTGTTGTTTCAAGTGCCCACAGAACGAAATTTATTATCAAGTTCTAAGTTGAGCAAAATTTTACTTGAAAGAAATGCTAAAAAATTGTCAGTTGTGCGGATATTTAATAATTGGATATCGCAAAGGGAACTTGAACGAAAACGTTAAAAAAGTGTAGTTTGTGCATAATTTTGAATTCACAGAATTCAAATATTTGCAATCGTCGAAAAAATTTCGTTTTGCTTCAGCAGAATGAAAATCTTGAGAACTAAACTTTTTTATTGTTTTCGTGTTTCTGGTAACCTTTTTTTGAGGAAAAATTATATATTACTTTTCATGAAAATCCTAGGTTTCTCCAGTAATATAATTTTCATTTCTTCCTGGTTGAATCCCATTTCTTCTTTAACGGCAAATGTGATTTCTTGCAGTTTTTCAAAGTTGTAAGTTATCAATCGTGGCTGTTTAGTTGCAAGTTGACGTACTTCGTGGCCGCTTAAGTGATACTCTCGCTGGAAGTGGCCGAGTCTACGGTCAATCTTTTTGGTGCTCAACATCAGCCATAAGGGATTTTTTCCCACTATTCGCGCAATCATTTCTGGCTGAAAATTGTGCGCTCTGAGGTATCGAACTCGGACGGCCAAATCTTCGAGAGATTGTTCAAAAATATATGGATTTTTAGTGATAAACGCCCCCAAGTTGTCAGCATTTACCCCACAGTCGTGTAAAAATCTTATGTGAGGTTTGAGCTCGTCAAAATCGCGTTGCAACAAAATTTCCATTGCTTTTTGACTTTTCTCCAATTTGTGTAAATTCACGCCGAGCTTTGCCAGCTCCTGGATCGTTTTCGAGTCGTTAGCGTATGCCGCAAAGTTGAACGAGCCCTGTGACAATGGCCCTAGATGGGAGAGATCTTCCGTACATGGATCCAATGCCCCGGGCATTTTAACTTCGCAGCTGATTAGTTCCAACTCGGAACACAAAGCATCCTCGCTAGTAAATGTTTGACTTTTTATTTTTTCATCAACCTCTTTATTTTGCCGGAATCTCTCGAATTCCATTGCGGCAGCGCCTCCGACTACATTACGATTTTCTTTGTTAATAATATCGTCGGTCATATTGAACGGTTTTCCGCTGATACTAAAAGAACGCCAATTTTTCAGAGATTTGCTTTGGATTTTTGAGGTTACAATATTTTCGAATCGTAAGGCTTTTCCGAGGCCGCGAAAGGCACTCGCGTAACTTGGAAACGCCATCACAGGTCGAGATCGATCTTACGAACACTGTTACTTTCTTTTAACGCGTACAATACTCCCCGAGCTGGACCATTATGGAACGAACATCGTGAGGATCGTGAGAGTAGGCACGGTTTTTGTATTTTTAATAATTATTGATTGTCGAACGGAATTCTGAATTTTGAGGTTATGTTGCTGGTTGCTGGTAGCTGGCTCGTTTGCAGTAAGACTAGAGAGAGGAGGAAGGAGGTGGACCACTGAACTCAAGAGTAGTATCTTGGTTGGTTGGTTGGTGCTTGAGACCATACGGCCATGTTTGTGTAGAGCTTCAAGTCACTGGCAAATTACGCGCGAAGTTTGATTTCAAGGATGGGAAGGAGGAATATGGAAATGATTCATATTTTGACGTTAATATTTTTGAGAAAAGGCGAAGAGCTTTGCGTTGTAAAACTTCAAGCTTGGCAGTTAATGGGTGGGATTTAAATGGAATAACGGGTGAACCGTATTCTATTGAGGTTCTGATAAATATAAACAAGGGTAGAGGGGTCTGCTCCCCACCAGGTAGAGCAAAAAAATGGCGGGGATTTTGAAATACCGCAACACGAGTGCACTAGAAATTTTGATTAAAATGATGCATCAGTCAGCTCGAGTTGTCCAAATTAGAATTCTTCGATGTCGTTTGACTGATCAAAAAAAGGCTCTGTCAGCGTACGCAGGACGATGGCAAAAATCCGCTGACAGGGGCTTATTTTATTGCTGAAACCATGTCAGAAATATTCAATTCCGAAAATTGCAGCTATCTCGCCACTGTGAGTGCGTACGATGACAGAGCCTTTTTTTGATTAATCAAACGACATCCAAGAATTTCTATTTTGAAAATTCGAGGTGGCTGATCCATCATCTTAAGAATAGCAAAGTTTATGCAGTGTGTTGAAAAAAATTGTCATGAGAGGAACTAAATTTGAACTTGAAGCAATGTAAGAGGGAACGGTCTCACAGTATCTTACCTGCACAACTCTCCATCATTCTAGACTAATAGTGATAAAAGAAATACAAGTAGACATATTAAACACAATCATTTATTTCAATCTAAGGAACACTACATACTGCACTATTCAGTACTATTAACACTACGTAGATTCTACGTAGATTTCGCTGCACCATAGCCGGAACCACTGATGTTGCGAGCCGAGTCAAGCAACACTTGTGTGTCCGTACGTTCAGCCATGGAATAATATTCCAAGATATCTGGATTGTTTTGATGCACGTTTGCGATGATTGCACTGAACATCTCTTTAGATTCTTTAAGAAGAATCGCCGGTATCTTATAATCAGTCAACCACGCAGAGACGTGCGCGGTACAGAAATGATGCCAGTGGAGTTGGTTCTTGCACTCACGTCCAGGTGATACCACGTCATTGGGCTTCTTGCCGCAGGAGCCGGTGTCGCCGGCGACCGCCTTGCACTTCTGCAAGCGAATCTTCTTCTCGACGAACTCTAGTATCGCGGGCAGCCTCACAAAATCTCTCTCACCTGGCGGCGGCCCCCAAAATAGAGGCATGAGCCAATGCCCAATTTATCAGCAGGCGATCTTCTTCCGGTCTCGTTGCATCGAAGCTGTAGCGGACGGGGCATGCCTTCCCGTTCAGGAAAGTCAAGTCCACGTTTCGGACCGACGCGAGAAACTGTCGATATGCAGTGTTGAAATGCATACATTCGGTAACGCTGAAAGGGGCTCCATCCGGTATAGCAGGCCCGCGGATCGTGAAGGTGTCCACCGGGAAAGTAAGTGTTCTGTCGTCATCTGCTTGGGACGACATGTTGAGTTCTGTATGTGTCGGGGTTACTCTGAGTAGTTGATGTTTCTTCGTGAACGTTGACCGTGTAATGTCTAGCCACCGACTGCCCGCGAATCCATTTATACCACTCCAGTAGTTTATCATATCGAATAAATAACACAATATAGGGATAAAAATATCAATTTGGAATTCCCACAACCTCGACCGCGGGTTCACTATTGGCGCGATAGTCTAATCATCCGTAAAACCCAATACAATACAATAAACAATACAATAAACAATTGAACATTAAAATATTCTTGGACCACGTCAGTCAAACGTTCATTGTTATGAAAATATATGATTTACAATTCATCCTGCGCTGTCATACTGCGGACCCGGGAGTCAGCCACATGTTCACATCGATACTATAGATCATATCATACCTACGATAAAATTTACGCTATATATTTGGTACATCGTTAACAACGTTTAATTGCTGTACTGGATGCATTGACTAAGCTAGTCAGTCCATAATAGGAATGCTGGACACTCATGTGAAAACCCGTTCTAAAGTTTGTACCTTTAGTATTAAGTAAAATATACCTATTAAGCACATACGGCATTGTGTACGTGATAATAGCGTGTCTTAACAACGACAACGATGCACATCAGATGCAGTTCTCGTAGGGTAAAGCAAGTAGTATACGATCCTTAACCGAATACTGATAACACAGAAGATATAAACAAAATTGATTAGATTTTCCGCAATTAAATAACCGTTCGGTTATCGGGCGACTCTGTGATAAGCAAGCGACATGGCAAATTTGACTTGTGTAAAAAGCAATGCTAATATCACGTCAGTCTATGTTTAGGTGCACTCTGCGCTTATAGGTATCATCGCACTGCAGTACTCTTGTTGAAAAAATAACTTCAATTCTAGGAGTAGTGGGTCTTGTGAGTGCCCGCTATGAATGCTGCGCTGCAGTCCAACGTCATGCTTATACATTATGCAAAAGTGACAAAGCGGTGTATGGCCTACAAGATGCGGGTGGCCGCTGCATGTCAACAATGAGCAGATAATTCTACAAGAAGTATGTTTGTTCTAGGCGTTCTTAGTGTCGTTATATGATAACTTGAGCTGTAGGTTTCTGATCATTCGGCCGCAGCTTGGATGCCGATGCTGCGGCTTCAGCAATTCATGTTACCTGCTACTTTGACCCATATTCATAGCACCTTAAAGGTGGCACATACAAAACAGGTCGAAATTTTCGAATATGCATCTGACCCCTATGCACTCTAGTATCTTCATCACTGAATCCAAAAATATCACCCTTGCCTTGCTTAGATGCTTAATTTTGAAGTTATAGACCATACGCTAACGTGTCACTGACTGTAAGCGCGCTCTACCGATTACCTCCTACATTTGATACAGTCAGAAACATAAGAGCGTACGGGGCAAAATTTAAAAATGGTGGACCGGGGGAAGGGGAGGGTGATACCAATGTATGCAGCAAAGAAACGACTCCAATGCATAGTGGACTCGGGAAAAGTATGATTGTTGAAGGAGTTCTAGGTTTTACTATGTGGAAATGAGACCTAGATTCAAGCTCCTAACTTTAGGTCTCTGTGAATGCGAGCGCAAAAAGACTCTACTGCTAACCTGTAAGTACACCTTGGTTGTAGGTAGCAACATCGATATCAGCAAATTGTTACAACATTAGAGCAACCACCTGTGACCGCGATAACGCTGTTATCGCTGAGCTTAGGTGGTATTAATTACATTCCCTCTGATCCACTACACCATTATTCGATAAGGTTTGACGTCATACCTAAAGGTTCATTGCCTAAAGATGATGTAGATGGATGATTCAATATAAACCTAGGTCTCTCGAGTTGGCTTGGTAAACTTCTTTTCGAAAATGAGTGCACGCTGCAACGCTATAGTGGGATAGCTTGACGGAAGGAAACCTCCAGAAAATATAACATTGCCAAGTAAGACTGCAGCTCACGTAGCAAGACTCCATTAATGCTCAGCATGCTAGGCTGCTTGCAGTTAGAGGTAAAACAATCTTCGTATCGTAACGAGCACCTCCTGAAGCTTACCTATATTTTTTTTCATACAGAGCGTGATAGCGCAAGTGACAGGAATGTTAACACAGTCTATGATATCACTTCCGAAATAATATGTAAAACTGTGTGCATTATCCTCATCATCTCTCTTTTTTCAGTTGAAAATAATTAGGAAATACCGATATATATTTCCGATTGATGTCGTCGGTATTGCCTCGTTTTGACCGCAAAATGCCTAATTACCTAAATTCGACATCGATTCTATTGTTACTGCGACACACCATGGCGTCACGGTTTAACCACAAAAACATTCCCGAAATGTATGGAATGCCTACCGGTCTATATTAGGTAGGTTTCGAGTTAGTATTAATTGAGGAAGGACCTATACAATCAATCATTAGCACATATACTCTCGACATAATCACCAGGAGCTATACAAGCTGTCAGCACCGATACCCTCGACGTAATCACCATGTCGGGAAACAATAGTGGAAACTCTAGAGAAGCCGCTCGTCAGGACGCCAGGGAAAGACTTTGGAAGGAGCAACTGGAAGAGTGGGAAAGACAAAGGCGGGAGCGTGAAGAGAGGGAACGTCAGCGAGAAGAGCAGCGGCAACTTGAGCAGATCGTCATGCAGTATGCAGCAGCTTTGCGCGAGCAGGCATCGTGGCGCGGAACACATAACCGCCCAAGGTAATGCGGCCTAGACGTATATATGATAATTTATAAAAGTATTTGTTCTTTTTCCTTTAAAAATAAACAACTTATTCCTCATACATATTTATTTCATTTCTAAGTGCATACAAGTTCAGCAACAAATGCCACGCTTGCATGCACCTCCTTACAAATGTCACGACACACCGATTTCCTTCATGATACTAGATATGCAGGTAGTTAGCTTAATAATGATAATAATATATTGTACTAGTTCGATCCACCAAGATGTTGTACTAACTGCATCCCATGCATGGATAATCGTTGTCACTACACTTTGTAACACGATTGTAGGCGCACCGTGACATGCTATGCAGTGACAAGTACGGTGCACGTCACCTAGAGTTTCTAGGTAAATTTACTATTATACTATAGTCCTAACATTAAAGGAAAAATAAAAAGTACACGTATTAAGAATAATGTTTTATTACATCATTATAGTCTTGAGGTTTGGTTTGTTTTAAAATGCACGCCACCAGTTGACTGTTCCAAGCCCACTTGAGCCAATATTCTGCAGTCGCCATCTCGCCGACTGAATAATAAAAGCCTGTTACTGGCCCGTGCACTTCGCTCACGCGGTGCTCATAGTGCTCCTGAGATTCTTTCAACAGAATCGCACGTTCCAAGTAGACCTGCAGCCACAGGCCGACGTGGCCCGAGCAGTAGTGATGCCAGTGGTTTTCTTGACAACGGTAGTCGAAATGCTCTTGACCTGGTGTGATATTGTGCCGACAGGAGCAAGAAGAGTTGTCACCGTGTGAACAATTATCCATATGTATGAGCCTGTTGAAATTGAAGAGCTTTGGAATATAGGTGAATTGGGGTACACCTGGAGGTATGATACCTCCGAACAGAGGTAACAAGCTGTTGAGGCCCACTCGCAGACATTCTTGTCCCATTATTTCAGGACAGAAAAGGTACTCGATGCTCAGCCGTTTTCCATTGTAGAATGTGGCTTCAAAAGTCTTCACGTTTAATTCTTCAAGCAGGAACACTTGTTTAGAGTAGCGTGTTTCTGCCGGTGCGGACATTGTTTTACGTTTATCTTTTCTTAGCTCAGTAAAGACAGCAAAGGAGTGGACACTTCCGTAACGTCCAGTGACCGAAACTGGTTTTGGATTGAAAATCCATTAAATAAAAGGTAGACACGTATCATGAAATAAATATAGCATCGGTTTTTCCTGAACGTTTAGGTATAGTGCCAACTAATCGTAGGTTATAATACGCTGAAAGCTACCTACTTTCATATAGCCGCCAATAATAATGTTGTGATAAGGATCTCACAGCCGTCACATATCACCTGCCTTGTGAGTAATAACGAATGGTTTGTTTTATATTTAAACGATAGTAGTGCTACGACATATCATCCAACAATCTATGCCATATGGAGTTACAGAGAGAACGCTCATTACCGCCAGTCCATGTCGTAGTACTGTTTGCGGCTTATCTGCAGATGCATCAAGTTGAGAAAAACCTTATTTAGACGTCTCATATTCGTCCATGGTCTACTCCGTACTTAAACGTTGCAGGTACACGTACTCAGACGCCAATGCACACTCAGGTCTTGGTCAAGACATATGATAAGCATATTCCTAAGCATAATTTGTGATAACGGAGCTTTGCATCTCATGTGCACATAACTCTAATCATCACGCCTTGCAACACAACTGTAAGTGATGTAACGTGCTGTGCAGTGGCTAGTAGCACGTTACCTAGCCGTCACCTCTAGTGCCGTCCAAGCTTGACTTGATAAACTTGAAGCAACGTAAGAGGGAACGGTCTCACAGTACCTTACCTGCACAAATCTCCATCATTCTAGACTAAAAGGGATAAAAAAAATAAAAGTAAACATATTAAACACAATCATTTATTTCAATCTAAGGAACACTACATACTGCACTATTCAGTACTATTAACACTACTTAGATTCAGCTGCACCATAGCCGGAACCACTGATGTTGCGAACCGAGTCAAGCAACACTTGTGTGCCCTTACGTTCACCCGTGGAATAATATTCCAAGATGTCTGGATTGTTTTGATGCACGTTTGCGATGATTGCACTGAACATCTCTTTAGATTCTTTAAGAAGAATCGCCGGTATCATATAATCAGTCAACCACGCAGAGACGTGCGCGGTACAGAAATGATGCCAGTGGAGTTGGTTCTTGCACTCACGTCCAGGTGATACCACTTCATTGGGCTTCTTGCCGCAGGAGCAGGTGTCGCCGGCGACCGCCTTGCACTTCTGCAAGCGAATCTTCTTCTCGACGAACTCTAGTATCGCGGGCAGCCTCACAAAATCTCTCTCACCTGGCGGCGGCCCCCAAAATAGAGGCGTGAGCCAGTCCCAATTTATCAGCAGGCGATCTTCTTCCGGTCTCGTTGCATCGAAGCTGTAGCGGACGGGACATGCCTTTCCGTTCAGGAAAGTCAAGTCCAGGTTTCGGATCGACGCGAGAAACTGTCGATATGCAGTGTTGAAATGCATACATTCGGTAACGCTGAAAGGGGCTCCATCCGGTATAGCAGGCCCGCGGATCGTGAAGGTGTCCACCGGGAAAGTAAGTGTTCTGTCGTCAGAAACTTAATTCAATTGAATACTTAATACTACATTATCATGACATTCATAAACTTTTCACTCGATTTCTCGTGCAAGGGCTGGAATAACCAAGGAAACGTGCTGAATCAAGTAAAATCTCTCTATCCTTGCAGTTCTCCGTTGAATAATACTTCAAGACATCTGGATTTCTCGAGTGTCCCTGCAAGACGGCCTCGTAGAACAGCTGTTCAGATTCTTGGAATAAAATCGTCGGGTACAGATACAGATATAACCACGAGCGGACGTGTAAGGAACAGAAATGATGGAAATGTCGATCACTGCACGAGTCCCAAAAAATATCCAGGTCATCTGGCGGCGTTCTTCCACAAAAACAGGAGTTGTGCAAACCGACTTCGCACTGGTCTAGATGGATGCGCTTTTCGATGAACTTCGCTATTTTAGACAGTCTGACGAAACTTCTAAAACCCGGTGGGATTACTTCTCCGAAAAGCGGTGTCAAGGTATCCCAGTTTATGAGCAGGCGATCTTCCTCTGTTCTTGTGGCATCGAAGTTGTATAGCATTTCGAAGGATTTGCCGTTGAAGAAAGTTACTTCAATTTTGTTCGTGGACAGGAGAAACCGTCGATATGCATTATCAAAATTCAAATATCGGTTCACGTTCAAGGGGGCCCCATACGGTCGACGAAACCCACGTTTCGTGAAGTCATCTACTGTGAAACTTTGTGATTTCATTTCTTCCTGTAACGCCATTGTGACTCGATGAAGTTCTGCGGCCTTTTGTTTATGTTTCTTGTTTAAGTGTTGAACGTTAAGTGATGAGCAGTCGCGGTCCACTGGTGTTTTTATAGTTATGTTGTGGCTGACCGAAAGACAACACTGATAACCTGTAAAAAAAATGTCTTGTGTTTTCCCGAGAAATATAACTTATTGATAATCGGACGCCTTCGTCGTAAGCAACCAAGTCAGGCATGAATAGTTCTAGGTATAAGCAACAATGCTGAGACCACGCGTCAGCCGATCTTTCGTTGCACTATGATGAGGGAACAATGCAAATGAGATGACGTTCAGTAGGGTAAAACATCTAGTACGCAGACCTCAACCGAATACTGATAACGCAGAAGACATAAACAAAATTGATTGGGTTTTACCCTACAGAAAAACCGTTTGGTTATCGGGCGACTTTGTGATAAGCAAGCGTCTTGGGAATTTCAACTTGTGTAAAAAACAATGCTGCGATCACGTCAGCCCATATGTTTAGGTGTACTCTGCGCTCATAGTTATCATGACACTTTAGTACTCCTGTTGAAAAAATAACTTCAATTCTAGGAATAGTGGGTCTTGTGAGTGCCTGCTATGAATGCTGCGCTGCAGTTCAGCGTCATGATTATACATCATGCAAAAGTGACAAAGCGATGTATGGCCGACGAGATGTGGGTGACCGCTGCATGTCAACAATAAGCAGATAATCCTACAAGAAGTATGTTTGTTCTAGGCGTTCTTAGTGTCGTTCTCTGATGACTTGAGCTGTAGTTTTCTGATCATTCGGCCCAAGCTTGGATCGCTTGCTCATTCAAATTGTTGCTCGTCGGAAAAGTTTCTTCAAGAGTCTAATCACCAGAAGATAGACTACTATATTCTTCCAGGTCCTAATTCTCACTATTTCACATTTGGATGACGGATGGATGCAGAAAAAAAAATGATGGCTGCAGAGTGATATCTGCGCATGGTGTGCTCCGTGGCAAAACGTTGGAGATGCAATGGCATGGGGAGGAATGTATACCGGAAGTTTGGTGTTACTAGTAATCTTTTTCGTACTCATGTGTAACATTACCGACTGCTAGTTCACCTCAATCGTGAGAATCAGTCTTTATATTTGCGGTCGATAAAGAAGGTTTTTCTTCTATCGGCAGCCATTATATTTTAGTTTATAGAGGATGATACCTTCAGGGAGAGCAAGTTTGGGGAATGGTCATTACGATGCCACGATTAACTTTCCAGTAGATGGCACAGAGTCGATTTCACGTACATCCGCTCTATAAAACCCATTAAGCCCATTACACAATGAAAAAAATAAGGAATAAGGAATAAGGAACAAATTTCTATTTCTTTTTTGTTATTCGTTATTTTTGAATTGTGAATTGATCAACGGTACCGCCATCGCTGGATTCCGTTATTACTTATTCCTCATATTTATACCTTATTTTTTTTCATCGTGTAATCGGCTTAATGGGCTTTACCCAATGAAAAAAAATAAGGTACAAGAAATAAGGAATAAGGAATAAGGAATAACGGAATCCAGCGATGGCAGCACCGTTGATCAATTCACAATTCAAAAATAACGAATAACAAAAAATAAATAGGAATTTGTTCCTTATTCCTTATTCCTTATGTCTTATACGTTTTTTTTTTTCATTGTGTAATGGGCTTCAGTTTTTAATTGTCACAAACAAAAAAGGAAACATATCTGTTCTATCTGCTGTGTTCAAGTATCTTTATCCTTGTCAATACACTTTTTTGCACTAGTCACTGCAGAAAACAAAGAAAGAAGGAAGAAATGTCATGAAGTTTGGTCGTTATGGACTGCATTTTCGGAGCCGAAAGAAGTCATGGGGAAAAGACGACGAGTTTCTAGAAAAAAACAAGCATCCCGATGGCCCAATTTGAATCAGCGGGCGACACAGTACGTGACTGTAACATCGACCACTACCAGAGACCCAGACAAATCATTAGAAAATCAATCGAACAGGTTATAAGAATAATTCCATGCATTATTTATTATTTCTCCAATCGGCAGAATCTAGCATCAATCATTAACAAATCAATAAATTATTTAAACTGCTTTTATTTCGAGGAATTTATATTTCGCTTCCGAAATTTTCAGTATCGATCCCGTATTTTTCATTCTGTTATCGAACCTCATTAATTATGCTAATTAGAAGAATAATCAATTCATAATCAAAGATTTTATGAACACCCTTACGAGACGAGGTCAAAAACCTTGAGAACTGCTCAATCTTCAATGAACGTGAACGGGAATGATTTTTCGAGTCTAAAACGTCGACAATCTGACAGCAGCATAGTATTTTTGGGAAAGTATCGAAAAATACCGGAGCTCGTTGTGATCGATGAGACCGAGGGACGATGTACAGAATTTGTGGAAATACCAAAAAATCTTCTTTGCCTTAAGGAGGAAAGGGTAAGAAAATTTAGTACGAAAATATTAAATTTTTCATTGCGCACATTTATTATAAATTTAAATCGAAACAAATTGAATAAAAATTCAACTAAATTACAACTCAACGTCATGAATTCCGCTTCTATTGACGAAGTTGTTTAATTGAAATTCGATAATTGATAAGCAATAATAACTTATTGTATTGAAATAAAATCGATTTTTCTGAATCAATGAAATCATTTGAATATTTCATTGAGAGATTTCGTGGAAAAAGAATACTATTAAAGCTGAATTGCAACAATTGATAAATCCTTAAAACATCCAATCGAAAAAAGGTAACCAGCTCCCTAATTATCTGGGTAATTAAATCACCAATGAAGTTAGCAAACGAAATTGTAATCTGTCAAATATTTAAGTTTTTTTAACTTTAAAAAATTGATTAACTTTCGAGATACCCAATTTTTCCAACGAAACGTATTTCATTGATTTCTTTGATGAAATTCATTGAATTTTCTTCTTTTTTTCAGACCAACTGTTATTTCTTGGACTGAATGGAGGATTGCAAGTTAAATAATTAAAACCTTTGAAAAATGACAATAAAATTATTGCGATGAATTAGAAATGATTAGTTCAAGTAATTGGATCGTTCAATTTTTCGTTGTATGTAAAAGGTGGTAAAATCACGATTTTTTGCCGCTCCGATAATAGCCTCGATTCCGGCTTTACCCTGATGCAATTTTCTTAATTCGTTTTTAACTTTATCTGTAATGTAAGGACGTTGTCTGATTGAATTGAGCTTGGCTGATTCAGCTATCTCCAGGGGTGTCGTATGTATTTTGTAACGTTCGAATTCCGACGGAAGGAGACCCAGCCACCGGGCCGAGGTGCACGCGAGATTCCCTCGTTCGTAGGAATAATTAATCGATCCAAATCTGGTTTGAATAAAAATAATGATTAACATTTGAAAAAATGATTGAAAAACCAAATTGGAAAACATTTTCCTCAGTATTTATTTTTCTTTTTCGATAATTTTCATCTTTGATTAATGAGATCGCGTTGATTGCGAAATGATGAAGAAAATTTTTACTTGTAAGTCAACATAATTTCGACTCCGTGAGGATCCGCATCGACGAGAACATAAACCGGAAGTTGAACTTTGTCAGCCAAAGTCGTTACCAGCATCCGCGTGGCCATGTCAGGATAACCTTTTCCAGTTATCAGAATGCAATTCAAACTTCGAGGACAATTTTCCCGCAACAAAATATTAAAAACCGTGTCTTTCTCGACGACAAGAACAAAAGTTGCGCTTGTCGTCAGAGAAGTTAGGTTCAAGATACTTGGCGAAATGGAAACACCTTCGGAACCGTTGCAATTGATTATTTCATTGTTTCTCAGAGTTATTATTAAATTCCCCGAACAAAAACCTTTCGCTGATGCAACCAATGCTGTAAACCAATTGTTTGTTTATAAAATCCATCGAATGTGTCAAATTTTTCATTAAATTCATTAATTATACTTTTCATGTAATAAATAAATGGATAAATAAGTAAACGAGTGTATACATAAATGAATGAAGAAACGAACGAATAAATAAATTAATTAATAAATCAATAAATGAAAAATTTGATAAATAAATAAATAAATAAATAGATAACGAAACTGACGCATTGCGCACGGTGGACAGTCGAGAATATTAGCAACCGTGAGGACAATTTGATCGACTTGTGCCTGGTGATTAATTATTTTCTCACTTCTTTTGAGATCGTAAAAAAAAGCTCGTCTTTGTTGTATTTTATTATTAACGAGAAGCTCATGAAACTTTGCCATTGTCGTTAAAATCAGAGGAAATGTATTTGTACTCCTCGATTGACCAAAATCGACAACTCGTCTGGAGGTCGTCGATTGCTTTTCCGAATCCTCCGCGTCTTTGAAATCGTCTTGGAATCCTGAATCATCGTTTATTACCTCGTCAATTAAACTGTCGTTCAACGAGTTCGAACTTGACTGAGATTCGCCGTTTTCAATGAAACTCTGATCAATTATCGATTCTAATTGATTCGCCAAAGTTTGAATACTCGTAATGTTGTACGATATTTTTGGCATTTCACCCGATTGTAATTGCTCCAGTAATGACAAGACTATGTCCGCAACACGATCTATCAAATCCATCCTGCAAATTTATTCGATATCAATTTTTCCACAATCTTTATTTTCGACAGTTAATTAAACATGCTAATTAAAAATGTACTCAACGAATGATCAAATTGATTATTTATTGAAATCGTTTTCTCAGGTATTTTAAATTTCACACCAAGATTAGAAGTCTCAATTAATATCTCACTCAACGAAACAATTATTACGATCAAAAAATCATTCTTTTTATTTTTCAATCGGTTTCTTATCGATTTTTTGCCTGAGCTTTTTTTCTTGCACGATAAATTGAACAAATGGTATTATTTCTAGAAACTGTTTTCTCAAGTATTTTAAATTTCACACCAAGATTAGAAGTCTCAATTACTATCTCACTCAACGAAACAATTATTACGATGAAAAAATCATTTTTTTAATTTTTCAATCGGTTTCTTAACGATTTTTTGCCCGAGCATTTTTTCTTGCACAATAAATTGAACGAACCGTAATTTATCGTGATGTTTCGTGTCTATTTTGACTGTTCTTGCAACATTTTCCGATGGCAATCGTTTCGCTGTGGGAAAAAAACGTACGTAAAAAAAAAAGATTCATTGGCTTGTCCGAAAAAAATGAAAATTCACTTGAAAGAAGAAGAAAATTCAAAGTTCAAAGGGAAAATGATTGATGAGGCAGGAGCGAGGGCAGGAGAGTTAATCAGAACCGAAAAAGACAAACATAATGTTTGGTTATCGTTGAAAAAAAACGTTGATAAAAAATAACGAGTCTAACAAAAATAACTCATCAATAAAGAAAAGTCAAAAACTGATGAAATATCTTCGATTAAAATCTCGAACTAAAATCAAAAATGCCGAGGCACATTCTCACAGCAATAAACATATTAAATTTCCACTTGGGAGCGAAGGTATTGGCATTGGTGGGTCGATATCGACGTGAGAGGACGAGAGACATTATTACGATCGTCTCACCCCTCCTTTAGTGACACTCGTATCGAACACTCGATCTCGAGAGTCCCGGAAGAGAGAAAGCACCAGAAAAGGAGAGGGCGAGAGAGAGAGAAAATGAAAAAAGGTTTGGGGGCCCTCCTGCTGTGCATTTGTGAGTTATCCCATTGAGTAAAGGCTACTGTTACCCTAAAGACACTTCAGGCCCATTTTTCAAGGGCTCCAGGGATCCTCCATTTTTATTTATTTATTTATATCAACCAAAACGTCGATCAAACATTAAAATTAATTAAATTCCTGATCAAAAAAATGATTGACCTTAATTAAGGGGTGAGAGGATGTTGGAATCGTGAATTGTCATTCCGTTCATCATTTCATTTTCAAAATCATTTCAATTTTTTGAATAATTAACTCGATATCGTTTGGAAACGTTTTTTTTTTTTTTTTTTTTTTTTTTTCAAAATTCATTTTTTTCGCTACAATTGAATTTCGATGAATATTTGATTACATAATGAATGCATAAATTAAAACTCGTGTCGTGAATGCTCTTTGGTGAAAGTATTTGTGCATCGCATCTGCAAGTTGTAAATTCGACGATGGTCGAGGTCAGCAACGGGTCAGGGACATTTCCACATAATATATAAATATACGGAGGGAAAAAATGTACGAACAATCGATCGCTAACGAGACCGAGGTATGGAAAAATGGATTTTTGTGCTTGGCGCGTGCCAAAACATTTTTCCCCTTCGAGGATTTTCACGCGAATGATAAATATATATCTATGTCCATTGGTCAACTCGAAATTCGAGGCTCGAACATACTTCGGTACAATTTTACTGGCCATTAATGCGATATTTATAACACCAGCCATGAATGCATATTTAATGACTATTCATGCACTTTTGTCAACGTAAATCGAACGTTTTGCTTGCGACAATGATTTACGATGTAATTAAAACCCCATCGAATTGTTTTTCTCCTTATTTGGATGTAGAAATATTTTGCAAATTTTTTTTTCGTCACACTGACAATTGAACGTGATCTTAACGTTTTTTTTTTTCACTTTTTCAAGCTAAAGGCAAAAAGCTATGGATTTTTTAATCAAAAGGAATAAAAAACTTTTCAGAATTTTTTTTATCGAGACATTCGGAGGTTTTGCAATTTTTTCTCAATTATCAAATTTTCTCACTCGTTACAACTTTTTTTTCACGTTGAATTCCGGCCAATTTGTTCCATAATAAAATTTCATTTTGCTCCCCAATTCGTCATTATTTTGAAAAATAAAAATAATGCAATTTTTTAAAATCGTCTCTCGGTCCGCGTCTGGCATGATAAAAAGACTCGTAAAGAGCTCGGTCGCGACAAAGACCAGGGGATAGTATTACATTGTGCAACAAGTATACATACGAAAGAAAAAACACACCCTTAAGAACAGCTCGAAGCTTCAAATAGCCCGTATATTTAAAGCTTCATCGAAGAAGTACGTGTCCTCAAAATATCGGTTGAAAATCTATTTAAATATATTTAAAGGGTGTCCCAAAAATTTTCGCTCAATATATCTCACAAATTTCGAAAAAAAAAAAAGCAATTCCAAGATGGAATCTCTCGAAGATTTTTTCGAGGATCAATTTCCATTGAATCGCGTCACAGAAATAATGGCAATATTTTTTTTTCCCCGAATGTTTTAATGCTTTCCTTTTTTTCCGAAATGTCACAATTTTTTTTTTACATTTAATTGTCAAATATTTGTTTTTTATTTTATTTTTATTTTCCGAGTTTATTTTTTCATCCCCGAAATTTCTCGTTCACCATATTGAATCAAAGGTGATTTTTGACACACCGTTTGTGTGCTAAAATGGAGCAATAAAATTTGAATCACGTTGCAGTTATGAGCTTAAAGAATTTATAATATTTTAGGAGCTCTTACGAGAAAGGAACGGAGACGAGGATCCAGAGGTGTCGATAATCCCTTATTCTTCAACCCCTGACAATTGCCACTTTACATCCCCCTGGCCACTGTTATAAAAATATGAATACGATTTTTCTGCTCTACATTCGTGTACACTTTCTCAACGAGAAATATAAAATATGGAGTAGATTATTGGGTGTATTTTGTTGGGAGGAAAAACGTAAAAGCCTGATTTCCTGTTTTATAATTCGACACCATTTTGGGGGGTGGATTTCGGTGGATTATATTTTCGAAATTGAAAAATTGTTTACAAATGGGGATTTGAATATTTGTCGTGGTAATATGAGAAAAATAAAAATTGTATGCACGATTATTTCCGAGCGATTGATTTCGAGAGTGAAATTCGATCCCAGGCCTGCTTTTTTTTCTGTCCTCTCGAAATTCATTCGTCCGAGAAAATGACTGGAAAAATCGATTTTTTTTTTTGGTGACTCTTGCAAAATAGCGCGAAGTCGAAAAAATAAATAAAACGCTCGAAAGGACGTGAGAAGGGGAAAAACGTTGCGGAGAATCTCGACGAAGAATCTCGATTCTTCTATGGCAATGTCAAAACGTTTGATAAGATCGAATTTGGTCAAACTCCGGGATGCTCCGAGGGGGCTCGAACAAACCGACAAAGTTAATTTACCGAAAGAAATACGAACGGCGAAACAAGAGTCAAAGAATCAAAACGAGAAAAAAAAGAATTTCCATTTTTTTCATTATTAACGAACAATAATTATTAAAAATAAAATTAACAATAATTATTTCAAGATTATTCTCAATTTTTTTCTCGGGCTTGTAACCTTCTTTTTTTCCCGAAACTCACAGACTCCCCGCGAAGATTCGAGCACCGAGGGAAACACTCTCGAGGCAACGAGCTCTCTGCTTCCCTTTCCTCTTTTTTTTTGACTCTCGATAATAGAGAGACGTTCGGCCCTTTTATCGAGTGTCACTCGAGTCGTACCACACAGTATTTTTCGGCTTAATGGGGTTTATGTAGCAACCACATATACACATAAGAAATTATACAAGAAATCCCTTCGGCTTTTTAAATGGGCCCACTCGATATTCGATCGTACGAGCTTGCATGGGAAAAGTTTTATTTTCCACATTATTTGTTCGACAAACGATTAAAATAAAAAATAAAAATTCTCAATTTTTCTCTGGGCTAATGAATTCGATCAATAAATTTATAAATATACAAACAAATAATTGTGCAAAATTGAAAAAATAATAATATAAAATTATAATAATAATGAAAAAAATAAAATAAATGAATCCAAGAACATTCGTGAATACCGTGGCTACCGAATTGAAATTTAATGGCAAAGACCAAAGACGATATACAAACAAATAATTGTGCAAATTAATTGATTAATGAAAAAAATAATAATATAAAATTATAATAATAATGAAAAAAATAAAATAAATGAATTCAACAACATTCGTGAATACCGTGGCTACCGAATTGAAATTTAATGGCAAAGACGAAAGGAAAGATTGAGTAGTAAGAGGAGGACCATCTCCAGGATGGAAGAAGAGGGGGGGGGGGGGGAGAAAAAACCAGTCGTTCAGGACTAACTGACCTACACTTGGCTGAATGGATGCTGGTGAAAAGAAAAAGGTACAAGACGAGTTGTTGCCTCGGTCAAAGGTTCGATGCACCTTTTAGAACGAGATTTTTCCAAAAAAAGAATGAAAAATCGTCAAAAATGTATTTTTTTTGCAAAGTTAATTTTGTCGGAATTTTGAAGAAAATGATAAATTTAAAATTGATTAGAGAAACAAGAAAATTATAAACGCCTGTTCGCAACGTGAGAATTTTTTTTTTTTTTTTTTTTCAGTAACGAAGCGATTGCAATTATTTCGATGGTTATTTCGGAGTGGCTGCTGGGTGTGTCAGTGTCGTTCGGATAAACTGTCGTTGGTAATCGATATACATCGATAAACATATAACGAAGCTCGAAGCCGTGAAACGATGGGGAAAATAAAAAATACGAGCCCTGTAATAAAGCATTACGCACTGTGGTGCTCTAATAATTACCTACGAGACTCGATGAAGTACGAAAGAGAGACAAGTTGTTGAGAACAAGGATGAAAATAAAAAGTGAGGAAAAAAAATCCTCGACTCGCGGTTTGTCGTAATTTGTTGCGTGACTATCGCAGCTGCTGGTTCATTCGAATTTTTCTAGCCTCGACAAATCGCCAGCGGATATTGCTGCACAATATCATTTGCTTTGTTAATTTTTTTGAGCTTTTAAAATATTTTATTTATTTATTTTTTTATTATTATTTATAAACTATCGAGTTCGAGTACATCGTTCAAAAAATTATTTTTCTCTCTCTTTTTATCTCGGACGTTCCTCCGGACAGATGCGTACGAGATCCATGATAATCTCTGACGAGCTTAACGGGGTTTTTTTGTTTTTATTTTGTCTCGCACTCCGTTAAACGAAACGCCTTCGTGCCACGCGCCTGCCTTTTCTCTGTTTTTTCTTTGGTTTTTTTTATTTATTTATTTTATTTTTTTATTTTCCTATAAACTCGTACCCGCAGAAAAATGGCAAATTATCCACTTTTCTGTTTCGGCTTCTTCGCTTCTCGTGTTTTAAAGACATTTTAAAAACACGGTGCAACGTGGAGACTGATAATTATAATCATCTTTATTTTACGTGCGCGTATTTTATTTACAAACTTCTGAATCTGCCGCGTTCTAAGTGTCAATGGACTTGACCTCGATATATATTTTTTATCTCGTTGAAAATATATCGATCGATAAATTATTGATGGCCATCATTGATCGGTCAATAAATCGAGCCGATTAATCATTTCTTTCGATTTTTATTGCCCCAGGTTGCCTCCGTGGCATGTTTTTTTACCATGGCCACTTCGCGGGCTCGTAACTCTCGTTAGATTCGCAATTTCTCGAGATATTTTTTTTTGAAACAATCGTACGAATCCCGACTAAGCGAATGGCGCGAGGATCGATGTCGCAACATCATTATTTTCGTCGTAGTTCAAGTTTGAAAAAAAAATGCAAATCATTTTTTACGAGTTCGGGTCTCCTTGACCCAGGCTCGCCATTCAAGTCTTCCGTGAATTTTCCAGCAATCTCGCGAGTGTAAAACCACTTGGCAGAAAAAATGGCGAAAAATTTTTCCACTCCCTGGATTTTGTTTTTTTTTTTCTCTCGAAAACGAGTTTTTCTTCTCTGGAGCTCGCACGCAGCCTCTCGATCGTTTCTTATCTCAATTAGGTCAATTCGGGGCTTCGGAAAAACGATCTCGCGCACCAAGTTGTTAGTCCTCGTGACTCGATAGTTACGAGGACGTTTGCTCGTGAAGGGCAACGGGCGGGGCGGGCCAAGGGAAGGGCGAAGGGAGATTAACTGTGAGGAATGAAGCTCTATCGCCTTAAGCTTTGCTCCAGGATCATAGGTGTCTCGATAAGAACAAAGCTGCTGGACTTTTCGCGCGTTAAAAGGCACAAGGGATAATTCACGATAAATGAGATAAAACTCTGATTAACGAACATTTCGAAGGTCCTTAATGGTCCTGCAGGTTTTTCCAGATTTCCCAAATTTCCCAGACGTTTTTTTTTTTTCTTAAAAATTTCGAAATTGGAAAACAAAACTGCGTGCACAAATTTTTGGATAAAAACCGAGTTTTTCAATTTTCTCACGAAAATTTCAAAATTTTCCGACAAAACAGGACCAACGATTTTTTGGAAAAAATTTCATGAGAAATTCGAGTTTTTTTATTCGTTTTTCGAAAATTTCTCTCTCCAATGTTTTCGCTCGGAAAATTCGACGTTCCGGTGCTCACAGAGCGGGGCAAGGGACACGAGGTAACCGCACATTGTTCGTAAGCATATGTTCGAGTCTTCCTGAATGATTCTCGGGCGTATACATATTTATACGTGTGTGGTTTTTGTGGCAAGAATCACCTGGAGCTCGGAGGATGCAAGCGCTTCTCTCATGCACGAGATTCATCTCTTTGTCGCTTTTAGCGTTGGAAATAATGTGACGTCAGCCAACGAATGTGAATAAACAATTAAGAGCACGGAGTGTTGTTGACTGAACTAGCGAAAATATTTTGTTTTTTTCGATATTGTGACATGAAAAAATGAAAATATTCATTTAAACTAAAAAAATGACGCCAATAATTTTGTTTCCCAAATTTTCCATATTTATTGAATTTTTTTTAATCGGATTTTTCATTTTCTCAAAATTACACGATGGAAAAATACAAAAATTCATTTGAACTCAAAAAATGATGACAATAATTTGGTTTCCCATATTTTTCATATTTATTGAATTTTTTTTAATCGGATTTTTCATTTTCTCACCATTAGGCCATGAAAAAAAAAAAGAAAAATTCATTTAAACTAAAAAAATGACGACAATGATTTTGTTTCCCATATATTCCATATTTATTGAATTTTTTTTAATCGAATTTTTCATTTTATCAAAATTGCGCCATGAAAAAAATACAAAAATTCATTTGAACTCAAAAAATGACGATAATAATTTTGTTTCCCAAATTTTTCATATTTATTGAATTTTTTTTAATCGGATTTTTCTATTTCTCACAATTAGGCCGCGAAAAAATACAAAAATTCATTTGAACTAAAAAAATGACGACAATAATTTTAGCCGAATCGAAATTGGAATGAAAATTAAAGTTTCCATATTTATTGAATTTCTGATTTTTTCAAAACTCTAAGAAAATATATTTCGCATCATTTCGTGCTGGCATCACGAAAATTCATTGTCATCCTGAGCAGATTGAGTTGCTGAGGATGG
Organism: Hyposoter dolosus; assembly: GCA_963921915.1. NCBI lineage: Eukaryota > Metazoa > Arthropoda > Insecta > Hymenoptera > Ichneumonidae > Hyposoter > Hyposoter dolosus. The sequence continues at coordinate 3,179,776 of OY998139.1, forward strand.
GAAAAAATATATCGTAATGCTCCTGAGCACTATTGTCACTGTCATTATTATTTTTATTGTCATTTTCGAGGGTGCAACATAATGCAATGATGCAAAGGTAGGCACGAGCCAAATCTCTTTTCTGCTGCGTCACCGAACCCTTTGGGAAACCCTTTTCCATGGCACAATCACGATCCCCGAAGGGAAAATACCGTCACAATGAAATTTCTTCATGGGACGATTTAATGCGAGAAAAATGAACCGGTTACGCAGATTTCATTCATAGATCCGTACGAAACCCTCGTCACACCCACCGTAGCAATGAATATTCGATCATCGTTACGCCGTATCACGATTTACGTCAAAGACGAAATTTCTTTTTTCTCGAAATAATTTCTCAAATTTCGTAAGTTTTTTTTGGTTTGTTGGATTTTCAAAATTTTCGAGTAAAAAACGTTTTTTTTTCCGCACCACCAAAAAATGTCTTGCCTAGAAAGTCTGTTGTATGGTGAATTTTTACATTTTTTTAAAAATGCTTTTCGACGCCGAATCATGCAAAAATCGTTGCTCGACTTAAAAAAATCGCCAAAAATCGAAAAATCGAGATAAAGAGATAAACGAGACACGAGTTTGTAGGCGTTTTCATTACGAATCGAAAGAGCTCTGGACGGAGTTGAAATTCCAAAAAACAAAAACGCAGCAGCCGTTTTAGTGACAAGACAGAATTTCAAAAATTTGTAAATTTTTTACTAATTTTTTTCAGCAGCAAATTTTCATGACTTTCATCCAGAAATTAGGAAAATGGTGTGCCATGATTATTCATTTTTAATCAGTATGAGAAAAAAAGGAAAAAATCGATGTCGTTTCAACGACTGGTCGATTTTTTGTTGGTTCTCAACATGGAGACCGATTTATATTGGTTTCTGATGAAGCGAGATATCTCAATTGTCGAAAACAAACGACAGTGCAAATCAAAGTGAAGAAAAAAAAGGAGAAATCAGTGGAACAAGTTGGCACATTTATTCGTCGAATAAAATGGTCGTTACGTGCAATCTGGTCTCGCGATCCACCTGCTCGAAGAGTGAGACGAGAAAAAAAAACGCGAATGCGCATATGGTAAGAGAAGGGAATACGAGCAATTACCATGAATTACGGCGAATCAAAGAACGACGGTCAAACAAACAAAAAACAACGACAAAAACGATACGCGAGAATAAAAGGAAAAACGAAAAAGGATGGTCGAAGCATCGAAAGAAATTGAGGAAGGTCGCGTGAGATTGAGAGTAAAAAATTAGGTCCGAATAATGGCCAAAAAAGCTGCTGGGCGGAAAAAAAACGAAACACAAAAAAAAGCCTAAAAAAAGCTTTAGAATAAATAAACAAATTGATAGTGCTCGATAAATAATGAATTTTATTCCCAGGCTCGTGGACATCGATTCTCATCGAAGAAACTCATTTCCCATCCTGAAATTTCACACTCTTAAGGGCACTTGTCTCAATAAGAGGATTTATCGTTTTTTTTTTAACTTTGAAGGGACGTCAGCAAGGTGTAATGTCTTGAGAACGAAAAAAGGTGAGTGTACGATCCATAAAAGTGGATTCCATGGACAGGTTGCATTTTCCACCTTCGACACATCGAAAAAATAACTTTTGTGTGGAAGAAGCAAAAAAAAAAAAATTGGGAGAAACTTTTTATAAAGGGAGTTGTCACTTGGGCTCTTTGGAGTTTCGTAAATAAAGAGGTTTTGTCGAAAGTTTGGCAGTGCGGTTGTGCAGGCCCACCTCCAGGTTAAGTGGTGAGGCTCTGGCAAGGGCCCACCAGCCCTTCACACTCCGTGATGTATCTCTTTATTTTTTTTTCTTCTTTCTAGACTTTTCTCTTTCAGTCATTTTTACAGCTCGACCATGTTTTTTTTTCTTTTTTTTTTTTTATTCGATCGAACGATCCCGCGGGGGGGGATTTGTAAGGAACGAATCTTCTTCTTTTATTGTCCTGGAATGTAACGTCGCGATTCTTAAGCAGGTAAATATAAAAATGACTATAGAGATATCAGTGATCCATCAAATTGCCTACGATTCAATGATTCTTGACTCTTTCCTCCACTTCTCTGGCCACCACATTTATCGGCCACGTACGTGGGACCAGATAACATTTTTATTTCACACTCTTCGCACCCTTCGAATTCCTGGAAATTTTTAAAATCGATCGGAACAATATTTATTAATTATTCTTTTAAAAAACACAGACTAATTGCCAATTTGGCTTGAAAATTTATTTCTGATTCAATGAAAAACTGTGGCAATGATTTTCCTTTAAAAAAAAAGTTTATTTTTGTCAAGAATCATTGACAAAATTTTTTTTTCGATCTTTTCGAATGAATTACCGATCGAAAATAAATGAATTCTTGGAAAATGTTGATTTTTTTTTCAAGACTTTTGTAATCCAAAAGTTTTAGAGATGCAAAAAAATGTTGATTCGTAATATTTTTAAAAATAAAAATGACGAAAATCGTTTAGGTGCATTTTGGATCGATCGAGGGTCCCAAGAATCTGGAGACACGAATTCCAGCGTGAGATTTTCCGAAAAGCATAACCGTAAGGAATGGATACAGAAAAAGAAAAAAATGAGAATCCTTGAGAGAAAATGATGGAGCGATGAGCGACGTATTAAGGTGGATCTTTAAGACGAGGCGACGAGAATTTCTTTTCGGCGGACGAATCTCTGAAGATCGAGTGATTCTGGAAAGTGAAAAAAAAAGGAGAAATTGCTCTGCGCAAAGATCGATCGATCATGGGGACCCTCGCCGACCGATTCGTTCGCATTACCCGGCCCCTCGCTTTTCGTAACGCCGTTTAAAATCCTCAACCACTTGGAGGTTTTTCAATTTTATTGACGTGAAAAAAAAAGTGCCTAATCCTTGCCACACATCGAGTTAGATCGATCGATAATAACAACAATTATTTCCTCGCGATTTTTCCAAATTTGTATCATTAAAAAAAAAAAAAAACAAAAAAAAAAACAAAAAATTATCAATTAGTAAAAAAAAAAAATCACTGACAGCTGCAAAAATTTTTCTCTCGCACTATCGCCTCAAGGAGGTGTTGCAAAATCGTTTGAAGGTCTGATACGACCGGTGGCGTTGGATTTTTAATTTTTTACCAACAAGAGGACGATCCACTGCACAGATTCGTTTTTTTTTTTCATTCTTTAATTTTTACGAAAATAAATATGTACGCATTATGTACTTATATTCATCTTTGAATGCCTCGAATTCACCTGGCGCGAGATAATTACGAAGGACGAGCATTTGCGCGTATGAAGACATAAATAAAAAAAAAAAAAAACCACCCTACCTCCTTCGCGTACGTTCCAAATAACACGTTATACATGTTTTTCAAATCATTGCAGAAAAATGTTTTTTTTTTCCAGATTCAAAATTTATTTTCAATTATTTATCAGCCCGATTTTATTTTCAATTTTTAATATTGCCAAACGTTGCCGAATAAAAAAATGCACTTTTTTTTTTTAAATTCAACATAAAGAATTAATTTATTCAATTTTTTTCTTCATTTTTTATTTTCATTATTTTTGTCGTTACATTTTTGTAAATTGGAGCGAAGCACATAAATTTGATTTAGCGAAGGGCGGACAAATTACAATCGAAAAGACGTCACAACAAATCGAGCGTGCGCCCTTTTTCTTATTTATTTTTTGGACAAAATCGTACGCCAGGATCGTTAGAGTCGTGTTTATAAAGAGAGGACCAACTTGATTTATCGCAACTTCAACGTGGCCAGGACCCACGCGCCCGAGATGGAGAGAGAGAGAGAACGAGCAATTCTTTCCTGGACCCCCACGTGGTCCAGGAGTTATTCTTTTTTTTTTTTTTTTTTTATTGTGAAGGGAAGAAAAAAATTCTTTGGTGGTCGAAGGAGCTGCCGAATGAATCGTGAGAAAGAGAGAGAGAAAAATCGTATATCGACGTGCTTAAGAAACAATTTTTTTCTGTCCTTTCTGTGCACTTGTAAGCACCAATGGTACGAGGCCAAGAAAAAATCTGTGCTGCTGCACTCGTCCATCCGAATAAAGGCCATCGTGCATTTATACACACGAAAATTGAGAAATTTTTTATTATGAATGAAAAGAAAAAGAATAACAATGTGGAAAAAAAAAAAAAAGTATTGCTCGCACTCAACAAGTCAAAAATTCACACGATCTCCACATCATTTGCCTCACTCTATACACTCGTATCCAAATATTTTAATACTTTCAATAAAGACACTTTATTTTTATCTATTTCTTTCTTTTCATCCAAACTTTTGTTGGAATTTCAAATACTTTGTCACTTGTCAGTTTAGTGAAGCCCCGGACTCTGGACGATCATTTTTCACTTTACCAACGGGACACTTGACGAGACACTTTATCATTTTTTTTTCCTGTTCGTCGTTTTCGAAAAATTCGCTCAATTTATTAAAATTAAAATTTTAATTTAAATGTGGAAAAAAAAAGAAAAAAATCTTTGTGGCTTCGGATTTTTGTTTATCGAACGCAACATTAATCCGATAAATAATTAGCAACAAGCAACGCGAGTTTTTATTATTATAAACAAACAAAAATATTGCTTTTCTTTTATTTGGACAAAAAAAATCGTTCTCAATTCGAATTTGTTTATCGGATTAAAATTTTTTTTCTTGTTTTTTTTTTTTTTTTTTAATCTTCTCCCGCTTTCTCTAACTCGTGATGAGATCAATTCTCGAACAGCTGCCAACGATTTTTCAAGAAAAGAAAGCATATATTTGGGCAAAAGAAAGGGAAAAAGGTGAGAATGAAGAATGCGATGTTTTCTCGTAACATTGACAGGGTGAAAAGTCTCGCGTGCCTTGGAAGACCTCCCAGGCCCAAATCTCAACCATCAGATAAAATTTTTCCACCTCCAGTTCCTCGAAATTTCATATTTTTCAACAAAAGTCGAAAAAAACGATAAAAATTGTTAATATTGATGAAAAAAATTGTTAATGGAGTGGAAAAAATAATTGAGATGCTGATTTTGAAAAATCGAACACTTTTTTTTTGGCCAAATGTGAAAAAATCGCGTCCAGCGACTATTTGGGCTTTTTGTTGTTCGCCAATAATGTCGCAATTAATCTCTTTCGTGTGTTATTTTTTGTTTTTTGAATATCCTTTGACTGATGCCTCTACCTTCACTTTTTTCCACTCGAGGAAGGCCAACCTGTGCAATTGCGACTGCCTGGAGCGATCGTGTTCGATATTCTGGGTTTCTGTGTTTTTTCTTTCTCTGCTACTTTGTATCGTCAAGAATTTCAAGGAATCTTAATTTTTTCGTCTCATTTATTTCCTGCGAAAGATTATTTTAATGCTTGGATATTTTTTATTGAATTATTAAGTAATTGGATCGTTCGCAATGATCAAAATGACTTTTAAATGCTCTCGAAACGAGAGACCCTCGAGAAAAACGTTTGTCGATCACGAAATTCCTACAAAATCGAAAAAAAAAACGAAATGAAAAATGTATCGTGCCAATCGGTTAATTGGGGGAGTTTGCAATGGCGAATGAAATTTCGTTGCTACGACGGAATTAATCACGCGCCATTCGATACGGTTAGGCTGGACAGCTCGCCATAAGAATTTCGCGGGGATGAGGAACGATGATCGAGTTTTATCATCGCGTGATACACAGAAGCAGAAATTAACGTCGAATTAGTTTCGATAGGATCGCGCCATTTGGCGGAATAGAGGCCCCCAGGAGCGGCGTCGTCGGGGCCAGGGAGGGGAAGTGTCTCGACTTCAATTACACGATGTGCAATCATTTCATCGAATCTCCCATATAAATAATGTAGGGAAATAAATATTAGTTCGTATTCTTTGAACGTTATTCCAATATTCATGAGTAACGCACAAAATTGAAGTTTTGTCATCATTTTTCCAGCATTCTGATTGGTCGACAATGACGTTGCTTGTAGCGCGCGTTGTAATGTCCAAGTTCAAGTCAAGATATAATTCCGAAGTAATTCTGCATGTCCGAAAATGTCACAATGACAGCTGTTTCCCAGAATGTTAAAATTTGTTTTTTTTTTTCGAAAATCACGCTAACCAAGGAATCGACGCGATTTTGAATCAGGGGGAGTTGGATCTTGACTTGAAATTGGACATAACAACGCGCGCTACAAGCAACGTCATTGTGAACCAATCAGAATGCTGGAAAAATGATGACAAAACTGGAATTTCGTGCGTTACTCATGAACTTAATATTATTGGAAACTGGAATAAATACGAGAGATCGCAGACGTAAAATAAGGAAAAAGTGATAAGAATCTGGATCGCAGAAGGCAATGCCGGAGCAAGAAGGAGTGAAAAAAAGCTGCTGCTGAAAATATGAAGTTGCGAACAGAGTTGGTGGTAACGCGATTGACTCGATCGTTACGCGATGGTATGAAAAAGCTGCGTGTGAAATAAGGTGGCAGTATATATAGCGGTTGGCAGAGCTCGTGGAGAATCGAACGATTCCGCGGATGCTAATGAGGCCAGCATTGGTAATCGTTTCATTAGGTTATTTCGTGATCATGTCTATAAAGTGAACGTCACAGCTTGCGCGAGAAAAAGAGGAATGAAGGAACGAAGAAGCAGAAGAAGAAAAAAACGATGGAGAACCTGCGAAAGGGAAACGTCGAGGACGTTTCATCGGTGTGATTGTCCGTTCGGATGGGACTGGGATGTGCCATGGTCACCGTAGTCGACACGGGCGGTTGGCAAAATCTCTTGGACGTGTGCTCGATATGTTAAAAACAAAAAAAAAAAACAAAAAACAAAACTGAATCGATTCCGAGTGACTGGAACGTTTGTCAATAAGTTGAGGCCGCACTGGATGGATGTCTGGGCTGTGGCAGATGGAGCGGAATCGTCCGGATATCGTGGCCGGGAAGCTGAAGGGTAAGCAAAGAGAACGTGGAGCACGGTTGCAGGGATTGGAAGACACGCCAGCGGGGATTGCGTAGAACGTCGCGGAGAAGGGGCACGCGGCACGCGACTGCCACGAGTCATCATGCCCGCTCACTTTTTCTTTCGGATCTCCCGGCCAGAACGCATTGACTGGTCAGATGCGTTGGTCAAGGTCGCGTATGTAAGAAACTGCACGGAGCAGGCTCCTTAAGAGTGCGCTAAGAAGAGCTGGTACCGAGGAGCGAGCGGGGCGGCTGGTTCGGGTCACTCGGTGGTCAAGCCAATAATCAGGAGCAGGCTAAAACCTTGACCGGTTAGCCAAGTTCGAAGTTGGGCTACGGCAGGGCCCAAAAGGGACTCGATGACACGAAGATCCAGAAGCAAAGAGCGAAAGATTAGTCGCCGCGACGCACCCCGATAGAGAGGAAATCGTTTCGAAAAGAAGAGAGACCGTTATGATCGAGGTCGTGAAAAACGGTTGTTTACGGAGGGATCTCCGAGGCGTACGCGAGGTGAAATGCTGGTTATCGGTAGTCGCGAGTGGCGCGCGCCAGCGATCCTCGAGCTAGAACAGTCATACGCCCATGATCGGTATATAAAGATGGACATGTGTGTTGGGGAGATATACAGCGCGGAATGGTAATGTCTCTTCGTGGGTTGGCTCGTGCCGTTAATGAGCCCGCATGAGCGCGGCGCGCACAGTGTGCTCCGAGAGACGTGTTTCAAATGCACAAACACATGGACGAGGCTTGAGGCTTCGTCGATGTATAAACAGAAACCGCTCGACAGGAGAACGCCATTGGGGCAGGAGAGAGGAGAAGAGGAGAAAACGAAAAAGGAGGAGGAGGAGGGGGAGGAGGAGGAGGAGGATAAAGCAGACAAGGCGACTAGGCTACCAGACTAGGACCAAGCAGCCACCTGTCCCGGTGTCATCGTATGGAACAAAATGAAAAAAGCAAGTAGCAAAGACCACGAGAGGGTTGAACGACGCATTCAAATGAAAAAGGACTGGATGCCTTGAGGTGCGTGGAACAAAGGACACGAGATGAGATTAAAGATGAAGGGAAAGCCACACGTTCGCGCGTCTTGCGTCCAAAAGAACAACAAACAACCGACAAAAACATAATCTACGACCTCAGAGTGCACTATGATCTCAAGAATCATTTTCTACCAGGTTTCCATGTGGAAGAGGCTTCCAGAGTACCCGGGGTGCGGCAAACTGTCCAAGATCCTCGCGAGGACTTTACCTCGACGATCCTAGACTGGATAATAACGGAATTATGACTCTGTGCGGTTTAGCCAACGCCAGGCAAGGGTTGGATGCACTCCGCAACAGCTGCCAGGCTCCCATGACTGCCCCATAAACTACAACGTCCTCCCATCCACTCCAGTCTCATTGCTACTTCGAATTCCCTAGAAAAAACGACGATCCACCTTCACACCTTCTCACATCGAGCTCAAATCGAATTCGGACCAGCAAATTGTCTCCTTAATCTCTTTCACTTGCTCGGTCGGTAAAATCCCCCTACACGTTTTAGTTGGAGAGACTTTCAAGAAAAATATTAGTTAAACGTTGTTCCCATTTTACTAGAGAACAAGTTGTAACTTTTTTTTTCTCAAAATACGAAGGGTCTCTGAGAAAAATGTGTATCTACATTTTGGTTATCTCTCCCGCACTCATGCCAGATCACCTAAACCCTAGAACGGTAACGCGTGACTTTAAATCCCGCGCCCTTTCTCTAGTTTCGAACCCTTTTTGACTAATTTTTTAAAATGAAGCAAATTCGCCCCAGGCTCACGGGATTCTGCATTAAAAAACGAAAAGAATGAACCCAATTTGAAGTCTTTTCCTTAAATTTTACCGGAGATATGAATTTTTCAAAATTAGCGGATTAGGTAAAAAAACATTAGGTCACCGTTCTAGGATTAATCTAATCTAATTAACCAACCACGAGGAAGATCACATCAAGCACCAGAAAGCTTCCTCTTTATCGGATACTTGGTCGATCTTGCAAACTATTCGGGTCCGGAGAGTCTCCTGGAATCCAATTACAATTGGGAGCTTCTCAAAAGTGCTCCTATGTCGAAGCAAAGTTCTGGTTACTGGGCATTCATCAATAAATATGTGTATAATGTTGTATAGAATGCTTATGGGGCTGGTCGTGCATGGCGTTTTGCGGTTTTTTTCATTTTGGCACGCGCACACGTCCCTGTACGTCGGGCCCCTAAACAAGGTGCCATTCCCCAATGCCCAGGCTCGAACGATTGAACGATGGATGCGCGCACCCCCCAGTGGTAAGCGGATATCCCACAAAGCGCTTTATTGTGTGAAACTCAATACTCACTAAATACGTCCTACCCGAGCGGCGGGACACGCGCATCTACCTCTGTCTGTGTGCATATCAACGTATGGACATTGAATCGGGCGAACGGAGCCGATAGATGTTGAAATTTGCGATAGAACCTCGTCGGGCAGCTTCCAACGGCCAGTTGGACATTCAACATCATGGAAAACCATGACTGAGACTCTATCATCCTCCCGAATCATGTGGCCATCGATTCTGGACCAAAGAAAACAGGCTGAACTCTTGTTTTAGCGATAGAACCGTTTTGGACAGGTTCCAAACATGTCCGGAACAGGTTCCGACCGCTGATAGTCGTTATTGGAGTCAAAGGATTCGTAGCTTCTCATCGGGACGTGTCCCCACATTTTTTTTGGCTTCTGCAAAGCCTTGGGAGGTCGTAACCAGGTCAGGGACCAAAAAACGATTAGATTCGAAAATTCAACACGTGAAATCCTTTTTTTTTTCTACTAATTATCATCCAATTTGCAGCTTGCTTCGCTAACGAAGGCATTTGTTACGGAAGCAAAATACTAGGATTTTTACAACTTTCTACGTCTATTTTATCACGAGACGTGAGAAATGCATTGGACAGGTGCAGATCCTTGGCAATAAATAAAAATAAACACAGCCAACCCTCAAAGACATCTGCAGCTTGCACTTCAAGGGTACCGAAGCGCCATACTCTCATTATTATTGCAAATATTATGATTATTTATATAAAAACTAATTTTTACTCTGTAAATAATTAAAACGACGAGTTTTCAATTTTCTTTTTTTTTCTCGAGCGCCAACAGCGTGTGAATTTTTTTTATATCGCTTTACAAATTGATTCGATCACCTGCTTATTTTTTGCGGTAAATCTTACAGGGATCGTGTCTCGTTAGCTTCACTCGTGGTCAAACAAACCGACGTATCAATCATCGGATTTTAAATTCATTTACCACTCCACATAATATTGGTTTTAATCCCCCCCCCCCCTCCTCCTCCTCCTGCCTTTCGCCATAATTGCAACATCCTTGCTGTACACGAAATCCATTTTCTTTTCGCACGAGATAATGACCATCAAATGTCACTCTTTCACTCAAGTTTACACGTAAAGAGACCGTACGACAAGAAATCAAATTTCCAATTATTAAATTAAAGGAAAAATACACAATTTGCTCGAATTTCAATGAAAATATATTTCAACCATAACGTTTGCTTTTTTTACGAAAATAAAAACTCATCATCAGATTAAATTTCAATAACAAAAAAATCAATTAAACTTTCGATTATTTAATTAAACTTGATTAATTAATTAATAAAAATTAAATAATAAAGAATTTACGCGAATTTCAATGGAAAATTATTTCAGCCACTCTTTTTGCTTTTTTTTTTGTTTTTTACAGTTAAAAACTTTTGCGACGAGATGAACGAATGAGGAAAACGGCAGAAGCCTCGCATATTTTATTTTTCTCGTCACTCTACCGAGTAATCTATACAATTTCGTTTAAATCGACTTCGGCACGAGTCCATTTATAGGAATAATGATTCTCCATACGTGGCAAATTTTTTCGGTGTCATCGAGGGGTGGATTTTCTATCACATATGGGCTGGATAATTTCCACCCTGGCACGAGCCTTTTTTTTGGTCTGGACCACAACAGACACGACTATGGAAATCCATCGGAATGACGTGCCAGAAAAGCGTGGCTAATCTATTTCGAGACATGTGCAGGAGGCAAGTGCTATGACGCAGACAACAATTTGTTATTCCTTCTATAATAATCGATCGATTATTTATAAAAAAATTCTCTTGGAAAGTCATTGATTAAAAATAAAAATTCATCATTTTTGGACAACAAATTGTTCGTTTCTTAATAGTTGATCAATTTTTCATAAAAAATGTTGAATTTCCTCAGAAAATCATTGATTAAAAATGGAAATTGATCATTTTTGGACAAAAAGTTGTTCGTTTTTTATGAGTTGATCAATTTTTCATGATTTTTTTTAGTTTTCTCGGAAAGTCGGTGATTAAAAATGGAAATAAATAATTTTTCGACAAAAAATTGTTCGTTTCTTATTAATTGATCGATTTTTCATAAAAAATTTTGAATTTCCTTGGAAAGTCATTGATTAAAAATGGAAATGAATAATTTTTCGACAAAAAATTGTTCGTTTTTTATTAGTTGATCAATTTTTCATGTAATTTTTAAGTTTTCTCGGAAAGTCGGTGATTAAAAGTGGAAGTTAATAATTTTTGGATTCCTGATGAATATTTCGGAAAAATGAGGATAAATGGAAAAATTTTACGGTCAATAATCGTCATCGTCAACGATTATTTCGAGTCTCTAAAATGTGGCACGTGTCTGCTCGGAAGTACGTCACGAAACGTCGATAAATCGTTCTCGTTTTTTTGTTCCTGTCTTGGTCGCGTTTTTCGCGACAAACCAAAGAGATAAAAGCGACAATAATACACGCTGGAAAGTCCGCGCAAGATAATCAACCCGTATATTATAATCGGCGCGCGTATTTGTTCCAGCCAGTACACACAACTCTACACACTATCGTGTCTCTCTCTCTCTCTCTCTCTCTCTCTCTTTCTATTTCTGGTGAGGTTCACCTGCTGGAATAAATCGAGCGAGTACATGTGCAATTCTCCACGAGGAATTGCCATTTTTCATTGAAAAATAATAAAAATAAATAAAAAAAAAACAAAAACAAATGAAAACAACGAAATGCACGAATAAAAAATATTTTAGTGTGTAATTTTTGGTTTATTTTTCTTGATGATTGGAAGGTACGAAATCGGTAGTGCATTTGCCTATGAAAAGAGATTGAGGAGACACCTGAAGTGCCACACACGGCGAGAGACCGAGAAGAGAGCATGCGGTAACCCAAAACTCCTCTCTCACTCTGGTCACAAGAAAAGACCGCGCGAAAGACGGACACGCCACTTCACAAAGAATTTCACGAGCATCTCCCTTTTCTTTCTTCCACGTCGTTTATTTTTTATTTTTTATTTCTCTCTCTCTCTCTTTTTCACGATCCCCGGTGCTTCGTGCAACCCTTTGATACCAAACGGGATCATCTTTCTATTGACAACGAGATCTTTGCGTAATATACATGTATTTTTCAATGCGTCACCTTTTTTCCTTGTAAACCCCCCAGGAATTTGTTCTCATTCATTTTTTAATCATTCCTTCGCATTATTCGTTGCGATTAATTAAAAAAAAAGGAAGGATATTCGCCAAGAGAGAAAATTGCAGTCTCGTGATCGGAAATTCGATAGATTGTCTCAATTTCGTAGTTCATTCATCGAAATAAATGAAAAGTTCGATTCAATCTTTTCGAGAATTAAAAAAATTGAGAATTTTTTTGTTTTTTCTCTTTTTTATTTGTTTTGACGATCAACCCGAAGAGTTACTCACGTTTTTGTTATTTCTCTGCTCTTCGTTATCGATAAATAAGTCTCGCTGACGTCTGACGAGATCTAAACGGCGAAATAATGATCCTGCTGTCGATGCAGTCACGGTAGGGGTGAATAAATCGGGGGTGGAGAATCGAGGGGAGGATGTATGTAGACAAATGTGAACAGGCGCATCGCGATGCTCAACCATCCGTTAAGTTGTGTTATACGAAAGAGAGAGGGCGGGGGGAGGGGGGAGAATTGTCGGATGAATCAGAAAATTAACATACGTAATTGCACCGATTACCAGTTCGCGCAACTGGTGTTACTGACGCTCTTTCACCCTCGAAACTGATCCTCAACAATTATATTTTTCAATCGATTTATCGTCTTTATTATATTTTTCAACGAAATTTCAACATTTTTTTGTACAAAATTCAATAAAGACAAATCACGACGAAATGAATTAATGAAATTCTGGTTTCTTTTTTTTTACACGATTTTTCGATTATTTTTGAACTTTTTTTCGGGTGCTTTTCATTTTGAAAGTTTTTGGAATCGTTTTTTGCAATTTTCTTCGGGATTTCAACATTTTTTTGTACAAAATTCAATAAAGACAAATCACGACGAAATGAATTGATGAAATTCTGGTTTCTTTTTTTTACACGATTTTTCGATTATTTTTGAACTTTTTTTCGGGTGCTTTTCATTTTGAACATTTTTTCAGTCGTTTTTTGCAATTTTCTTCGGGATTTCAACATTTTTTTGTACAAAATTCAATAAAGGCAAGTCACGATGAAATGAATTAATGAAATTCTGGTTTCTTTTTTTTTTTTACGATTGTTCGATTATTTTTCAACTTTTTTTCGGTTGCTTTTCATTTTGAAAATGTTTAAAATCGTTTTTTGCAATTTTCTTCGGGGTTTCAAGATTTTTCGACAGGAAATAATGGTTTGTTGTTGTGTTTTGCTGGCCCGTGAGACTAGAACGATTGTTCGAGTGAAGAGACTGAAACGCTGGATCGTATCCCCACCAACGAAATCGCGGAAGCCTCCCCCACGATCGAGCGATAGGGACGAGCTCGTAGGAGGGCTCGTTCCGCGTATCCTTGGTGACCCTTATTGCCCCGAGCTTTTGAAAATGCAGTGCGCAAGCGTGGCCCTACCCAGAGTGTTGTATATACGGATGGTTTAATATTCGTCGAAGAATTTTCATCATTTTCACAAACTTTTTGAATTATTATGAATTTTTACCATTTGAATAATTTTTATTTTTTTTTAATGTTTGAAAACAAAAAAAAACGAACAAGAATATTTTTTTCCGAATTTGTTCGACGATTTTTATTTCTGGATTGTTTAAATATTTTTTTTACCATCGATTGTTCGTTTGTATTTTGTCAAAATCGATTTTCCTTCACGTCCATTTGTTAATAAACAATTGCTAGAGTGAAAACAAAATTTTGCTGGAATATTTTGTTCGATACGTTCGACAAAACGTTTTTTCGAATAATCCCAAAAATTGTGTCTTCGCAGCAAGATATATCCTAGAAAGTCTCTTCGGAAGCAAATTTTTGTCGTTCGAATCGTAAATTTCGCTGACAATTTCGTTAAAATACAAAATATACTGCCAAATGAACAATAATTTTGAAATTATCCAAAAATATTTAGTTTATCGTATTCAACAAAATATCGACGATTTTTAACAAAATTTCATTTCCAGTGAACCAACATTTTAAACGAGTAAATTTGAGGGAATCTAGTGTAAAGGGGATTCAATGGGGTGGAAAAAAGTAAGCAGTTATATAAACGTCTGTGATTAAGTGTGTAGAATTAGATGACAAATGCGAGAAGAGTCCACCCACGAAATGGAGTGTCGAGCGTTTAGTTGGAGCATAAATTAGGCTGGTATTTATATGGCAGCTGTAAAAGGGGTGGATCTGTGTTATATACGTTTGTGGAATGTCGACGAGCGAGCAATATGGTCGTTGGATGCAACTGAGTGCAGCAAAAAAAGTTGCTGCAGTTTTAATAATATTAATTATAATTTTTGATTCGATGAAATTAATTATAAAGCAAATCGATCATGAGATTCGATGCAAATTTTTCATTTATTTAGTTCGATCGTTAATAATAATTGGGCTAAAATAATAATTGCAAAAAAAAATGCATTCGAAACGATTTGCAGCTCGTTTTTTATGCCAAATATTATTTAGTCTTTTTTTTTCTTCTCCATAAATCGTTGCAGACTGCATCAGAGTTTTTTCTTTTATATTCTTAGAGGCCGAGAACGATATCTCGAGGAGAAATATGTGAAAAATGGCACATGCTCGAAAAGGCCCTCGAACAATTATTGCTGAACGGATTTTCATTCGTCCCTCTAATTACTCACGAGACTCGAGGGTCGAAGAAAAAAAAGGGCTGAAGAAATAAGAAAAACAATGGAGGCCCTTGCTTCAAGCCTCTTGCTCTTTTGTCACACTCTTGCTGCTGCTTTTCAACTTGTTGAGACACACGATCCAAAAAATGAAATCACCTTCGTAACCTCGTTATTATAAACCGAAAAACGATAAATAATTGAGGCGAGCAATAAACGAACATTTTCTCGTTAAAAAAAATGAAAAATCAAAAAACACATAAACAAATAGCTGCAAGGATGGAATTTGAAGAAATTAGGATGCAATTGGATCGTTACGGCGGTTGAGCAAATTACTGATCGCGGTGAATAAATTTTTCACGCTCGGTGATCATTTTTCGCTTTCGTTCACCGTCACCATTTTTTCTTCCTTTTTATTGCCCAAAGAGCAGGGACGGCGAATAAACCGAGACATATGGGAATCCTCGCCGAAATTCCGACGCTCGAAATTCATTTCCATTTAAATGGATCGCGACACGAAGTAAAAAAAAAATATAAAAAGCAAAAAATCTTTAAAAAGTGACAAAAACTCAAACAAAATGCCGGAGATCTTACATTTCAACTTTTTTCTTAATTGTACTTTGGAAAAAATCTCGAAATGAGAAAAAATTCGAAAACAAAAACGATTAACGATAAACGATCAAGTGGAATGGTAATTCGTCGGAAACTGGTACGTGATTCTGATCGTTTCTTGGTCCAGAGTCGAAAAATTCCAGATTAATAAAAAAACGCAAAAATCCTTAAAAATCGACAAAAATTAAAACAAAATGACAAAAATCCTACATTTTGACGTTTTTTCGACGACACTTGACTCCGAAAAAAATCTCGAAATGAGAAAAAATTCGAAAAAAAAACAATTAACAATTCAGTTAATTGGCAATAGGACGAAGACTGGTTCGTAATTCTCTCGTTTCTTGGTCCAGAGTCGAAAAATTCCAGATTAATAAAAAAACGCAAAAATCCTTAAAAAGTCAACAAAAATTAAAGCAAAATGACAAAAATCCTACATTTTAACGTTTTTTCGACATTTGGCTCCGAAAAAAATCTCGAAATGAGAAAAAATTCGAAAGAAAAAAACAATTAACAATTAACAATTGAGTTAATTGGCAATAGGATGAAGATTTGTTCGTAATTCTGGTCGTTTCTTGGTCCAGAGTCAAACCACAAGAGACTCAACGAAGATAAACATCTTTCGGTTGTATTGTGTGACTTTGTGAATGGGAATTAAGGGCTAGGGATAAGAGAGTGTGTAATAGTGCCTTAAGGCTTGTGTATATTCGAGGCTGAGGATAATCTAGGATTCCTATGCTCTTAAGCATCCAAGAGATAGACCTAAATACATGTATATATCATTTTTCGACTGTTCCTTTGTACGAGACCGCTGGCCTTGTGGGACAAGGGTGAAACAATACCCACGGACGTATTATGTCGTATGTATGTATATACGTGCGTACAGAATTCGACGGTTTGATGAAGGGGCGTGTTTATGACACGAGACTATAGATAAGCAGATCTCATCCTATTAGACGTGCCCAGGGCACTGAATACTCGATAAACTCGATCAAGATTAATTAAATATTCACAAAAATAGAAATTTCATCATTTCCAAAAATTAAATCGCACGATAATTATTCGAGAGGAGAAACGATTGATAAAAATGTATAAACAAATTGACTCATTCGTTAGATCCTCGATCTGCGTGTTCTGAGAAATTGTTGTATTCAATTTTATATTTTTTTTTCGAAAAATTGTGAATTTTAAATAAGAACAAATAAAAAATCAAATAAAAAAAATAAATAAACAATTAAATAATAAATATATAGTTTTATTATTTCCAAAAATCAAATCGCACGATATAATTATTCGAGAGGAAAAACGACCGAAAAAAATGTAGAAAACTGCCTCATTCTTTAGATTTTGTTGGTTCAATATTGTTGATAATGATAATAAAAATAATGATTGAACAAATCGAGGAAAATTAATGAATCTCGTGCTACGTGTTTTGTGAGTAATCATTCTATTTGATTTTGTGCTTATTGTTTAAAGAAGAAGATGAAAAATTAAAAATAACAACAAACTTTTTGAAAATAGTAATTTTTTTTTCTCTGAAAATAGTTTTAAGAATTTTGTAATAAATTATCCATATTTTTAGATGAAATATTTAAACAAATTAATGGTGGTTTGGGGAATTTGGTTAATGGGAGCCTTTTGGGAAACTCTTTGCCAATGGGAAAGGGAAATTTGAGCGAATTCCGTGATTTCCTTATTCGTATGTGTTTTTCTAAAGATTTATTACATTTAAAGAGTTTTATCGGAAGGGAGAAGAGCGAGGGAAGCAAAAAGAGCGGCTAACAATCTTCCCACACCAATCAAAGAGGCATCCTCCTCCCCCCTTTGCGTGCTAGCAACCAGTATTAATACGAGATAGAGGGAAGTATTTGTAGTCGTAATAGTACCCAATCTAAATCGTACAACCTTTTAGGAACGAGTATCCTCGCCCTTTATTTCGTTTTTTCTATTTTTTCATTCTCGCTCTCGATTTTTTCGTTTTTTTCCTCGGTTCCTTCTTTCCAAGTTTTTTTTTCTTCTATATTTTTCATTTTTTAAACTCTTGCATTTTTTTTTACTACTTTTTCAAATTGCTGTTTTTCGATTTTTGTTGAAATTTATTTGACATTTGATTTTTCTTTATCTGCTTTATTTATTTTTTGTCTATTTTTTTCTCTCTCTCTCTCTCTCTCTCTCCCTCGATCTCGATGATCCCTGGGGAGTTATCGGCTCCCAAACGGCGCCTCCCTCAACCATGGGTCTCCACGCGAAATCCAGCGTTAAAAGCCCCTTAATTCCCTTCATTTGTTCTTTCACCACACATCCCCGGACGATTTGCTATCAGACATATTGCTCCGATCAGTGTTCTTGCAGGACAAAACGAGGGGGTGAAAGATTCAGCCTTTTTTGTTCAGAAACACGAAAAAAAATGAGCAATTTTTGAAAATTCAATCATTTTTATAATTTTCGGACAAAATTTGGACTTTTGAACTTTCTGTTCATAAAATCACGAAAAAAATGGACAATTTTTGAAAAGTCGATCATTTTTATCATTTTCGGACAAAATTTGGACTTTTGGACTTTTTGTTCATAAAAACACGAAAAAAAATGAACAATTTTTGAAAAGTCGATCATTTTTATAATTTTCGGACAAAATTTCTTGTAAATCGATGCAATTGTTGAATTAACGAACGAATATACAAGACAATTGTTGAGTTATCGGTGAAGGTACACTGGAAATGAAATTTTGTTAAAAATCGTCGACATTTTATTGAAAACGGTAAACTAAATATTTTTGGATAATTTCAAAATTTTCGTTATTTTGGCAGTATATTTGGTTCCTAAGGATCAGTAAAATTTCCAATTGGAAGGACAAACATTTTTGGGATTATTCAAAAAAACGATTAGTCGAAAAAATCGATCTTTTCCAACAAAATTTTGTTTTCAGTGTATAAATCGTACTTCGTGAGCAGGGCACTCGATATTTTATTATTTTCTTAACGAGACATTAAAGTGCTACTTGAAGAAAAAAAAACTTGTATATTCGAATATATATGTCTTTATAAACTGACAAGTATATATTCACAGACGAGACACTCAGGGGCTCGAGTAACGTGCCATGTTTATGGGGTGTCCTGAGCTATCGCTCGGTTCAGCATCCCTCTCTCTCTCTCTCTCTCTCTCTTTGAAGAGAATTTTTCGACTGGTAGCGTATTGCCACTCGCCACAGGGGGCCAAAGTGTACTATGAACGTGTCTACCCCCATAACTCTCGCTTTTTCTCTCCCTCTCTCTCTCTCTCGTACCCAACACAATTCGTTTATGTATATCCATGGGAAAATGTTTCTTAAATATCGGTTTTATTCGCTCATGAAATTTTGGGCAAAGATTTTGAAGCCACTCGAATTGAGAATCGATCGACTACCTTGGTGCTTGCTGCACAAAGTTTTTTTCCATTTAAATGAGCAATGCACAATTTTTATTATTTTTTTTTATCGCTACAATTTTTTTTTTTTTCATATTCACTTGGATTTTAATTCGTTCGTGCAAATTTTTTCATTTTCAATGATTTTTCCTCGTGCCAATTGGTTTTTGTTATTTTTTCATTTATTTTTTAATATTCATTCGGATTTTTATTCTTTCGTACATTTCTGTGGTCACACGAGGGTGTTTTTTCGATTAGTAACAGAAAGCAAGTTTATACACATTAACTCTCGTGTAACCGGATCACTTCGTGTACAGTTTTGTACTTTTCTCAAGGGGTTGAACCACTGCCAACCCCTGGGAGGGGGTTATCAACAAATGTGTTCAAACATATAGGGTGTCTTTTGGAAAGGTGGGATGCACGTATTAAGGTTATATGTACGACTACGATCCTGTGTCAATAATTTTCAGCCTGTAATCCTTTCAGCAGCCTCTTAATCCTCTCGTCTCTCAATCCTTTTATATACACACACGCATGTGTACGGATATTATGTGCTGCGAGGTTGGCTCGATCTGATGAGCTTATGAGTCTGGAAAAATCACTCATCGGTGACTTTTCAACATTTTCATAAGATTCTTCGGGTTTTTGTTTACGAAACAACGATTATTATCAGTTCAATTATTCGTTGAATAAATAAATCAGAGAAACAACAAACAATTGTAAAAAAGTTATAAACGATGATAATTGAAAATTCTTTATTCATTAATTTGTTGGTTTATTCCTTTTTATTATCGCGCGAATAATTAAAAATCAATAAAATCGATTATTTTTAGTGGAAAAATAAGAGCGGCTTATTGAGGGAATGGAATTTTGTTTTTTTGATAAATTGTTGATCGCGGTTGTCGAGACTGGGTCATTTTGACCCGAAATCGTTTTCTCGCGGTTATTATTCCTGTCGAGGACTTTCATCTGGATCGAACTGATAATACCTATTTTGGAAACATTGTCGTGGCTCTCATCGGGTCAAATTGACCCGAGTGTGTCTACGACCAGTAAAAATGATAAATAACAGTTGATACTGTTTTGCGGCTTCTCTGCACGCGTAATACCTCTTTTGGAAAATTTTTCCTGGCCCTTGGGTCAAATTGACCCGAGTGTGTATACGGCCAGTAAAAATGATAAATAACAGTTGATACTGTTTTGCGGCTTCTCTGCACGCGTAATACCTCTCTTGGAAAATTTTTCCTGGCCCTTGGGTCAAATTGACCCGAGTGTGTCTACGACCAGTAAAAATGATAAATAATAAACAATATTGTTTTGTTGCTTCTCTGCACGTGAATTATTTTTATTATTTTCAAAATTTACAACGTGAAAATGTCCAAAAAATTGCTCCAACGATTTTTAACTTTTTTGTTGTTTTCATTGCCATCGAAAAATCGTTGCAACAATAATTCGGAATAAATACTCTCACAAACACACTCAAAGCTCAAGATTTAAATCCCTCTAGCAAAAAAGAAACCACAGAAAAATGCACTCGACTCGAAACCTCCCCCATTCTCGTGGGTACTCGAAAATCTATCGACATTGAGAGGCCAAAGTGATGTTACAATAGAAATCGTAACAAGCACACCAGGCTCGAGCGAGGAAGAAAGATTTCCGAGAGTTTTTCACATGGCGATGCTTCACGAATGTCAAGTCTGGCACGAGCCACGTGTTTTTGCATTTATAGTCGTACGCATTTGTATTTATGCATAAAAGGAACGTCGAATGATCCCTCAGGGAAAATCCTTTCTTCCCAAAACCCAAAATCCGGTAACTGGTAGCGATTTTCACGAGAAAAATGTACAAGTCGTTTCTCCCCAAATTCAGAGTTTCGAGTTGCTGCGAATAATTTCCATTTATGGACCAGATAATCTGACAATTGAAAGAAATGCCATTTTATTATAGATTTTTCATTTTTTCCTCAATTTATCGTTCATTTTCATGGGTTTTTCAAATTGGCCCATGAAAATTCAAATTTTTTTTTGATCGTGCAGCTCGAACGCCCTGTACACGAGGTCCAGTCTCTGAATCGATCTCCAGAGACTTTTCCTCTGCTCGTACATCATTCCAAAGCAATTACCGTCCCTTCTCAATGTCTTTTCAATGGGCTTTTAATTTTGGACAAACCATTTCCTCTTCCGGATATTAAGAATCGTGCGTAACGAAATCGCACGAGTTTTCGAAAAAAAAAAATGAAAATTTTTCGAAATTATCATCCAATTTTTTCAATTCGTGAACATTGTTTTATTTTTTATTTTTTTATACAAATAATAAACGAACTTCGGGTCAAAGGGCAAAGAGATCGAAGGGTGACCTTGTCAATATAGAAATACACGCAACGGCCTGCTCTTGTAAAATGGCAATCATCCCCTATTATGTAAGTTCACCCCTTAATGCTGTTCCCCTGACTCACTCCCTCTCAGTCACTCCTTCTGACGTCTCATCGCTCGATTCACTCCATACGTTTTTGTGGCTTGCCAAAAAGTCGTGTGAACATTCCATTCAGCCCAAAAATTCCATATCTACGTTGGGTATAATTTTCCTATAGACGAATGTAAATAATACGTGAGTATTGGAAGAAAATGGTAAGCTGATGGTGGACGTCATGGCCTATTGGCTCGTCAAACCGCCCACATCGTTCCTTCACAATTAATCCATTCATTCTCGAGGCTGGAAAAATCCTAATTTTTCTCCATTCTCCAGGAGAATAAATCCCAGGGAAAATGGTTTGAAAAAATTTGTGGAAGAAAATATTTCATCGATTTAATGGAAATGGACAGTTTTCCCTTTCCTCCGTGCCACGTTGATCAATCGACGATTAATTAAATCTCATAAATTAGGAATATTTTAAAAAATCAAATTCGAAGGAAATATCGTGCGACAATTTCCACCAAAAATCGCTATTATTATTATTTTATTGTACTTTAAATCGCGAAAGAAAAAAATGGATTATTTATGCGATTTGCGCGTGCCATTTTCCTGGCCGCGCAGGATCTTCCCTGCGGGAAGTCCCTCGCCAACTTACGAAGGGGATCACCATAAAGACACACACACAAATGATTTCATTTTCACAACTCGAATGGGCTCGCGAAAAAAAAAAAATTTAAAGGGAAAAAAAAGAAAAGAATGAACAAGCCTTTTTGTGGGGCTCGATGGTCAGTCAAAAATGATGATTAATCATCGATGACCACGTGTGGGGAACGTAAAAAAAAAAAATAGTATCAATTTCCACCAAAACAAACGCCGAAAATATTTTGTCAGGACGAAACGATCGAAAATTCATTTCGCAATGAATTTTCCATCATTTTTTTGTTAAAAATTTAAAAAAACCATTAAAAACATCTCAATTACGATCTTTGGACGAAATCAACGTACGCGAACGACTTTTCCTTTGCGAGTGCTCTCGCATCAATGTCAAGTAGCCACTAACAACATAGAAAACGCCCCTCTGGTTAAGGGTGAGTTGGTAAACGCTCGAACAAGTTTGAAGAAAAAAGAGAATTGAAAAAAAAACATGAAGATTACGATAAATCGTTCGAGATCCAAGTCGCGATAGGTGAGAAATAAAGAAACATTGGAATAAAAAGAAAAAGTGGAAAAAACGGGGACGTTGAATCGTCTCGATTCGCGGCCGAACTCATACGGGTGCCCTAATGGATTTGGAGGGCACGAAAATGAAGAATTCTTGGACAAATAAATATTTCACTTTCATTTAGATTCTTCGATCATCTTTTTATGTGATAGGGGAACATTTTATTTTCACCTTCACACGAATATGCATTTATTTTGAAAAAAAATAACAAAAACTTTCGACATTTTTCAAAGTGCTCGTTGGATTCTCAAGCTTTTTTATCTCCGCGGCAGACTCGAGTCTGGATAATGTTTGTAGTCAATTTAAATCAATTTGGACGCCAACCCCCGTTCACTAAACGAGACTAAATTGGCGGACAATGGAAAGGGACTCGTGGAAGGGCTCGTAGAGTGGCTATTTGTATTTATTTTTTTCCTCAAGGAACACACCGCGACCATTTACATTTTCAAACTTCCGAGAGCCACTGATTAACATCATTATTATTATTATTTCTATATTTAAATTGAAATTTGAAAGAGAAAAAAAAATTTCTCTCTGGAAATTATTTCGGATCCATTTATATTTATTTTCGTCCGGTTTCCTTAATTGAGCAACTCGCACTGCGGAAATTGAAATTTATTAAAACACGAGACCGATTTTCTTGGAGCAATTTTTATAGAGACGAAAAAAATATAATCAATGAAAAAATTCCAGTTTAATTTCGTGTGTCTCTTTTCGAATGAAAAAAATGCTCGATTTTTGATGAAAAATGTTCGTTTCCTATTCATTAATTAAACGATAAGTTCGATTTAAAAGATTTTCGTTTTTGTTAATCATTCCGTCGTCCAGCAGTCAGTGACACACGCACCAGAGTCATATTCGGCTGATAAATACGATAAGATCCTGTCAGGATCCTCGGGCTGGGTCGAGGACGATTTAATTAATGTGGGAGACCGGAAAAATGAGATAAAGTGAGGATATGTGAATTAGGGAGCGTGTGAACCGAGCGGAAAACGAGCCACGTAACAGTTCGATTTTCTTGGCCCTCAAACCCCTGCAGAATTTTATTGGGAAATGTAAATTTTTAAATAAATTAAAAAATTGGATAAAATGGCAGTTTCGCGCTATTTGAGTAAGAATTAAATTTTTTATCACTTTTACAGTAAAGTCCCATTCCTCGTGGATGGAAAAATTGATTTTTATCGACGACTTAATAAATTTTTTTGTTTTTTTTTTTTTTTACTTTTTTCGAAATCTCGTTTGTAAATTTTCTTTTATAAATTCCCGAGTCAATTTCACGCTGCAAGTTAAGCCTCGGATGAGTGGGGTGTTCGGGAAAACCGGAAGCAGCCGGCACGAGCCTTCCAACTTGTATTAAGGGCTCTTTGGCCCTCCCTTTGCAGGTAAAACGCTGGCAAGGAGCGAGAGAATTATTTGTACCGGTGTCCTCAGTGACATGTACCCTTTTCTCATCATCTGCCGTGGGTGTCTAGTTTTTTTTCTAAGGTTTAAGGGTTGACGCTCCCCAGGATGCCCTTAAAGACACTTTGGGCGAAAAAAAAATTGTCTTGAGTTTACAAAATCATGCAGGACTTTTTTCTCCGTATATTCGAACGTATTCGCATAATTCTCGATTGAAAAAAAAAGCCGGAATTACGCCCTTTTTATTGTGGAAAAGCGGGAAAAAACTTTGAGCGAAAAAATCGAAAAAACATCGAGGAGATCGTCGGAAGGGTCGAAGGGGAAGAAACAACGAATTTTCGTGACTTTCCAATCGAATTTTATGGGGAAATAAAATAAAAACAATTGCAGAAGGAAAATAATTGAAACAAAAATTTGTCAAAATTTCCAAAAGCCCTCAAATTTTGATAAAAATCATGGTGATCGTGCCGAGATTCCGGAGAAATAAAATTTCCTCGTTGTGAATGAGAATCGACGATTTTTACCAACGATTTGTGCTGAGGAGCGAAAAATTTGAGGAAACGGGTGAGCGGTAGCGGCGGCGGGGGCGACAAAAATTTTCTTGTCTCGCACGTGGCTGTACGGTAAATGACAGGTGACGGAATAATCAACCGGCGAACGGGAGCCATATTGTATTTTTTTTTTTTCACGTCTAATTCGCCTATGGGCAGACTCGTGTAAAGCGAATTTTTAAAAATTTTCATTCGTTGCTTGGACGTTCGGAAAGTTTCGAAAAATCGTCACACAAATGATGAAAATTGATTGGGAAAAAAAAAAAAAATTGCCCAACTTTTTTGACCTTTCGGAAAAATGCAGAATAAACATCTGCGCGCGAAAATAATTTTTGGAAAATTAATTTTACACAAAATTGTCCATGTACGAAAACGAAATACGCGATAAATTAGAATTCAGGTAAAACACTATGTGCCTCGTAGCACGAAAGTTGGATGGCACGCGACAAGCATTGTATTTAAATGAAGTTTCCTCGGAGGGCAGATGTACACGAAGGAAAGGCGTAATGTTCGCTCAACCCCTTTGGACGAGGTTGGAATAAGAACTTATTTCAATTCCTTAAAAAATCATGTATGCAGCTCATTTTTTTTCTTTACTTTGTCGTCGACATGAAAATGAATAAAAAAAGATTTTTTTTCGAGAAAACAAGAGCGGAGGAGAGGGATTATGATTTTTTTATTATCGGCCTCCATTCCCGTCAAATAATTGTCCGGGTTGGAAAAGGGCGATAAAAAAATGAGTGATTTACAAAAAAACTGAAAAAAAAAGGTCATGGAAAGGGCGTGAGGGCAATTTTCGTTTGCTTGACTGTCGAGAGATAAAGAGAGAAAAGGAAATAGACATTTCACTGGTTTTATTACGCAAAACGAAGGGTGGGGGGTTAAGGGGGCACGAGGAGGGGGCTGGTGTGTCAAGCGATGACGCGATTCAGCGGTGAAAACAGCTCTCCCTGGGTGTACGGAGGACTTGGAGATAGTGTCAGGGCCAGACTGCTCTGTCGCTGCGAAAGCGCGTTTACATCTCCGTGATATTCCGCTAAACCAGCCATTAAATACGCCACCATACGCAGGGTGTCCTTAAAGTGGGATTGAAAGTGAAGCCAACTGATAGATCGGGAAATTCTGAAGAGAAAAGTCGTTGGGCGATTTTTTCTAGGACTCACGGTTGCCGAGATATCGAAGGATTCATTGATAACCAATTGATGAGAAAGGGCGGGGCTAATGTGCTCCACGCCCCTTCTCATCGATTGGGTGAAACTTATTTGGCTATATCGTCGCTACTGTGCACCGGAGAGAAAAGTACGAGAGGACTTTTTGCTTCAGATTTCCTTGAGCGATCTCTTGGGCAGATAATTTTTCGTATTTAACAAAAAAAAAATTTCAAAATGCCACCACGACGCTGGAATTTTTTGACATTTTTTAGGGTGATCCACAGAGGCTTTTCCATCCATTTTCCCGACTCAAAACACCCTCTACGTGTGTTCAGATCTGTATCCAAGTGAAGATATGTATATAGGATTACACAATGGGACCAGTTCCGGACAATAGCCGCGGCAACAATCAAATCAGTGCGCTATCAACCCACCCCATTATCCTTTGATCCGCGACTCGCTTCGCTCGTTCTACACCCCCACACCCGCTCTCTCTCTCTCTCTCTCTCTCTCTCTCTCTCTCTCTGGCTCTCTCTTTCTCTCTCTCTCTCTCTCTCTGTCGCGTGTTACTACTCGCGGCAAACACTCCTGATTGCCCAACCTCTCTCTGTTTAAACAGCCTCCCTCCGGAACTCCATCTCCCTTCGTATATACACTTCGTACTTCGTGCCTGTTTAACGGGTGGCAGGGCAAGGGGGTAAAATTTCTAGAGCGAGAGAGACAGAAATGGCGAGAAAGCGAGAGGGGGTGGGGATAGCCGAGATAAAGTGAGCAGGAACTCGCGATAGGAAACATCAGAGCAGAGCGTTTAACCATCCTCGAACTTTCTCCTACATAACACCCCCTCCTCCCCTGCCTGCTCCTTCTAATCCTCTACTGTTTCCGTCTTTTTGAAACCTCTTGAGAACTTCGATTTCGCGAGACCTTTCGCAAATATTTAACATTTCGAAAATGAGCCTGAAAATTTGACAATTACGGGCCAACTTCGTCTATCATTCTGTAATTGCCCTTTTGCTTCTTTTTTTAAGGGGGTTCTTCCCAACGTCACTTTTCACCCGTCTCGACAACCCTTTATCTTAAATTATGCTCTCAAACACCTGCAATTGTCACGTGGTAGGAAATGGCTTTAGCTATATCGAGAGAATGGAAAATAAAAATGAGGGAGGGGAGAACACACGTGCCAGTTTCTAAGCGATAATCCTCGAATCGCACATGCATGAAGTGACTCCAGACTTTTGTTTCTCATCATTTCATTCGGCTATTATTGTATCAAACAAAGTGTTGTAAATAATTAAGGGGCAGCTATAGTTTTTGTGCGATCAAAGATTTGATAAAAATTAAAAAAAAAAAACTTTGAGGAACTTGTTTATCACGAAAAATGGGTTAAAACGGACCCATTCAAGGGGGTGCAACGAAATATTATGAAATCCTCAAAATTCGATGTAAACGGTAGAAAAAAAATGGTAAAAAATTCCAATTCTTCGAAAACTGTATGTTCAAGATTTGGAACGTTATTAAGGTCATTACATTTCCTCAAATTTCGTCGTTCACCGTTCTCGTTCGAGGAAGCGAACATTTTCGCGTTTCGCTGCAGAATACACATGTTTTTAAGTGTCTATGTGTGTGAATGTGTTTGGCCTCATCGTGGGTTGTGTTCCATGTTCGATCGAGGCGTAACGGGCCGTTGTCTCTTTGGATGCGGGTACCTCGGTCGATTTAAGGGAGGGAAACGCGATGGAGAGAGAAGGAAAGAGAAAAGATAAAAAGAAAAAGACTCAAAAACATGAGAGAGGTGGAAATTCGAAATGGAAGGTAGAAAAGGCTCGTGAGGGGAAAAGGAAAATCTACACACGAGAGAAAAGCTTGAGGGAGGCTTCGGGACCAAGAAAGGGTTGCCAAATATTCTCCACAGTTTCGAAAATAGAATTACGACGAAATATTGTTAAAAATAAAAATTTGCCATATTCGAGGTCTTAAAAATGCTTCAAACTTCAAAACGACAATTTTCCAACTCCCAAAAATAATTCTCTTTGAATTTCGAAGCCACAGATGGAGGAAAACCGTTTTAGATGAAAAAGAAACAATGCCAAATCCCACAAATACGAAAAATTCAGTTGGGAAGATCGAAAAACTTTGCGAAAAACCGAAAAAAGTATTTCGCCATGGCTTCGTGGCATGAAAATTTCAGAAGCCAAAGAATTAACAATTCTCTAGCCCCTAGGAAACTTTTTCCAGCAGCAGCTCGTCTGATCGTAAAAAAAAATAATTCTGAAATCGAAAAATAGGAAAAAGACAAGATTTACAATGTCGAAGGAGGGAGGATTTTTTTTTTTTTTTTTGTTACGGTTGTCAGTCACCCTCCCGCGAGGTCGGAAGAGCTCGTGGCCACGGAGGCTCAGGATTGGACGATATTTGCCACTCCCGTAGGCGTTTCTAAAGGATCGGCATCGAACCAGGAGCGAGGAAACGCGGCAGAGAATTCGTTGTACGAACCAACGTGGCCTCGCCTTGCCCTCCACAATATCCTCGTTTCTCGTTCAGTCCTCGGCTCGACTCCGAGACGTAAGCACGTTAAATCGTCCACGAAATCGTGTTGGACGTTTTTTTCGAATTGGATCGATCGAAAAGTGTGAAAAATTGAAAAATAACCCAAACAAATTGTTCGTAACTGTTTTGTTCGAAAAAATAACAATTTCAACGTCTCTCATTTTTGTTTTCGTATCAACGATCCCAAATATATAAACACAGTGATTAATTATCGGTTTTTTCATCATGGGACGAAATGGAGTTTTTTAA
Organism: Hyposoter dolosus; assembly: GCA_963921915.1. Classification (NCBI taxonomy): domain Eukaryota; kingdom Metazoa; phylum Arthropoda; class Insecta; order Hymenoptera; family Ichneumonidae; genus Hyposoter; species Hyposoter dolosus. The sequence continues at coordinate 3,208,362 of OY998139.1, forward strand.
TATCAAGTGCATCGTTTGTTCGTCAATTGAAAATATTCCCACGAATTAATTCACAATCCGAACACTCAGTTTTTCGTCGAGTGGACAATTTGGAATTGCCGCATTGAACCCTCGAGCGACGATTCTGACAGCCACGATTTTTCAAGAAACATCGACTATGGTTGTTCTGTGAGTATTTTTCGAACAATTTTCCCAAACAAAAAAAAACATTTTTTTCAAATTTGGGTTCCATTTTGAACAAAACTGAAAATGCCATTGAGAAATAATCCGAAAAAGGAATGATGGTGCGAATAAACAAATAGATTATCAGAAAATTGTCGACACCAATTTGAAAAATGAGTAAAAATTTTCGAAAAATTATTACGAACGAATTTTTTTTTGTCTTTCAACCCCATCGAGTTGTTATGGAAAAAAATGAATAAATTTTAGAAAAAAATCCAATTCTTCGGACCAGTTTGAAAAATTACAAATTTCCTTGACATGAAAAATTCATTTTTTTCTTTCTCTCGCTTTCGCCACTGTCTAATCAGTGGGCGTTCTCAGACTTTGCTATTGGCTCGTGGGCGTCGTTCTCCAATTGTCATTGGCTCGAGGAGCTCAAAGGGTGCTCAAGAAACTTGCGATCTGTACCAGAAAAGTAGGGGAAGTGAGCCTTCCCCTGTCCCAAGAAGATTTTTTAAAATTACCGAACAAAATTAAACACAAAATTCGAAAATCTGCAAAAAAAAAAAGCGACGGAATCGTCGCTGTAAAAAAATCATTAAACATCGAAAAATTGCAAAAAAAATTTCTTCCACGAAAATTCGTCGTTGTTGAAACGTTATTGTTGATAATTATTAATTTTTAAGCGTCCGGAAAAAATAAACCACGAAATAGAACGTTTCGAACGATTTGAATGGATAAAAAAATTGAATTAATGAAAAATTGACGTTTCCCATAAAAACCCAATGTTCAGCAGACAAAAAATTGTTTTTATCGATTAGTTATAATTTTCCAATGATCCATCACCGTGCCAACGGAGCACGAATCGACAAAAAGCCCAAATACTCCGGAATTTTCATTTATCTCGTATACAATATACTTTTTTGCATCTCTTATAAATCAGCGATTAAGGAAGGAACAAAAAAAAAAGGAGAAAAAAATAAACGTGAAGGAGTCGTCGTTGATCAAGGCGTCGACGGCTCGCGCCTCTCGACAGATCAAACAAACGTTGCCCGTGCCGTAAAACGATCCAACCTTTTTATCAGCCATCTCAAAGGTCGTTCCACGACCCTTTCTCTTTTCTCACACGCTGCCCAATTTTATCTCCATAAACATTCGTATAAAAAAATTAATGAGATTACCAAATTCATTAATTCTTCGCCATCGCGAATTAATTTCATTATAAATTCCATAAAAATCGATGCAATTCATAAAAATGCATGAAAGCTAATTAAGAGAATGCACGGAGACAATTACATCGATTAAAATAACGATAGAACAATTTTTTGTCCGATTTTTTCTCAATTACGAAGAGACTTTATTTAGGATCCTTTCAAAATTTTGTGTAAACGTTCTTGGCACCGAAACTAACAGTTTTCTCCTATGAAGAAAAATTTTCTGACGTTTAGAATCGCTGAGATGTTTTATTTTCAATTTTTTATTTTTCCCATCTAAACGCATGTAAATTGGAGTCGCCTTTTCTTTTGTTTTTTTTCTTGCAACTTTTTAACGAAAAACGTGACTTTAAATTACATGCGTTTGGATGGGAAAAATAAAAAATTGGAAATTAAATATCTCGAAGTCTAAACGTCAGAAAATTTTTCTTCACAGGAGAAAACTGTTAGTTTTGGTGCCAAGAACGTTCATACAAAATTTTGAAAGGATTTTTGTGATAGTAATACGTTAATTAGTTCCAATATTTCTGGTAAATTCAGTTTTCAAAAAATATTTATCGTCTTTTATTAAAATTATTTATTTATTTATTAAATAATACAAAATGTATTATTTTATTAATAATATTAATTAGTATTAAATAATAATATTCAATTTATTATTGAATATTATTAAAAATCAAAATATTTATTAAAATAAAAAATCAAAAATTTAATTTCTTCAAATTATTTGGATAATGAATTGTTGCAATATTTCTGGTAAATTCAATTTTTAAAAGGCAACAAGATTTATCGTCTCTTATTAAATTTATTTATTTTTCATTAAATATTTTTAAAAAATATTGAAATATCGAAATTTTGAAAGAACCCTAAATAATTGTGATAGAAATTCGTAATATAATTGAATCAAGCGTTAATTAAAATTTAACCCCCGATCGAATCAGCGGAATTTACCGTTTTTCTTCCCTTTCGATATTTCGAATTAGCTGAGCCATCGGTTTTCTATTAATTACCGGAGAAAAGCGAAGGAATCGTGTGAATTAAACTCGCGAATACAGAGCCAAATAATTCATCGTTGTTGACCACGCAATTTAGCGCATTTCGTATCGAATTCTGCGCCCACGTGCTTTCTCGTCATTCCACTTTTTCTCTCCTCCATTATTATTATCGTTATTTCCATAATCGAATTATTTTTTTTTTCTCCCGCGATTCGAACTTACGTGTACTCTGCCAAATATGGTTCTCGTCGATGGCAAATCGGGACGAAAGAACCGTTTGTTCTCGCTCAATTGACGCCAAATGAAAAAAAAAGAAAAAAAAAAAAAAAATGCTCGAGCTAGACCAACGGAAATATTTTGCAATTTCGATCGAGCTGCTGCCTCCTTTTTTCCCTCGAATCGCACAAACAAATTGCAGAGAAAACTTTATCCCTCGAGGTTCCTCGTCATTCATCCCTTTCTTTTCAGTTATCCAGACTAAATTTCTCTCCGTTTACAAACGCGATCGAACGACGAAAACGAAAAGAAGGAAAAAAAATAAATAAAAAATTAAAATCTGAGGATGGAATCGAAATACTTTGAATTCCTCGCCTCAAACGCTCATTCCCAGTACATTCGTACATCGCCCCGGAAAGAGCACGTACAGTAACATTCAAAACGAATCGAACGAAACGAGGTTTCGAAAATTCACTGTCTCAAAAATAAAACTGATTTTAAAAAATCGCAGAGCCTCCGAAAACCCAATTTTCGTGGATACGCTCGTCTCTGAATATTTTTCAAAGTCAAGAAAATTCCCATCAGTCCTACACGAGGTGCATTTGCTTTTTCCAGAGACCGTGGGCGAAAGAAATTGTTCAATTGACTAAAAAATAATGTTTCTGTTGGAAAATTTATCAGTCGACGAAATTCGACACAATTTTCACCTTTTTTTGACATGATCAGGTTTTTAGTGTCGTAGCTCGGTCTTCCAATCCTCGAAAAAAAATAAAAAGTCACACTTTTTTAAGCAATCGACAATTATTTCGTTTTTCACTTTTTTTGGACACCACTGTATATTTTTCTCTTTCTCTGGCTCGTGCTGTTACTCTCTGTACTGCATCTACACAATCTTGTTGCTCGATCACCGCCCGATGTATCATCTTACGCGGTGCTAAAGGCGATGACTTTATCACCGATCCGGGCAATCATTCACCTCGTCCTGACTTTTCGCCTCGCGCGTCCTCATCCCTCCGTTTAATATGTATTTATAGAGCTCTCACACTTTCCAGCATTTTATTTTATCGCTTATCACATTTTTTTCTAATTTTTCATAAAAAGAAAAAACAAAACAAAAAAATACCAAAATGAAAAAATTGATTTTTGGGTCTAGATTTCGCTCGAAATTTCTTCCAAAATTTGAGTCCAAAGTGGCGATCGATGTTTTATGAATTAGGAAAAAAAAATCACGTAAAAAAACGAATCCATGATGAAAAATCAATTCGCGAAGCTTTGAAAATCGATAATTATTTTTTTTTGAGGGAAAAAGAGAGAGAGAGAGAGAGTTTGAACATACGGAGTAGGTGTCCCGTGGGATAGATCGTAAATGTTTGGATTTTATGGTGGATCATTCGATAAAATGCCGTTGAAATCGCTTGTAACTCGTCAACGCCTTCTAATATTTTTAAAAATCCATTTCCTCCATGAAATTCAAGTGTCTATTCGAAAAAGCGAAAAAAAAAACAAATTTGTTATATTTCTAAATTTTCGCGATTTTTCCGAAAAAAAAACTGCAATTTTCGATAAGATATCAAAGTTTTAATAAATTTAATCCGAAAAATGCTGATTTCACAAGATTTTCAAAATTCTCAATCGCTCGTCAATGCCAGCAAAAATAATTAACCTGCAAATAAAATGATGAATTCGTCGATGTTCGCACGTTTGAGAGCAAATGTCACAATTGTTCGATCGTAAATAGAAATAAAAATCTGTCCATGAATGGCTGTTGGAAAAACCAGTTTTTCCGAAGGGCCTTTGAGTCCAACCGTAATTTAAATTTAGCAAGACCTGCTGCTGTGGCCGTTTGCATTCTCGAAGGTATGCTCGGGATTCCCAAAATATTTCTTCGCCTATATATATGCACTTTGACATACTACAAATCCACGAATTTATTTGAGCCTGAAAATGCAAGCCAAACCCGATATGAGGCGAAGAACGCGCTTTTCTCATCGAATTACGAGGCGAAACTAGTTTGGCCTAGGCGAAACTAGTTTAGCCTGAAAATATTGCATCAATCCTCCAACGTTTTTTGCGTTATTTTCCAAATTGCGTTACTTTTCGATTTTTCATAAATTTTAGGCCAAACTAGTTTAGCCTAGGAATAACCAGTGTCGCCTGAAAATATTGCATCAATCCCCCAAGGATTTTTGCTTAATTTTCCAAATCGCGTTACTTTTCGATTTTTCATAAATTTTAGGCCAAACTAGTTTAGCCTAGGAATGACCAGTGTGGCCTGAAAATATTGCATCAATCCTCCAAGGATTTTTGTTTAATTTTCCAAATCGCGTTACTTTTCCATTTTTCATAAATTTTAGGCCAAACTAGTTTAGCCTAGGAATGACCAGGGTGGCCTGAAAATATTGCATCAATCCTCCAAGGATTTTTGTTTAATTTTCCAAATCGCGTTACTTTTCGATTTTTCATAAATTTTAGGCCAAACTAGTTTAGCCTAGGAATGACCAGTGTGGCCTGAAAATATTGCATCAATCCTCCAAGGATTTTTGTTTAATTTTCCAAATCGCGTTACTTTTAATTATCCATAAATTTTAGGCGCAACTAGTTTGGCCTAGGAATAACCAATTCGTCCTGTAAATATATTGTTCGAATTGGTTAAATATTTTTGTGCTGGAATTTCAAAATTCTGGAATATTTAATTTCCGATAAATCGAACTGCAAAGAAAAAGTTTAAACTGGCGATGTAGAAAAAGGTGTGGGCGTTACTGGTCGCTATAAAAAATTCATGGTCAATGACTCGGCGCGCGACTACATAATAACTGCGATTTTTTATTCCCGAGTCTAGAAATGACTGGTTAATAAAAAAAAAAAGAAGAAAAGGCGAAGAATTTTGTCGAATCGCTAGCGATTTTGTTTATTCTCGATTTTTCATAGAGATTGAATTTTAATCACGACTAATTAAATTAATTGGCTCATTATTTATCTGGCGTTGGAGCATTTTTCTTACCTCTTATTTATCGGGGCTCAAAGGCGCGAGAAAATAAAATATATCGTAAGAAATGTTGATTGAGATGTGGACGGAATGGAAATGGGAAAAAAATTATTTATAAAAGAATTAAAAAGAGTTAAAACCTGTCGTGTGCCGAGATTCGTCGACTAATTCGTAGACAAATCGGTATCTGATTGAGCTCAACAAGCCGTTGTCGTGTTCCTACCTATGTACTACGATCGAGGCGCAGTATAGAATCGAAAGAGAAGAGAGAGAGAGAGAGAGACGAGATAAAAATCGACTCGAAACCAAAAGTTTCTTCCAAACGATTTTTTTTTTACAATCACCACAAATTCTCCTGCATCCATAACAAAAAAATGAAAAAAAAAAAAAAAAACCAAAAAGTGCGCAATGTTTTAAATAATCACAAAAATGGAGAAGTGCGGAAAGAATTTTTTTCGTCACCCAAAAATCGTAACAAAATGAGCAAAATAACGAAAAAAATTGGGATTAAAAATCTAATTCGAAATTGCGCAACGTTGCGCGGGAGAGAATGAGAGGTGAAGGTGAGACGACAGCAGGAGATAAAATCCCGATTTATGGTTGCGAGATTCTCGCACCGTTGGTTTCGTTTCGTACGAAAAAACATCCGCGGGATACACGAATGCTCACGAGAGAGAGAGAGAGAGAGAGAGAGGGAGAGTGGCACAAGTGACACGTTCTCTCTCGAGCATTATAGTTATGGGTGGCCGTGGGTGGGCTGACAAGAGCGCGTGTGCAGTTCCCGCGTGGCTTCCCGGAATTCCTACCAAGTCCTTTCGCACCGCGAGGGAATCGAGGATTCCCCGGTACTTTTTTGTAACCGGGGCAAAGGGAGCCGAAGGAACGGAGAAGAAGAGCAAAGAAATATAAAAAATAACAACTGAATCATTGATATTTCGATGATGAAAAAAAAATGCACCGTTTTCCATTGGCAAATTTTCCAAAATTACAAAATTCGGATTGAAATCAATAATTTTCGAAAAAATTTATATTTTTGTTTATTTAAACAATTGTTGTTATTATTTTTTATTTATCAAATATATTTTCATCAAAAAATTCCAAACGAACTGCTCAGCCAGTCGTCAAATTTAATTTTGAGTAAAAATCAAAAAAGAAAACGATCAATTTGTCGATAATTTTGGTATTTAAAGTGCAACAGCGAAAAAAAAAACATCGAACCAGTTTCGTTCGCCCACGAATTCTCCTTCTTCGGAATTAAATTCTCGGTTTTATAAATTTTTGCTAAAAATAACAATAAAAATAAAAGCAACGTTGATGAGATGATAATTTCTCATTTTTTCCTTTTTTTTTATGGTGTTTTTATGGGGTTTTTTTTTCAGGAGTCGAGTAGGCTCGCCGACAATGTCAGCGACTGTTGCCGGCAACCAGCAACAGCAACATCCTCATCAAGAATGGGACATTAATGACTCGAGCGTGCCACGGGTAATTATTGTTATTTATTCTTATTCATTTTTTATGGAAATTCAAAGAAACAAAAATTAAATTTATTGATTTATTTGCTTTTGACTCATTTTTTCATTTTATGTTTATTTATTTATTTATTTATTTTTTTTTTTTTTACTTTTCAAGGTCGCCGAATACGACTCTTGGTCCGAATGGGCTGACGGCCACGTGCGAAAAGTTTACGGTCCCGATTGCGAGGAAGCCAGGAGACACGCTTCCGGTTGGGCAATGAGAAATACCAACAATCACAACGTCAGTATCCTCAAAAAATCCTGCCTCGGCGTTCTAGTTTGCTCGCAGGCTTGCGTCTTACCTGGCGGTGGCAGGGTGCACCTAAGACCGGCCATTTGCGACAAGGTAAACAATTTTGCTTTTTTTTTCGATTTTATAGATGTTTTTAACGTTGTTGAACAAATTTTCGACCGGGAGGACATTTTCGGACGTTTCCCATGAATTATCGATGTTGGGAACGTTGAAAATTTTCTTTAAATATTTTTTTACGATTTTATAAACGTTTTGGAATTTTTTTTTGATTTTTTTTACTGAAAACGTAATTTTTAACGGTTCGTCGAACATTTTCGATTTTTTTTACCGAAAACTCGATTTTGAACGGTTTTTTTGGAAATTTTGAAGTTTTTTTCCATTTTTTTCTGAAAACTTAATTTTTTTGGCCTTTTTTAACGTTGATTTTGGTTTAATTATTATTTTTCTATCGATAGTCGATGATTAAACGATATTTTAACGTTAAGGGCTTTTGATAAATGATGGGGATTTTGTTTTTAGGCGAGAAAAAAGCAACAAGGCAAACCTTGTCCAAACAGGCAGTGCTCGGGTCGCTTGGAAATATTATCGTGTCGCGGACACTGCGGTTATCCCGTAACGCACTTTTGGCGACACACCGAGCACGCGATATTCTTCCAAGCCAAAGGTCAACACGATCATCCGCGACCGGAAGCAAAATCAACCTCAGAAGCGAGAAGAAGCGCTGGAGCTGGCAGACGAGTCCGAGGACTTGCTGTCTTGCTGGCTCGCGACGCTGCTTTGGGAACTAAGGTACGAGGCTATTCGAGCTGAAAAAACGCCTCGATCCTATCCAGCCAACTCGAAAATTCGATAAAAACAAAGTTTCATCCAAAGCCTCTGGTTTTTCGAGCCGCCATTTTGAAAAAAAAAACACGACTATTCTCAAAAGTTTCGAACGCAACAACCGCCCAAAGACATTGAAGCGTTTTTTTCTCTTAAACCCGATAAAAAACAACGGAAAATAATGAAAAAAATAAATAAACTGACCAGGCCTGATGTCGAGCTCAAACGTGCGGTACGGTGGCTCGGGTTCCTTTCGCTCGATTCTCACTTTTTTCGCGCTAGAGACCAAAACATTATCCTTAGACAAATTGACCAAACACGTTCGTAGGGTAATAATTTCTTTACTAAAATCGTTGCAGCTCATGTCGTTGCGCGGGACGAAAAGGCCAAACTCGGAAAACTTGGAAGCACCACCGAGGAGCGCGCAACCGCCACCCTTGATCTCGGACAAAGGTACACTGACTGGAGCTTATTATTCTTTATATTTGTCAACAAAGCCGCTTTGGGCGCGCATGCGCAGTAGAACGCGCGGAGTGATACACAGCTCCGAAAAATTGACTCGTTGCAGAATTATTTAAATAATACGATATTTCCTTTATTGCAGGATATTCTTGTTCGTGCTCGCCGTTCGAGTGTGTGTGTGGTGTGCAAACAACAGGAATCCCTTACAACAACCATTCCAACAGCCACCAAACGTCTTTGTACAATGTTCAAGGTCAATCCTCGAACGACGCGTATTGGATGCACGAAAACATTCATGAAAATAGTCCAAACGACGGTCACGTGACCAGCAGCGGATATTGTTTACCGAATCAGCACATAGCGCAGGAAGGATCTTATCCCGATTTTCCCGCGTTTCCGAGCGACATTTTTCAGCCCGAAGAGATATTTCAATTGGACCAGCCGTTAAGGGCGGATTTTCCTGTTAATTCTGGGAGCATAGATCGTTCACCGCCAAGTTTGCTCGACCTTGGCAGCGGGACAATAAAATACGAGGTCAAGGGCAGCGAGCAATCCTATTGGAATCAGCTGTTGAGCGACGACTCGAGCAACAGCAATCCCAGCCAATCGCAGACCACCGACGAGCGCATTAATTTCCCTAGTTTCGACTCGTCCAAAAGCATTCTCGAGAATTTCGAACGACGAGAGAATAATTCGAGCGACGAGCATTACGCGATCTACCCGAGGAGCCAAGTCGACAAGATGTACGTTAACGACTCCCGCAAACAAAACGACCAATCGTATTGGAGCGAGGCGACCGATCGCCACGATTACCAAAACTACGAATGTACTAAACCGCATGACGACGCCGGCCTCGATTCTCGGAGATCGATCGAGTGCTACATGACGCCGAGCAAAATAATGGAAAGCCCCACTATTTATCCACAACAAAAACAAATTGGCAATGGTGGATGCGACGATAAAATATCGAAAACTAGTCAAACCTCCTTAATCAACGATCCCAATCAAACAATTTTCACCCCTTTCGACGATTACCATCGGTTGATGATCGAACCTACGTTACCGACCAAAGCTAACATGACTCAGTCGATAAGTGACCATGCGATCTTGCAACAAAATCGCATTTTGGACGAAAGGCTCAACTACGTGAGCCAAGAACCACACCAGAATACTACGACTAACGGAAATTCAATTAACGAGAGATTGTTTAACGATGATGACTCGAGGTTACCAACCACGCAAAGAACCAGCCCCGATACTTTTTTCTATCCCGCCAACGAACGTTGCCAATACACGTGCGAAATTCTCGACACCAGATTGCCCAATTTGACGAACCCCAACCAATGCAACATTCATTCTTATAGCGATGTTCCTGACCTTGAAATTCCCGCTTTTGTCGATTACACCCTCGTAGGCATGCTCTGCAGTCCCGGCGACAATACTCATCCTCCGAGCAACAACAACATCGTTAATAATTGTTCCCAAAACGCTCAAACTTTTGTTCCTCATCATTAAAATCAAATCATCAAAAATAATACGACATTTTGCTTGAGCACGCTCTTTGCAAGCGAACAAATCACAACGCAATGCGGTGCCGCGCGGTGATCCCAAAAAATAAAATCAAAATATGAATCCACAAAGAATTCTTCCCGCTGCAATAATATAATTACGATCGCACGCATACAAAAACAATTGTAATTTATCGACGATCCTAGCACGTCAATTTCCGGCGACCATCGCAGTTTCCGGCAGAAATGGCGCCAACTTTTGTTCCTAATACGAAAAGAATAAAAGAACAAAATCTCAGTCCCCATTCCCAAAGTAAAATTGTACTTACCGTTAAAAACGAAATTGAAAATTATACTTTATTCATTTACGACTGAATTGTAAGAGTTACTGTGTCTACGACCACGATTTTTCTCTTCGCCCTTAAAATATAGTGAATATATATAGATATATATATATATATGTGTATAACTGAAAAATTAATCGATACGATTTCTTTTCTGCGTTGAAGTGTATTTGTATTATAAATAAATCTACGAATAGTTGCAAGTGAATTTTTTTCTGTTTTTTTTTTTACCGACAAATTCTGTTCAACAATAAATCCACCCCTCGTATACACACTGGGTCAATTTGACCCGAATCTTCCAACGGGTTGTCAACGAAGGATGAAAAATTCTCGACGAATTTCAACCAAAAAAATGCAGCACGACAATGTTTTTTTTTTTTTTTTTTTTTCCCCCAGCCATTTCGACGACTCCGGACGATTTTTTTTTTTAGTTTCATATTTTCTAGGTCGTTGATAGAAAAATGGAGCAAAATGTTGATTCATAATATTTATTTGTTTCGTAATTTCGTATCGACTATTTCTTCTCCATCCACGACTTTACTAGCAAATTTATTTTCTCCCTTTTTCGTTCGTGCACCAGACACGAGCCATCACAAACATTAGCTCGGGGCCTGCAACTCATTTCCTGCTATTTCGATATTTTGCTTAATTTCTCGTTTTGCCTCTCTCGCATACATATTTAATATAATTCGTACACCCGTATCAATAGAACGAATGAAGTGTGCATTTGTTGTCTGAATAAAAAGCGAAATATTAATGAATCTGAGAAAAAAATGTATAATTTATCAATTTTTATTTATTTTGCACTTTTCAAACTATACGCAGCTGGTTTTTTTTTTTCTTTCTTTTTTTCTCTCACACACACACGTACGATCGTAGTAGCTATATAATTATTAGATGACAATATTAATTAATAATATTTACAGATAAATGAACGAAGCTGCCACTAAAGCGTGTAATTACGTTGTTTCTCACTTGTTTTTTTCGTCCTCACAATAAATCACGTCGTCAACGAATTTGTAATTTGATTTTTTTAAATTTTTGTTTTGTTTTTTTTTTTTAATCATTATCGTGGCTAAAGAAAATGGGAAATGAAATTCATGTCGTTGACAATTTTTTCTTTCTTCACGTCTTTCCTCATCGTTGGCAATCTTAAATGAAATTAAATCGAAGAAAAAATTGATTAAGGCTATCGGTAATGAAAAAATCACTTTTTTTCAGACGCACTTAAAATTCTAGCCGAATTTATTATTTTTATCTCCAACTTTCTTCTTCTCTCCTTCTTTTTTCATCTTTTCTTTTCAATCGTACAAAAATCAACGCGTTTATGATTAAATTTTTTGTGTTTTTCACGTTTTTTTCTCTTTTATCTCCTTCGCCGTTTATTTTTTTTCATGTACTTCCTAAACACACATTATCTAGGTGAAAAAGTAACGCGAACCTTAACTACGCGGGATTACGCTAGAAAAATAAGTGACCAATTTCGATAATTGTTTTTTTCGGGACTTTCTTTAGTTTTTCTCACTGTTTTTCATCAAATTCCTTCGCTGCCATGTCGAACAATCAATTTCGTCCCTTCGGCTGTATCCTCAATCGTTTTTTTCCCCTCAAAGTAATTTTTTCAACAGTAACGATCGTCGAAAAATCGGAATAAAATACACGAACGATTTATCACTTTTGCAAAATAAAGAATAACATTTTACACGCTCGACTGAATAAAACTCTGCTCCAGATTGTCACGAAATGAGAAAAAGAGAAAAAAAATAATGTAAATACCGAAATTTTCGAGGAAATAAATGTTTTTCAACTTTGGTCGGAGAATAAAACACATTTTTCTCTTCGGGAACATTCGGAGGCGTTTTTTAAAGTTTCACAATATTCAAGGGGCATCGTGGGGGAAAAAAGTCTCACTATTCTTAAAAATCGACGAATATCAATAATAATAATAACAATATAGTTTTGTAGTAAGTAATAATAGTCATGTTATTCATTTTTGTGTTCATATATGTGTTGACATCGAGGCAAAGTGAGCAAAAAATGAGAAACTCAAAAAATCGTAAAATTTTGTGTTTTGAGAAGAATAAAAAGTGGGAAAATTAGAAAAAAGGTAAACTGGAGGATTTTGAAACAGGAACGATTCGAAAAAAGCGAAAATGTCAATAAAACTTTGTGTTTTTCTTGGTTTTTTGGTCCGAAATCGAAATTTATCGATTTTTTGAGTTTCCATCTTTCAGTTACGTATGCCCCATGCTAAATGATTTTTGTTTCTTTTTGTTTTTAGGTGCAAAATTGTTACAGGACTCACTAACGATCACAGCTATATTTTACGACGAACTACGTTACTCGCTATCGCCCCGATCGACATCTTCCACGATCTTACTTCTCTGCGCAATATTTATCTATATTTTTTGCAATTGTATATTTTTTTCTGTGTTTTTGTTTTATTAGTTTTTGATATTTTTCTATATTTTCCTCGTTTAAAAATCCCTGCGTCTAAAAATCGACGAAAACCTAATCTCACTCGATTTTTCGAGTGAGAAAAATAGTAGAAACTCAAAATCGTTTTTTTTTTTTCGCGGATTTTCGAGATTTTCTCAAGCTCGATCTTCGGGGATGATAAATTTGGAATTGAACCGCATAATTCTGCCATTTATCGTCCCTTGTCGATCGACCATTGAGGAAAATCAATTTTTTTCCATTTTGAAAAAGAAATTTTCATCGTTTTTTTGCGTTAATCTCTAACCTAATTGCTCCGTTTCATTTTTCCTAAAAATTGTTGCTTTCACGCTGTCTTTTTCGACTGATTTTTGAAATACTCAAAAGTTGGAGGGGCTTTACAAAATTACTTTGAATCAATGACGCTCGTCGCGTTTCGCTCGCTTATTTACACGCATATATCATTTAACAATAATCATTTCTATCGTCGCCATTATTTATTGTAATTATTAATTATTCATTTTTATTTTTATTTCATTTATACGTATTTTTTTTTTTATTTTTATTTTCTTTAAGGGCAATTACGAAGCTTTTTCGCAAAAATCTTACGGCTAAGATACCACACGGTGCGAGATATAAAGGAAAAAATAGGAATAATCAGAAACCAAATTGGTAAATGGTCGATTTTTCAATATTTCGTCCTTGATTTTGAATGTTTGAAAAAAAATTTTACGATCTAACCTCGAAATGACGTTTTTTTTTCTCTTTCCACAATAAAAAATGCTCCTTTTTTGTTCTTCAACGTTTTTCGACAAACTAAAACGAATCCGAATCGGCGAAAAATGGTTGCAAAACTCGATGAAATTCAAAGCGAGAAAAGTTATTGAAAAAATTGAAAAAAATGAATTTATTCTTTTCCTCCATAAATTCGTAGTGATTTCTACGTGTGCTAGGGCGAAGAAACTTTAAGAATCTTAAATTAATATTACACGTTTTTGCGATCGACCACGAGGAGCGCGAAAAAAATGAGAAAAACAAAAAAAAATGAAAAAAAATGTTTTCCCTTCGTTTTTTCGCCGTGGTCCATATAATTTTTTCCTCCCGAAGGACAGAAAGCGAATAAAACGACAATTATGCATACTAAAAGTAACGTTGAATTTTTTAAGTATTTCTTTTTTTTTCCAGATTTTTTCTCATTTTTGTCGCTTTTTCGAAATACTCGCAATTGTTTTCATTATTTTTTTGCTTTTTCGTTAAGATTATATCACAATAAAACGCCAGCGCATCCTTCCGCCTCTTTTCATGTCATTAAACTTGCGCGTACCTCTGCCAACATTTACCGATCGCTTCGATTATTATCATTTGTTTTTTCTTTTTTGTTTTTTTTTTGTTTTTTTTTTAAATCCATTTTAACGCTTTTTTGATTTTGTTTTTTTCGACTTTTTCATTTTTTTTTTTTTCTTTTTTAAGAATAATTTCTACCATTTATCTTGCTTTATCAAGAGACTCACTATATCGAGGATGCGTTTCGAGGCTCTGGCAGGTTCTGGCCTTGATTCGAGTTCGCGGATGGTCGCGCAGACGTCAAGTCGCCGGAATCACGATTCGTTTATTTTGCCCACGTTTTTCCACAAGGCTCCGATAAAAATCGACATTTTTTCGCAATCAGGTTTTTTCCTCACTAAATTTGAAAAACAATTGTCGAAGATTTTGGGGCCGCGATTCCGCGATCACAGCGCTTTGTACACCAGGTCGAAGAATCCCTCGAGATTCTTTCTTTCCAATTTTCTTTCCTCCTTTCTTTCTTCGAGAGAAAATTCTCTCGTTCATTTTTTCGGTTTCTCGATTTTCGTAACTCACGAAAATCCCGAACTTAGGAGACGTAGGCGAGGGGCTTGATTCGCACTCTGTAGAATTTTGTACCCTTCGGTACGTTGTATCGATTCTCCGGCTGTGGAATTTACAAATGAATTAGTAAATTTGACTTATTCCATTTTGTTGCTTTGGCTATTTTTCATTTTTCGTATTCGAAGAATGGATTTGTGGCTCAGAGCACAAAAATGTAAATTGAATGATAATTCGACAAACTCTTGCGATGGAAATTAAATTTCGAACGATTGGAGGGAAACGATAAAAAAATTCCATTGAAAATGAAATTTATAAAAAATAATTCTCTCCAAAATGGAAAAAAATAAAATTTGACAATTAAATTTGAATTTAACAATCTATCGCGATAAGTATCCAGCCTCGGAGAATCCTCGAGCGATAATCCATCGCGATGAGAATGTTTGAGCAGCCGAAAATGAAATTTCGAACGTTTGGAGCGAAACAATAGAAAATTGCTAGTAAAAATGAAATTTATAAAAAATAATTCTCTCCAAAATGGAAAAAATAAAATAAAATTTGACAATAAACAATAAAATTTAAATTTAAAAATCTATCGCGATGAGTATCCAGCCTCGGAGAATCCTCGAGCGATAATTCATCGCAATGAAAATGAAATTTCGAACGATCGGAGCAAAACAATAAAAAATTCCTAGTAAAAATGAAATTTATAAAAAATAATTCTCTCCAAAATGGAAAAAAAAAAAATTTGACAATAAACAATAAAATTTAAATTTAAAAATCTATCGCGATGAGTATCCAGCCTCGGAGAATCCTCGAGCGATAATTCATCGCAACGAAAATGAAATTTCGAACGATCGGAGCAAAACAATAGAAAATTGCTAGTAAAAATGAAATTTATAAAAAATAATTCTCTCCAAAATGTAAAAAAAATAAAATTTGGCATTTCTTTCATTTTTTTATTTTCTAGTTCCTCTTTTTGAGATAAATCGCGACATAATTTTGGAATTTGTCGAAAAAATTTCGTGCCAAAGAGAAAAAATGCAATAACCGGATACTGACCTTTTTAGCGTGACAGTATTGCTTGTCGATGACTTCGCCAAGAATATGTTTCGAGGTCGGCGTACCATCAGAATTGATCCAAAGTTCGAGAGTGTCAAAACACTCGGAATTCAGAATATAGAGAGTTCTCGAGTCTTGAATAACGCTGTAGTGTCGATGAGGAGAGTCCCAGACGACGAGGACAGTGTCGCCAGGATCGCAGCTGGTGAAGGTCACCCCGAGCTCATGAATGTCAGGATAAGTGCCAGGATTTTTGGTCAAAAGTTGATGATAATGGCTGATGATTTCGGAGAGTCTTCCGGTGGGTTCGGAGGCGCTGACGTTGTCGATGCTGGAGGTGTCCGAGACGATTGCGACCGAGGCAGTCATGTCCTTTTCGCGAGGATCGCTCGAGGACGTCGCGGTCGTGTGGACGTTGCTCGAGGTTGCTTGACACGAAGAATTGGCCTCGAGGCTCGCGAGATTCGGGCGTTTCGCTCGTTCCTTCACGAGCTCGATCTCCAGCCGAATTTTTTCGGCTTCGAGGACTTCGACCTTGGCCTGAATCTCGTCCTTGCTCTCGCGAATCAAACGCAACTCTGCGGACAATCTTTTGTTGTCGAGCTCTAGGAGCTCCAGCCGCCGAGACAAATTCTCACTGTCCGAAGCCTCCAGCCGAACTTTCTTTGATTCCGAGACTTCGGCCTCGTCTTTCCCGCCGGATAACAGCGTCTGGAGGGTTTCCTCCAAGCCGGAAGTGCTCTGGTTCATTCTCAAGCGACCGTCGCTCAACTCTTGACGCAAAACTGCTCTCTCGTTCTCCAGCTCGTGAATTTGGTTCTCTCGCAATTTTAAAATCATCCGATTCGCTATCATTTTGCTCTGTAAACAGCTCTTTTCTTCCTCGAGATTTTCCACCTGTTTGCAAAGAGAGAAAATCATTTTTTGTGCCATTTTATTGTCAATGAAGTGAAAATTCTAATTTCTCGAGAAAATTCACATTTTAACGAGATTCTATCGCCATAATCATAATAGTACATACAAAGTGACGATAAAATCATCAAATAAAATTAAAATTATTATAAATAAAATGAAAATTAATAAAATTATTAATAAAAATTCTAATTTCTCGAGAAAATTCACATTTTAACGAAATTCTATCGCCATAATCATAATAGTACATACAAAGTAACGATAAAATCATCAAATACAATTTTTCCAAGATAATCTTTTGACATTTTCATTTCACCGTCTGGTAATCGAGCTATTCAGTGTTTAAAATCGCAACTTTAGCATGAGGTCTTGTGGGAAATAACGAAAAAAGACGATATTTTACAACAAATAACTCTATTTCTAAAAAGTCAAACTTTCTCAAATTTTACCCACAGTTGAGTATGCTTGTTAACCCTAGGACCCTACTCAGGGCTTTCCCAAACCCCCACAAAATAGTGAAAAATTCGAAGATTATGTTCTCAATTTTTTTAAATTGCATTTTTCACCGTGAAAAATGAATATTACACTTTTTCTCAATGTTTTATTTTATTTTTCAGAATTCGAACGATCAGATGAAAAAAAAAAACAAAGCTCTCTACGAGAAATAGCGAGTCGACTGCATCGATTCAAAATGCTGGGGTGCCCGTAACCCCAGTGTAGGGAATTTGTTTTAAAACACATAGTGTAGGGTCCTAGGGTTAAGAAGGTTCATACGAATTTAAAAGAATAAAACTCTAGAACTTTTTCAATGGATTTATGAGAAAGGAAAAAAGAAATGTACCTTTTCGTTTAAGACTTGACGAACTTCGAGATCGTCGTCGGTCAAACGTCGAATAATTTCCTGATACTGTCGGCACTCCTCGACGAGGGCGGTCTCTCGCAATCTGTGAGCCTCCGCTTCCTCGAGCATTTGTCGAGCAGCCTCGCGCAAACGAACCTCGAGTTTCGACTGAAAATCATCCTTTTCTTTCTCGATTGCCTTTCGCACAGCTTCGCTCTTTTCCAGCTCCAATTCTTCCTTTATTTTCGTGAGAATTGCCTCGTGGTTCGAACGATCGATCACGTCCGGCCGCTGGGAAAGAGAAACAAACGTTGGAAAATCAATCTTTTCCAGCTCGAAATCGCTCGGGCTTCTTTCCATCGTCGAAGTTGCCATTGCGACCATTTTATAGCGCGTGCGAATGGTGTCGAGTTCAGATTTGTATTCCATTTGTAATTTGTCAGTTGCTTCCTTGACAGCTCGTTGTTGTTCGAGATTCGCTTTGGCAAGATTTTCCTCAAGGCTGCGAATCGTTTGTTGACAACATTCGAGGCTGCCACGAATTTCTTCCATTTCCAGTCGTTTTTTCTCCCGAGTTTCCTCGAGGGCAGTTTCTTTCTCCATGCGAGCATGCTCCATCGCTTCGTCCATTTGTCGCTTCAATTGTTGCTGCAAATTGTTCATTTCTTCGCGTTCTGCCTCGAGCTTTTGTCTCATGCTGTTGATGAGGAATTCCCGATCGGCGAGTTCGTTCTCTACCTCCCGAACCGCCCCATAAACGTTACGAATCTCTTGGTCGCGATCGGCCAGCAATTTTTTAACGTCAGCCATTTCCAGCTCGTGATCAACGGTCAATTCTTGCTCCCGCTCCCGCAAGGCACTCTCGCACTTGGCAGAATGCAAAACCAACGCTCGACCCACTCGATCCGTTATTTCACTCAATTCTGAATTCTCCACGTGCACTTGCTTACGCAGCAGTGACAGTTCCTCGCGGAACGATGCCAGAGTCTCGCTCGTCGACACTTTTATGCTCCTCAATATACTTCGCAAACGCTCCACTTCGCTTCTAGTGTTTCCCAAATTTTCCTGCAACACAACGTTCCAAATTTTTCTGTCAATTCCCATTCTGCTACATTTTTTTACAACCATCTTTATTTCTCTATATTCGAGGACCTATTTTTATCAATTTCTCAAACTTTGAAAATTTTTTTTAATTTTTTACAACCATTTTTATTTCTCTCTATTCGAGCAAACATTTTTATCAAATTTCCAAACTTCTAATAAATTCTATAAACATTTTTTGCGACATTTTTTGAATTTTTACTTTTTTCATTCCCATTTTTATTTCTCTATATTCGAGCAAACATTTTTATCAAATTTCCAAACTTCTAATAAATTCTATAAACATTTTTTTCGACATTTTTCGAATTTTAACTTTTTCATTACGATTTTTATTTCTCTATATTCGAGCAACCATTTTCATCAATTTTTCAAACTTTGAAAAAATTTTTTAAACATGTATTTCGACATTTTTTGGATTTAAAATGTTTAAAGCGATTTTTATTTGTTAATGAATTATTTGAAGATTAATGTTGACATTTTCCTGGTCGTTCGAATTTTTAAAAACCGATTATCCTTCGAAACTATATTTTCCTATGAAATTTAAAAAATAAAAAAAAATTAATAGAAACTTAATTTTTAATAGGATTTCATTGTCCGATCAAACTTTTTACTTCCAATTGTAATTTCTTGCAAGTTCGTATCTGGTAAAAAAAAAAGGCTGAGTGTTATAAATTTAGTTGAATCGCTACAAGCTCTATGAGTGAGAAAGCCCGAAAAACCATTGCGAAAAGAGAGAAATCAATGAGAAACGAATGGTTGGCTGAAAAAAAAAAATTTGTCTTTTTTTTTTTTTTTTTTTATCGTTTGGAAAAAAAACTGCTCGACCCTTGGTTTACGCACCGGGCGATGCTGACTCTGAACATCTTCTCGACGTCAATGAAAAAATCACTAAAAAGCTGCTCGCGACAGGCGCAGAAAATTCTCTCGGGGTCAAATTGACCCAGTGTACCAACGGCGGGTCAAAAGAACATGTGCGGTGAAAAATTATGACAACAAATACAAAAAACGATTTTTCTCATCGACAATAAAAGAAAAATAATTGTTTGCACGACCAAATTTTATACAAAAATATGAAAAAAAAATGAAAAAACTAATTGCATTCGAAAAATGATGAAAAATATTAACAGAAATTGAATAAACGTCAAGTGCCAATAACAATGAGGATTAGTCTACAGCAAAGTTTTGCTTTCCTCGAATAAAAAATGAAAAATTTAAAAAAAATGATAAAATGAAATAAAACGTTGATTTCGTTTGAAAATTCGATTATTAACAGAAATTGAATAAACGTCGAGTGCCAATAACAATGAGGATTAGTCTACAGCAAAGTTTTACTTTCCTCGAATAAAAAATGAAAAATAAAAAAAAAAATGATAAAATGAAATGAAACGTTGATTTCGTTTGAAAATTCGATTATTAACAGAAATTAAATAAACGTCGAGTGCCAATAACAATGAGGATTAGTCTACAGCAAAGTTTTACTTTCCTCGAAAAAAAAATGATAAAATGAAATAAAACGTTGATTTTGTTTGAAAATTCGATTATTAACAGAAATTAAATAAACGTCAAGGGCCAATAACAATGAGGATTAGTCAACAGCAAAGTTTTGCTTTTCTCGAATGAAAAATGAAAAATAAACAAAAAAAAAAATGATAAAATGAAATAAAACGTTGATTTTGTTTGGAAATTCGAAGCCTCGTGATTGATTACGTGTCGGTGTTTATGTAGTTATAAATATTTGTAAGTGTGGTATAAATTAGTACGTGGGAATACAAGGAAAGGAAGGAGAGAAGTGCGACGGCGATCACAGCTATCCTGGAATAAAAATTAAAATCTAAAAACGTCGTCGATTGTTCGTCGTCGACGAACGCGAAAATTTCGTTTTTTTTTTTTGTTCCCAAAATCCTACAATTTGGGGAGTTTCGTAAGGGAAAAGAGACAGAGAGACAAAAATTACTCGAACATTGACAGAAAAAAATCTAGAGGATTTCTACGTGAGGAAACAAAAAAATGATGAGAAACGAGAAAGAAAATGATGAAATATATCGAAATGATGAAAAATGGATTTAAAGTCTAGAATTTCGAGGGGAAAAAGCTTGAAATCTTGTTGTATCGAAAAATGGTTGAAAAAAAAATGATTTTCTTCCCATTTCCCACAAAATGAAGAATAATTAACGAAAAGCAGAGAGAGAGAGAGAGACGAAAGAGGATGAGAAAATGGATGTGGGGTGTATAAAAAAGAGGCAAATGGAACGTTTTTACCGCTACGACTACGAGTTGATAATCGTATTGTTTATCTTTGGATTTGTTGGTTTTAAATGGAGCCTGTAAATTCGTCCAAGTACCTGAAGAAGGGAAACGATAGCCTGATGTTGTGCCTCGTTGTTATGTTCGCTAAGGCTGCTGGGCAGGGATTCGTCCATATAAAATTCGGTGCCCAAGAAATCGTTGAGATTATCGTTGGACGGGCTGCTTGCCGGGCTGTTAAATCCTTGCTGGAGAGCCGGGTTATCACGTTGTGAAATATTTTTGCCGTCGCACGTTATCGAGGATTTAGAAGGATTGGAAATAGCGAGGATTGGACAATTAATTGAAAACTTGGGCTCGCTTATTTGTCTCGGTGGTGAGGAGGACGAAAGACTTTTCTCGTTAATATTCAAGTTGGACGTTAATTTCGAGTGTTTTTCGTGACACTTTGAATTCTCAATAAATTCGGAACACTCGGCCAATGGACTTAGAGCCTGGGACCTCTCGTTAAGGGCCGAACTTAAGGGCAAATTATATGATTGCACGTGCTCGCTGGACGAGGACGAACGATTCGTATCAATCGCTCGGGAATTCAAGGACGACACGTTTGTCGAGGTCGAGGAGGATGAGGGAGACAAACTTCTCGAATCATCATCATCATCATCATCATCATCACCAACCTCCAATTGCTTTTGAAGCTTTTGCTTCTTCGTATCGTCGTACGAATTCAGCTTCGAATCACCGCCAACTATTCGGCCTATTTTCTCGAACTCCTCCGTGTCGGTCTCGGACTCGAAGCCAACCCTGTTGGAGAATAAACATTGTTTTTTTCATTTCTCGCATAAATCGGGTGGCCAAATTCCAATCTGGGGTCATTTTGACCCACGGATACAAAAGTTGAGAGAGTTTCTTTCAATTTCGACAATAAAAATTGTCGACAAATATCGATTTGGACGGGAGTTATAGGACCGAGGAGACGCCGGGTCTTCCAGACCCCTGGGCATCGTTTTACGTGTTTTTTTTTCATTTTTTATTTTCAATAAATCAATGAATTAAATAAATAAATGAATAAAAATTGGTTTTTCGAGGGTCAAAGAAAGAGCAAGACTACTAACCTGTCGCCGACCATGGGAACTCGCTCGTTTGCTTCTTCCTTCGAAGAGGGCATGTCAACGGGCATGGAAATACTGTCTTTTCCTTTATTCCCATCTGTACTAGCGTCGGTGAGACTTTTCGAGAGAAAGAATTGTGTGATGGTGTTGAGATCAGGAGTGGCGATCGAATCGGCCAGATCGGGCAGTTGATCCTTCAAGGATTCCATATCGTCGATGGTCAACTGCAAAATAAAGCAAAATTTAATATTCATTATTTTTATGATTAATTAAGCTATCAGGAAACGATTTTATTCAGGGTTTTTTCAAAATTTTGTATAAACTTCCTTGGCACCAAAACTAACAGTTTTCTCCTGTGAAGAAAAATTTTCTGACGTTTAGAATTTGAGATATTCAATTTCCAATTTATTTATTTTTCCCATCTAAACGCGTGTAAATTGGAGGCGCGTTTCTTTTGTTTTTTTTTCTTGCAACTTTTTAACGAAACGTTACTTGAATTTACATGCGTTTAGATGAGAAAAATAAAAAATTGGAAATTGAATATCTCGAATTCGTAACGTCAGGAAATTTTTCTTCATTAGAGAAAACTGTTACTTTTGGTGCCAAGAACGTTTATACAAAATTTTGAAAGAACCACAAATCAAGTCGTTTTGTGATAGTAATACGTTAATTAGTTTCAATATTTCTGGTAAATTTATTATTCAACAAAGATTTATCGTCTTTTATTCAAATTATTCATTTATTTATAAAAAATTTCAAAATATTTATTAAAATTAAAAAAAAAAAAATTTATTTCATTGAATTATTTTGATAATGAATTGATTAGTTGCAATATTTCTGGTAAATTCATTATTCAACAAAGATTTATCGTCTTTTGTTCAAATTATTCATTTATTTATAAAATTTCAAAATATTTATTAAAATGAAAAAAAAAAAAATTTAATTTCTTTGAATTATTTTGATAATGAATTGATTAGTTGCAATATTTCTGGTAAATTCAATTTTTAAAAGGCAAAAAGATTTGTCGTCACTTATTAAATTGATTTATTTTTTATTATTAAATATTATTAAAAAAATATTGAATTTACTATTCGATATTATTAAATATCGAAATATTTATTGAAATGGAAAAAAAAATCGTTTGTTTTTTTTTTTGCCCAAAATGATGGAAAAAATAGGGGCAAAAAAAATGATAATTGGTGATTAAAAAGGTACCTTGGGCAGTCCTCCATCAAAGACATTGGGAGCCTGTGTAGCAAAGGGCGGCGGAGTGTCTTCGAGTCCGGGGAAGAGGGTATTGAGAAAATGTCCTTCAAATTTATTTTGAAATTCTCGTCGTCGTGAAATCTCTTCGGAATGAACAGTGAGCAATTGGCAGGCTAAGCTGCTGGCCCAGACGAGAAAAGCTTGGGAAAATGTTCGTCGACGTACGACTTCGGCTACGGCGGACAAGTACATTTGTGGGGCGAGGTGAATCTGCTGGATTACTTCGAGATGGCGTCTCAGACGTTTTAGGCTTTCGTGATACATAACGAGCTTGCCATCGACTTCCATCATTTTGTTTTCGACGTACATTATCCACTTGAGTCGATGGTGAATATTAACGGAAAGTTCTTCCTTCGCTTTGGTACAACGACGTCGAATGTCTCTCAATTGGCTGTGATTTTCCATCATAACGGCCAATTGGCGCCTGTGAGATGCACACAAATCTGGCAAAACACTCGGGTCCCCCAAGTTGCTCGCGCGTGTCTGATTCTGTGAAAATCCTTGGGCCAGTTCGCCTTGCTCTTGGACCAACCTTTTCGTTTGGGCCATCAATTGTTCCAGGGCGAACAAACGCTCTCCCAGCCCTTTGATCTCCTTCATCTCGGGCTTGTTCGCCGCGTCTATCGCTCCGTTAACTTCGGCCTTCAAGCCTTCCATCATGCGCTCGTCAAACTGCTCCAAACCTCGCGAGCATTGCTCCGCCACTTGTTCCAAACTGCTCTGATTGTCCTTCGCCGATATCCATTTTAACAAACTCAAAACTTCGTCGGTCGTGCACTCTCCCAATTCCTCCGAAGAGCCTTGTCCGCCTCCGGCCTCTTCCTCGTCCGGCGACAAGAAACCCTCCGCTTGTGCCCGCAGTGCTGGCAGAATTGGAATTTTCGATAACGTTCCCAAGTCCCCATTGAAACTGCAACATTTTTTTTTTTCAAAATACGAATATTATCTCGTTTTTTACTTCGAGAAGCTTTCAACATTTTTTTTTTTTTTTTACCGAAATTTTTCATTTTTTCGACGTATTTCTACATTTTTCTTCCTCATAGACATGACGTTGAATTTTTTTTTTTTCCAGCTTTCAATGTCAATGTGCTTAAAATGTCCCAAAACATCGAAAAATCATATTTAGACAAAATGTCCGGATTTGTGTGTGTGTGTGGGTTTTGGCACTGCCAAATTCAAACGTTTATAACTCGAGAACGGTTTGAGCTACAGGGCTCCCGTTTTGCACAGATGTTAATCTATACAAGCTCTTCGTTATCTGAGAATTTTGTTGTAATTGCTAGAAAAATACGAATTCTACGGCATTTTGAAATATTCAAAAAAACGGTGTCGACGCTCTAAGTTGCGCAAATTTTGAAATTTATTACTAATTTTTTTTTTTTATAAATAGAGTATCTTAATAGGAAGGTTGGTATTGAATTTGGAAAATATCGGTTGAAGGGTTTGAATTTTATGATTTTTCGAATTTTACGAAAATCTGCGTTTTTTGAAAAATCGTTCAAAATTTCTGCAAATTTTGTAAAATATTGGATGAAAGTCTGTACTTGCTCTTTACTTTCTAGAAAAATTGTCGAAATTATAGAATTTAAATGAAAATACAAAAAAACGCTGCAGAGTGAAATTTGCAAATTGCTACCTCCAGCCAAAATGAAAAACGTGCATCGTGAATCTTGAGCATCTTGAGAAAGCAATTTGCAAATTTCAATTCGCAGCGTTTTTTATAATTTTTTAGCCACGAAAAAAAATTGAGAGCGTCTCCGGAGCAGAAAAATGAAAATTCTCAAGGTCCTCTTTCAGAAAAATCTTGTTATTTGCTTTTTTTAATTAATTTTTTAATTTTTTAATTCACAAAAAATCAAAATTACACGTTGTTTTTTTTTTTTTTTTAGGAATTTTTGAAGCTTCGTGTGTTTCCAAATACTTTAAGCTGTTGATTCGGTTGCTCGGTTGTTACTTACTTGTTAAGGAGTTGCATGTGCTGTTCCCGTTCGGTCAAGTAAAGAGCAAAGCTCTGTTGGAGAACTTCGGCTCTGGATTGAAACATGTGAGTGATGTCCTCGAGATTGGCGACGACAGCAGCCCAGCCTTGTTGCTGGAGATGCTGATCGTGAACGAGACGTTCGCAAGTTCTGGTTTGTTCCCGAGCGAGGGCGCAGCATTGTTGAGCAAGCTGAGCCCGAGCAACCAAAGTCCCATAGGTCGCTGGCATGGCCAACGAAGCGTTGATTTGTTCGACGAGATCGACATCTAAAAAAAAAAAAAAAAAAACAAAAAATAAAAATAAAAAAAGAAATCAAAATTTTCGGCTCGAGTAATGGAAATTCGTGGAAAACATTTTTTTACAGTTTGAAAAAGGAAACCGAATTTTTCGAATTCGATGTTTTGTAGCATGCTTCAATTTAATCGGGTCAATTTGACCCAGTGCGAGCCCAGGCTCGAAATAAATATGCGAAAAATGAATAATCGATAAGACGATAACGAGCAGCCATTAAAAAAAGATGATGAATCAATAAACGATTTAGACTCAGGAAATGAGAATTCGGGTCAAGGATCGAGACGACGCCGAAAATTATGGAAAAAAATAAACCGAGCAAGCCGATAAATTAAGATAACAATCAACCAAAACAAATAAAAAAGTAAACAAAAAACTGTGCCACAATAATTAATAACGACAATTCGCCATGAATTATGGAAATTTCATAAAAAATCGAAAATTTATCAATGAAGCAAAAAACAATGGAAAAAAATCTTCGATTCGATCGAAACAAATGGAAATTCGTGTCAAGCATCGAGTTCAAAATTGATCGCAGTTATAAAACCGAGGGGACGATAAATTAAGATAAAAATCGACCAAAACAACAAACAAGTAAACAAAAAACTGTGCCACAATAATTAATAACGATAATTCGCCATGAATTATGGAAATTTCATAAAAAATCGAAAATTTATCAATGAAGCAAAAAACAATGGAAAAAAATCGTCGATTCGATCGAAACAAATGGAAATTCGTGTCAAGCATCGAGTTCAAAATTGATCGCAGTTATAAAACCGAGGAGACGATAAATTAAGATAAAAATCGACCAAAACAAAAAAAAAGTAAACAAAAAACTGTGCCACAATAATTAATAACGATAATTCGCCATGAATTATGGAAATTTCATAAAAAATCAAAAATTTATCAATGAAGCAAAAAACAATGGAAAAAAATCGTCGATTCGATCGAAACAAATGGAAATTCGTGTCAAGCATCGACGAGTCGAAAATTGTTCGCAGTTATAAAACCGAGGGGACGATAAATTAAGATTAAAAAAAAAGAAGAAAAATCATCTTTGGGAGTCGTGGGTTTTGATAGGCCGATGAAGAACCGTTCTTGGTACACATACACACACACACACACACACACACACACACACACGTGTCAGAATCGTACAAGGTCGCGAACGAGTTTCTATCTCGACGGTACCCTCGAGCAGCGTTGCGTCAGTTTTTTTTTTTTTCTCTCTATTTCTCATCATTTTATATAGACCAGACGGAGTTTGAATGGAAAAGGATAAATATGAAAGATAATGAGAGAAAAAAAAAAGCATTCGGAAAATCATGAAATCATTATCGATATCGTCGCCGATAAAAAAAATCTTGCAGCTTATCTCGACCAGCCATTTTTTTTTTTTTTTATTTATTCTGTGACAATTTTACAAATTGCGTCATTCGAAATAAATCCATTGGCTCGAGCAATGAATGTTGAATGAAAAAATAACGAAAGTTTAGAAAAAAAAAAAAAAAAGAAAAAGTTGAATATTCATTCGAAAAGTACGGAATTAACGAGAAATAAAGAAACGCGTTATTGCGAGCTTGTAAAACAATCCGGAAACGACACGTGCTCGAATACACAGACATGGCGTATCTAGGGAATGGCGAGAACGTTAAATCTCAAGTGCGATTCAAAGACCTCGAGAAATAAACGACGCCAACGCGTATCGCATATTAAAGAAAAATAACGCACACACAGGCACAAGGAAGAGGAGGAAAAATTAATCTTCATTTTAATTAATTACCAGAGCAAAATAAAAAACAATGTTTTTTTTTTATCTTTCAAAATTAAATTTTTTGAATAATATTTTTCAGCTCGAAAAATCCTTCGAAAATGGTAATTAACGAATCAATCCAATTCCGTTCATTTTGAGCCACAGCGTCAAAGATGCTAATTTTTTCGGAGAAGTTTTGAAATTTCTAAAATAAGAAAATCGCCAGAAAAATCGTCGATCATTAATGACACGACGCAAATGACAGAATTTTTGTTTTGATTCGACGAAAGGAGAAAATGTCTTTTCAGAATTTTGTCGAGATGTAAAATAATTTAAAAAAATACAAAAATAAAAAATAAAAAAATACCTTGACTTTAGATCGAGGCGATTAAAATTTCGGTTCATTATCCATGCGAGACCTTGATATGACTCACGGTTCTGTATAACGACGAAATTTCACTACGTATAAATTATTTATACGTTACTACGCATCGACACAAGCGCACATAAGCACGAGTGTATATAAATATCGAAAAAACACACACAAAAACTACGCAGCAACAAGGGATCTCGTTAAATACAAAACACGAACGAGGGGAAACAATGATACCGATTGTTGTTTTATTTTTTTTATTTACCACTTGTTCGAACGACGAGAAAATGTGAGAAAACATATTTTTCTGCGTCGTAACGAGTAACCAATGAGTGAAGATTACGATTTTCGATCATAAATTTAACGAAAAGTTTCAATTTTCTACGTTTTTTTTTTTTTGGGACGAAGTAACGAGCATTTCGTGACAGCTCCATTGATTCTGCAAATTTTTTAAATTATTTTTTGCTGTCGTTAAGAAATGAAAGCAAAAACGTGATTTTCCATTGAGAAGCCACCAATTTTTTCCTTTATTTTCAACGATATTAATGATTTTCTAAAACGTTCAATTACTCGTAGAAAAAAAAAACGAAAAAAATAGATGAATTTCTATAAAAGTGATTAAGACTCTTGGTAATTGAATAAATAATTAATTATGCATATTTTTCAAGTGGCTGAGCACGATAGTGATTTAATGGTCTGCTTCTCGGATTGGAGCACGCGAGTTGCCAGCATTAAATCCATAACAAATGGATATATGGATGTTTAAACATTTCTGCGAAACCGAAAGTAGAAAAAAAAAGGTTGTTAAAAAAGTGGCATTGAAAGAATAATAGTTGCGGGGATCCATAAGTCTCATTGCCACGGAATAACTGATGGAATATTGAAACGTCCCATTTTTCCATGTCGAAGCAAGATTTTTTTCTGTATTCTGAGAGCGTCGAAAAAAAAAAAAAAAAATCGTAAAATCGAAAAAAAGTAAAACAAAAAAATCGAACGAATTGGCAAGATAATTTGGATCTGATTTTTGTTCTCCGCAACTTCAAAATTCTTTCGTCTATTTTACGAACGTGAGAATGGGCGAAAGAAATAACGAGCGGGGGTCAACGAACTTTTTGGCACGATTTTTGGAGTCGCGCATAAAAATGATAATGTATTAATAACGAAAAACGAAAAAAAAAATTAATCGGTTCAGATTATGCGAGCTTTTCGTACGCAACGAAAAAATGAGCTTGGAATAAAAGCTTTCGACGCCTGGGGCCATAAATCTAGCTGGGATGAGTTTATGTGTCTTTTTGTACGTGAATATCTGTGTGGAGACTGTTGCATATATATTTACAGCTGCAGTGTTTCATCCTTGCGTGGGTCGTACGCGTGCATGAACTCTGGGTGTAAAGAATATATACGTACAGACTCGACGATGTATATGTGCATAGACACCATACATGGGTCGTTTAATGCTAAATCGATAAACTCTAGCCTCGGGGATGCGTTGACGTACTGGTGTGACGACTTTTTTTTAACTTTTTTAGAAAAAAAAATCGTTTTTCGATATTTTGACACAGGATTTTAGAGTTTTTTGAAAAAACTCCTAGATATTCGTGAAGAGCGGAAAATTTGCTATCGAATGTCGCGCGCGAATGTTGTAATCGAAGAAAAATCAATTTCGACGCAATTTTAGACCTAAAAGTTGATTTTAGAAAATCTAAAATTTCTTAGTTTCCCTAAAAATCATGCTACAGGCGTTTGGTGGGGGTGTTTTCAAGCGGATTTTGGTAGACTCGGAGAATACGCGTTTAGAACAATACCTCGATCGGTTTTTCCACCAAGTATCGACAAACGTAACAAGATCCTTGAAAAAATAGAAAAATCTACAAGTCATTGAAAAACGAAATACGAATCACACGAGCCCCCAGCAAAGTCCTAATTCTGCACAGTAAAACTGCTGCGATATTTTTCGTCAAGTTGTCCAACTGCCGAATTTTATTTTCGGAGTATCTAAAAAATTTCTAGCAGTTAATTTCGACGGATTTAGATCGAAAAATGTGGAAATTATTCGTCAATCATTTTCCAACGAAAAAATTAGCCGAAAAATCCTAAAAATTGCTTTTCCCAACTTCACAGCATTGTACAGCTAAATGTTGAAGACGGAAGTGAAGGATTAGTCGAAAGAAATGTAATGGCGGAGAATGACAAAGAAAAACGAGAATCGAGGAATGACGAAAATAATGGTAGAAATAAATGCGAGTCTGAGCAAGTTCTCGAGAAGCGTGTGGCCGGGGCGCGCGTGTGTCTGTGAGGGATTGGCGATTATTTGCGTCGTCTGACGACATCGCAACACCTTATTGAAGAAGCACGAATGCCCGATGACGGAAAATTGTCAGACTTCGGGATACGCGAGGAAACGATTTCGAGATTTTTCACGCGTATGTGTATCGCTAAACAAGTAAAAAAAAACAAACAAACAAACAAACAAACCAAAACAAAGCAGAAAAAAAGGTGAATCGACTGTAAAATAAATAGGTGCGAGGTCA
This sequence comes from Hyposoter dolosus, assembly GCA_963921915.1. Lineage (NCBI taxonomy): Eukaryota > Metazoa > Arthropoda > Insecta > Hymenoptera > Ichneumonidae > Hyposoter > Hyposoter dolosus. The sequence continues at coordinate 3,238,586 of OY998139.1, forward strand.
CGAGTTTACGCACCTCGTTACTGGCGATAAGTCATCGATCGTATCTACGTCATAAGCTTCGACATAAATCGCGATCGATTTCCTACTAAAAATATTTACTCAATTATTTCAAAAGCTCAAAAACAAAGAAACAAAAACAAGGGGCCAAGAAAAAATGGATCAGCGATTGCCAGAGGAATAAAAAGAGTGGAGTAATTAGTCACGACATTGATTAGCGAAGATAAACGAAATAAATGATGAAAAAGTGTGAAATTTGGTAGCGCGACATATTAATTATCATTTTTGAGAGTTAATTGATGTCGCGGGTAATTGAATATACAGCGTTCGTAATACCGATTAGCCGGTTAATTAATAAGATTAACAAATGAGCAATTAAGAGAAAAAATGAATAAAGTTAATTGGACGAAAATGAAGGGGATTGAAAAAATGGTGAATCCTCGTTGTTCCTTTGTTTGTTTCGTCGCGCGATTCCTTTCATGAGCTTTTTTGCTTCTTTTGGCCTGTGATTATCGCGACAACCGAGACGAATAAATACATACAATATTTCAGGTCACCCGAAGCGACGGTTCAACGAGTCATAGGTCTTTGATTGGAGGACAATAAAAAAAGGGAAAAAAGAGGAAAAGGAGAAAGAAAAACGAGGAGAAAAAGCGGAGCAAGTGGCCGGCCTGCTACTTCGCTCTTGTCTGTATGCCGCGAGATCGAAGTCTCGCTTTCGTGAACTAGATTAATTGTCGATCAAAGAGCACGTAATCGTTACACATGTCATATGTTTATATACGAACGCGAAAATAAAAATACAAACAAACTCGAATATCCTATTTCGTTTATGCAACACTTTTACCTTATTATTTAATTCCATATTAATTTGCAACGTCAATGATTCATGAAAATTGACTCCAAGCACCGGATATTCATTGTGCACAAAATTCCTTCAAATATTTCCATTTTTTTACGCAATTATTTTGAAAATGATTGGAAAAATTAAAAAAAAAAAAACGTTGGCTTGAAATTATTTTCCTGGTTTCGTCGAGGTGCACGAAATTTTAAAAATTTCCTTATCGAAACACCGAAAAAATCTCGACATTTTTTTCTTTTCGTGGTTTTCGGAATTATCTCATTCCGTGGAGTGAAAAATATCGAAAGAAAAATTATTTTCGTTGAATTCGATTTTTTTAGGAATAAATATATTATTATTTATTTATTTGTTATTATTTAATTATATAAATAGATAATTAAGGACAATTAATAATTATCGTCAAATAAATTTCGAGTTTGACATTTTTGCGGATTTATTTTCCCTTAGTTTTCCTTAATTAGTTGATATTTTTTGAAAGAGACTGTACGGGCATTTCAGTAGCGAGGATTTTCAGTCGCGGGAGGGGGAACAACGACGAGAGTCGAGAATTACGCAACACACACGCATAACGAGAGTGCTCGAGAAAGAGAGAGAAGATAAAATAAGTTAAAGGAAAGATTGTCGTCCGTTCGGCGTCGTACAGTCTGGCAACGTTGTATCAGCTGTGCCCGAGCACTCAACGACCTCGTCAAACGTCCCAGGTAGAAAAACCAAACAAACAAAGAATCGCCAATTTTTCTTCAGAGGAACATTTTTTTCGAAAAATCATTTTTTTATGTGAGTAATTTTAATTTGGACGATGACGTTGGTTATTGCACGAGCGAATTTTTCGTTAATTTTCAAATCATAATTTTGACACGATTATTTTTGTAATTTATCTTGAGCAATTTTTTTTTTCGAATTTTTGCATCGAAAATTGTGGAACTAAAAAAAAATTCATTCGATTCGTTCGAATTTTCGATTTTTCGTACGATTTTCGTGAATTTTGACTTCCGGAACGGTCGGTTTTCGAAAATCAAGGTTTTTGATTTATTTGGGATTTGGTGGAGATAAAAATAGACATATCTTATTTGTTAAGTATGATAATAGAAAAATTACCAGAGCCGTAGTCGGTGTGTGGCGTGGGTGGCACATGACTCTCGATGGCGGCCTTGCTGAAGAGATAGATGGGATTGGTGTCGGTTCCGGCGGAGTACGAGCACACACGGGCGTTGGGTTCGAGGCTTTCGCCACCACTCATGAGCAACACCTGATGGGCAGCCATAACGCCGCATCTTCTTTCGATCGCTTCCTTCAGTTCGGAGACGCTGGAAGAATCGTAAGATTCGTTGAAGATTTTTCAAGTGCGAAAATATGGTGAAAAAGGAGGAAAAAGTTCGAGGCAGTGATGAGTCGAATAGGAAAATGATCGGAGAGAATGAACAAAAAAGAAAAACTGGAAAAATTTGATTTTTGACACCAGGCCGCTTGTATACTCCAGAGTCGTCAGCACCGTTTGCGAGAAGCGCGGCGCGCCGTCGCCACCTAGCGGAGGTCAACGGTACTACAGCGTTTCGCGGCACGGCGTAGCGTGAAATCTCTCCTTTTCCCAGGATTATAAAGATTCTTGTCTACAAGATTAATTCTCCTGATTAAATCGTGTTCCACATGCATTTTTTCACCCTCGAACCCCCATTTTTTTATTGCTGCTTTGTTGCACAGGCTAATATCCTGCGCGCTCTAATTCACGTGGTGTAATAAAGGAGAAACAAAAAAACAAGTATTCTGGCCGATTACGAGCCCGAGATTATTTGCGTCGCGAGTTGCGCTACCGGTGGTAGTTTGCCAAAGTATCGCAATATACAAACGGATAAGACTCGCTCCTCCACACGAGCAAAATCTAAAATGGCGGATCCCTATCCAACCATCTCTCTTTCTCTGTCTAGTGGGCACACGATCAAAGACAAGAGCGTGGTGAATCGGGAGAAAATTAGCCGAGAGCGGAAGCGCTACGACAAGAAAAATAAGACGAAAAAGAGGATTTGAGAGGCAACAAAAAGAAAGATAGGAGTCAAAGATGAAGAGAGTGGGAACGAGGTCTCTCTCAACCACCTCGTAATATATGACCTGCTTTTTACGAGGTGTGTACTACGATCTTATACATGTAAACACAACAAATATATACAATGTATTCATCATTATTATTCACCTCTATTCCTTATTTAAAATTTTTATTTATCAATAACAACAATAATAACAATCATCATAATAAATAACTGCAGTGCACAACTGACTTACAACTTTTCAACGAGTTATCACAACTCGGCTTCGCCTCAAGTGGGAGATAATTGCCGGACAACGCAAGTTTCCATATTCAGGCCACGATGGGACCGAGTTACGGAGATCTTGTTTTCGATAATTGCTCTATAACAAGCCCAACCTCCCTCCTTCCTAGCTATTCTAATCACGACAGTTCCGAGCAAAACATCATGAGAAATTTTCACTACGATTAATCGTACGTGACGGAAAATGATCTCCAAAAATCGAGAATTGAATTTTCGAAAAATCGTAAAAAATGCGCGAAAATAATCGATATTTTCTGAAAAACTTTTGATTCTTTTGAAAATTAGAGGAAAAATGTTGAAAAATAAAATAGTTAGTAAACGAAAAATGTTGAAAAAGCGATTAATACCAAAGACGTTAGTCTCGGTAGGAAAAGCCATTAGGACCAAAATCCCCCGACTCCATTAGGCCGAGAAATAGAAAAAATCTTGACTCGAAGAAACAGAGTAAAATTCTCACGAGGTATATTGATGGCGGAGGTGGAAAAGGTCCTCGTTTTCTTTTACACTGATTTCTGTCTCGTTTTTTTTTTTTCTCGAGTAAGGAGGGTTCATCGGCGTGACGGGACGCTGACCAAACACGATCGAGAGAGAGTTTTAAAGAAATGGAAAAAGGAGAAAAGATAAGAGGACAGAAGGAGGGGCAGGAAAAGAAGAGGAGAGAAGGGAAAAGGGAAGAGGAAGAAAAGTAGAGACTCTCGTGGAGGTGAGGCACGACTTGGACTATTGGAACAACGACTATCGACTTGTTATTATTGTTATTATTATTGTACCGGTACTTGTTACACGTACATTCTCGATATAGATATACCGAAGAGTCTATATATGCAAATTACTGTAAAAAGTCGCCTGGAGATTGTACGACCTGGTTTTTGCACTGGGTGCTTACAGTTCGTAATAAATAAAAGCCTCGATGACAATTGAGCAAAAATTGAGTTATAAACAAATGAATAAAAATTCATTAAAATTGCTCGTTTTTTTTTTTCTCTCCTGCAATTTCATTTCCGCTCATTTTCTCCCCGGGAATTTGCATTAACTTTTTATCCATTGCCATTACTATTTTCATCGCCACGTGCCACGCGTTCTGGCGAACCTCAATTTTTGCTATTAAAGTCCGATGATTGAATCTTTGCAAATTTGCCTTTTGCCAAGAACGCAAAAGACAAAGGCTCGCGAGGGTGACTGAGAATATAAATATTTTTCGAATCAACGGTGAATTAAATAATTTTTCATTTTCACAAAATTCTTTGTTTTTCATTGCTTTTTCAAACTAATTTTTCAATCGATTTCTATTCAATTTTGCTTCTTTATTCTCAATTATTTTTTAACCGGTTTTTCGTACTGTTTTGTTTTTTTTTCTCCAAATTCTTCATTTTTCATTGGCTCCTCGTCAAATTTATAAATAAATTCTCTTTTGATTGACGATCTTGTTTCGAGCACTTTTCGCAACGTTATTGCACTTCGGGCCAGTTAAAAATTGGTTTTTCATGAATACTCACACTTTCTCGGAAATGAAAATTGCCGAAAATTCAAGCTCGTCCTTCGATTCTCTGAATTTTTCAAAAATTCCGAAAATTAAAATCCATTATTTATTTATTTCTCATACAAATTTACGTTCCGTATTCCGAAAATGGCCGAAAATTGAATCACGTTCTTCGATTCTATTCCCCGTAAATTTTTGCGAAAATTGAAATGGATTTCTTTTTATCAAACAAATTTACGTTCCGGAGAATGAAAAATTGCCCAAAATTCCAACTCGTCCCTAGATTTTATTTCGCAATGAAAATTTGGTGGTTTTTTTGTTTTTTATCTGCTCGTGTAGAGTGACGTTTACGTTTGGCACATATATATGGTCCACGATGATGCTGATGCAAGGCTTTTCTCGACAGGAAACATCGGTTACGTACTTGCCCCTCATCGGGCATCCATTTTATCTTCTATACTTATACATACGTATTTATTTATATATATAGCTATGTATATGTTTCAAGGTACATATATGTATAGGGAACACACATTGCTAATAATATCCCTGGGTCTACGCGAGAAGCCACGTGTAAAGTTTATTCGTCCTACATGTATTCCCAAAGTTCTACAACGTAATTAATATTTTTGTATCTCTTTCAAACAACGAAATAGAAACGAGAAATGGTTAAGATTTTTTTTCGCCGAGTAGATCGAAAAAACAAATCGGCAGAGAAAAGCAAAAATGTTTCACGTTGAATCGATCGTTGCTCGTTATTTTCAATTTTCTTAATTGCAATCACGAGTTTTTCTAAATTCCAATTCTTGGCTCTAAATGTTTATCGGAGAAATTTGAAAATTTTAAAGACTCTGGATTTGGAAAATGCAACGATTGGAAATTTGAAAAAAGTTTGTGGACCTGAAAATAATTCTGGAATCAAGAAAAAAATGGAAAATTGCGAAAAATAAATCGACACGGAGAGCAAAAAAAAAAAATTTCCAAGGAAAACAAAAAATTTTGCAGCTTAAATCGATCGTTGCTCGTTATTTTCAATTTTTTAAATCGCACTCACGAGTTTTTCTACAATTAATTTTTTTTTAAATGCCAATTTTTGGCTCAAAACGTTTTTCAGTGAAATTCGAAAATTGCAAAGACTCTAATTCGGAAAATGCAAATGTTTGAAATTTGTAAAAAGTTTTTGGACCTGAAAATAATTCTGAAATAAAGAAAAAATATTTCTACAGCTGGGAAAATTATTCCTGGACTCTAAATCGCTTTTTGGCAAACAAAAAGCGATCCTGGAGTCTCGGGGAAGTTTCTAGAGTGAAAAATTCTCTCGGAGACACAGAGAAGCTTCCTGAATCGCAGAAAAAATTGCAAAACCTCGATCGAAGCTCCGAGAGCCTTGACAAAGTCATTGAGCTCAAAGAAATCGTTCCTCCGAGCTGAAAATTATTTTTTGGGAGGAAATTACTAGAAATTAATTGAGAGGATTAATGAAAAATAAATGGAAAAATTGAATTACCTTTGGACAGCGAGTTTGATGTCAAAAGTGAGGGTTGCGCCGGTGTCGACGTGAAATATGTAAAGCATTTTAGGGCCGGAAGTGAAAAAGTGGACGCCAGAGAAATTCTTATTTAAAAAATATGTTTTTTTCTTCTTTGAAATCAGGTACGGACGAGCGCTGCAATTTTTGTTATTTGGAATGGCTTAGAGTATGAGATCCGATGATATTTTCAAGCTTTTCCAGGGCCGCGTAATGAGAATAATAACGTAGAGCGATGATTTTTGATTCGGAGGTTTATCGGCGTTGATTTTGAGGAAAAAAATGATAATTTTTAGTCTCGACGCTGATTTTTTGACGTTTTTTTCATAAAAAACGAAAATTTTGAGCGTCGAAGCTGAGTTTTGAGTTTTTGGCGCAGTCAATTAGAACGGGGCCGTACCCCGGGGTTTGCCACCGCTTTGGAGGACGGCCCCGAGCCTACGAATCGTCATGGATCTTCGATTCTTTAGTTTTCACGATGTTTTCTCCGTAATCAATGATTTCGACGTTGCCTCGTTCTCCTCATCCCAAATAAAAAGTCTTGATTCTCAAATAAATGATTGCGAGTTAAAAATGTCAATGGCGAAGCGAGAATCGAAGAAAATCGTCTTTTTTCGAGTGTGTGCTTTTTGCAAGCTTGAAAAACTTGTCACAGCGCGTCAATTTTCACTTGATTCCTTTGTTTCGATCGAGGAAAAGAAAGAAAAACAAATGTCTCGGGCTTTGACACTCGCGCCCCTCGATTTTCGGCTTGAAACGAAATTTTCAAGTACCAAACTCGACCAACTGCGAGGGAGAGTTGCAAAGTTTAAAAAGGGATTAAAAAAGTTTGATTTTTGACAGAAATCGAGAAAAGAAAACACCAGGGAGCAATAAATCGTCGATCACTTCCGCCGCAGTCACCGAAGAGCCTCGAGCCTCTATTTCTCTCCGTTTATTTCGCGTCTGTCTCAACCGTCAACCCGTAGTTTTCTTTAAAAAAGTGCAAATTTTGATAAAAAGAAAAGAAAAACAAGAAAAACAAGGCTTTTTTGTTATTCGCGAGAAGAGACAGACGCTCGCGGTTGAGCGCGCACGAATAGCGAGATCCACACTCGAGCTCCCCGAGCAGCCGCGCACTCTCTCAACGCTCCGAGCGGCGCTGCGATCGCTGCGGCGACCGAAGCAACTAGCGACCGTCTCCCGTCTTATTCACCCGATGGCAGGCCGATCAGCTGCTCGGCCAAAACAAAGAAGCCTCTTTCGCGCAGTTGCATATACCAAGATAGCTTATTTCTTATTTATTTCGCGTGATGTTGAATTAACCGAAAGCCACGTTCGATATTTACACCGTTCGATTATCGCCAAACTGCCAACTGACCAATTATTCAATATTTCTTTGTCACTCGATTTTTTTTTCAAACTCACTCGTAATATTCGATATTTGATGAACTGGGAAGCTTGCCAAAACACGATTCTCAACGTTTATGTTTATAAATAATGGCGACTACGTTTCGACGACTTTTTAAAATGACGAAATGTTGCGATTTCAAGTCGCAATCGATGTTGGCAAATGTTTAGGCGCAATTATCCATTTATTCGATAAACTAAGCAGCACACGCGAATTTCAATATTTCACTCGAAATGTTCACAAAAGCCCGCGGAGACGTTTTTTTGGTGTATGTTTTACGAAATATTGGAGAATTGAGTGAAAAATCGAATTCCTTCGAGTTTAGGCGTTATTTTCGATTATTCCAATGCACGAAACTGAGCGATTGAAAAAAAAACACTTTCCACGTAATTTATTATGCATATATATATGTATAAACATATACGCTCAGTCTGTATCTATGCGTGCTGTTCTTCGTCGAAACAAAGCTGCGCCGCAGTAGCGCGAAACGAATGCGCGAGGGCCACAGCCAGGCTTAGGAACAAAGGAGAGACTGCCCGTGAAGCTCGCACGAGCACGAAACACTACGGCGCATACAGAGGCAAAAAAAACATATAGCACACGCACACACTTGCGCTTGGATGCACTTTCCCCGTTTAGCCAACTATAATTAGACGATTATGGATTTTCTGCTTATAATTTGTCGCTTTGTTACAAGCTTGACTCGAGTATTTGAAAAAAAGCGATTCGAGACTCCCGACGCGCTGTAAACTAATTCTTGCGCGTTCTTCGGGATTTCTTTCTGTTTTTTTATGGCTTTTCCAGTTTATACATTTATTCTTGTCGTTGATCTTCGCTTCATTCGTTTCTCAATTCTTTTCGTCTCAGTCGCTAGTCTCTTTTTTTTCTCGTCTTATTTATTCGTCTTGGTTGAATAGAGAAAAAAACAAACAAACGAAAAACAATTAGAAAGAAGAACTAGCTGGCAACTGCGCTGCTCGACATTTCGCTCTGACGCATAGCGTTGCCAGCTGTTTACTGGCCCCAACCAATGTTTCTCCGTTCACCGAGAACCCCGACAACCCCGAGAAACACCACACTCCACTTTGTATACATATATATATATTCACACAATCATATATATATATATATATATCAACACACGTGCGTTACATCTGTTTCTAAGCGGAGGGAGAATAGTCGCGTCGCGTGGTGGGGGCCGGAGAGAGAGAGAGAGAGACGCGTCGCCATTGAACGTGCGCGTCAGAGGTGCGCAGTACTTTTCGAATGCGCGCATTTCATGTTTTTTCTTTGTTGTTTTGACAAGCATCTGGGAATTATAAAAATTTTTAAAATAACTTTTAATACTTTTCTTTAATTTGATTTAATTAAATGAAATGAAATATTTTTATTTTTTATTCAATTTACATAATAAAATTAATTATTAATAATTTGCATTATCATTTTTCCCGAAAGCGTTCGTTTTTAATAAGAGCAGACTGTAAAAAACGTCGTAATGGAGCGATTTTTCTGGCCATTTTCTTCTCGAAACAATATCGAAAATGTGAAATATTTTGGAAATGCTTTCATGAGAAAATCTCGAGAGTGGAAAATCAACGAAAATCGATGATTATTCGGTTTCGCTAGAAATCTTTATTTCGGCAATGCTGCCCAATCGTTTCATCATCTCCGAGACCTTTGGTCGAAATAAGTTGGAAAACAACAACAAAAAACTCTGAATCATGCCGGAATTCCTGTCCCTGTAAACAGCGTCAAGGGGAGGGTCGACCCTTCGGGGCTCCCCGTAAAGATTTGTCCCCTCCCAATGGTGCATTTTGTATACCTACACCCGACTGAATTCCCGTTCGAACATAGGGTAAACCACCCAGTACTCAGCCAGAAACCTGTAGTCGGCCTCTGCCTATTCTTTGTATGAGTGGGAAGAGTACGAAAGATATATTTTCCACTCTTCGCACTCATGTAAGGCCGACTATTGGTTTCTGGCTGACTATCGGGTGTTTTACCCTATATTTCCAAAATTTATTCTTTAAATTTCAATATTAAAAATAGATCGTTTTTTTGGATAATTATTGTGATTTATTTAAAAAAGACAGTTTCCTGCTAGTTTTTTCGCGAAATTGATTCGATGGGAAGTTGAAAAGGAATCTACGAAGCGAGAAAGAAGCTCCTCGCTAACGCTCTCTACGGCCGAGTAGGTACGTACACGGAAAGCAGAGTCCGCGGAACGCGAAAGAGACGCGGAAAACAACAGACCAGCCATGCACCTGTGTCCACTCGTTTTTTTCTAGTTTCCCTGATTATTATTAAACGTAATTTGCATGGTTCCGATCTGGACTCTAAAGTGCTGTGACTAAACGTCCAAATGATATAGACGGTTTCTGAAATATCGTCGGAGATCTAAAGCCTCAAAGCGCATAAAAAAAAAACTGGCTTTTTGGGCCGAAGCGCCCGCGCTGGCGGTTCGTTCGCGAGCTCGTCGCGAGAGGCGCGCCGATCAGTCTCAGCGAAGTTTGGTGTTTAGCGCGAGAATTCAAAACAGTCGAAAGCTCGCGGATGAAAACGACTGAGTTGAAGTGTCGGAAAATTTTTCACGGTGTTTAGCAACAATTTGGCAAGAAATACGAGTCCAAAAATTAGTAGAGGGTCGAGAAAAAAAAACTTTGCGAGTAATAATAATAACAAACATGATTTTTTTGTTCTTCGTATATATTGAGGTGACAATAGAGCGTCGTGAATGGTAGTAAGAATAATAATTCGTAATTAATCTTTAACGATAATGATAATAATAATAATAATGGTAATGATATACAATATAATAACGAGATATTACTAATTCGTAATAATTAATATTCAAGAGATAACAATTAAAATATACATATACATTTGAATCATACACACATACATGTAAGCAAATTTACGAACCAACAACAGGATGAGTTTCGAAGCATTTAAGGAGGTTGGCTACACACAACAATGTTGCCATTTTAAAAGCATAGAAAAATTCGAAATAATTAGAATTTAATGAAATTTGCTGAGTATATTCTTTAGTATTAAATATGAATATACAAATTTTTCAAAATTTTTCTTTTCTACATAGTTTTCGAGTTATTCAACACTAGAGTTTACATGCATAAGCATAGGATTCAGATATATATATAGGTATATCTTTTGCATATTGTAAACTCCAATTATTCGACAACTATGTAGACGAAAAATTTGAAATAAATTGTGTCATCGTATTTGATGCTAAAGAATGTTATCACCAAATTTGTTTAAATTCTTATCATTTTGTCGCATTTAGCCATGTAAAAGCATCGGAAAATTCGAAATGATTAGAATGTAATGAAATTTTGAGAGTATATTCTTTAGTATTAAATATGAATATACAAATTTTTTAAGATTTTTCTTCTACATAGTTTTTGAGTTATTCAATACTAGAGTTTACATAGGATTCAGATATATATAGATATATCTTTTGCATATTGTAAGCTCCAATTATTCGACAACTATGTAGACGAAAAATTAGAAAAAAATAGTGTCATCGTATTTGATGCTAAAGAATGTTATCACCAAATTTTATTAAATTCTTATCATATTGTCGTATGTAGCAAACCTCCTTAAATATCTTGCAAGTTTGCACGTGCTTAGGGACGATCTTTGTCATTTCATAACGTTGCAAAGTTGCGAGGATCCGTGAAAAACGATGTCGAATCCGACTGAGGGAAAATTTTTTTTTTTTCCATATTTGTTCGTTGTTTAGAATTTTCATTCCTTAATATCGACAAACTCGGAATTTTGGAAAGTGTGACGAATGGAAGATATGTTCCAGCAGATCCGCAACAAATTTTGCCGAAAAAAAATGCATTTTTTTTTCCGAATCAACGTCCAAAAAGGCTTTGGATCTGCAGATCTTTAAGGGGCTAGTTCCAAGGCTTCCTTATCTCGTGAATATATTCACAATAAAATGGAGTAAAGGAAAAACTATTAGAAAGGAGGGAGTCGTAGCTAAATAATGAAAAGCCATGGGAGCGAGCTTCATATTTTTTTACAAACGCAAAAACGAGAATTCTCACTAAAAAGTCAAGAACCAAACGAAATTTCATTTGAAATCCAAAAAAAAAAGAACAAAATGGCGACGGATAAAATAAAAAAAAATTTAATCAAGTCAATGAAGATTTCATGAACCTCATTAAACTCAGTTTATCGAAATTTATCAATTCCAATTAATTAAATTTATTAATTAAACTTTCATCAGGTCCAAAAAATTAATTTTTTTCATTTTCTCTTTTGTCTTTTATATTTCGAGTCGAATTGGATCTGGTTCTTGAATTCTTCATTAGAGTCAACGTTCTTCGATTTGAATGGGAAAAAATAGATTTCCCTCGCTCAAGCTTTATACGCTTAATCACAACCTTCCCCTTTCATCTTTTTTTTTCATGTATGTTTACATGTATGTGTGTGTGATAAAATTCAATATATCTCATGATATGGTTCTCGCATTCTCTCTCTCTCTCTCTCTCTCTCTCTCTCGTTCTCTCTTTTTTTAAATAATTTCTTCTTCTCTTGTTGCTCGTCCTCTCGCTCGTGATAAAATGAATAACAATTCAACGAATATTAAAGTTTGCTATAATATTTGCTCACTTTTTCTTCGAGACTCGTGAGAGAGTTTAATTTGCACATGTTTTTGATAAGCACCGAGTCTCGATGGTAAATTTTCCAAGCGATTAAATAAGCGATTTCTTAGAGAGGTGAAAAGTTGAGTCGATGATTTATTTTTAGTTTGTTTGTCATCTTGTTCGTGAAAATGGTCAAATTGATCAATAATTGTTTAATCTTTATGTGATTTTGTTTAAAAACTCAAATATATATTATTTATACATATATATTATATACAGTAAGTCGAAAATTTTTTTTTTCCTGATGCTCGATTTGAAATGTTCGTCGAGGGCTTCGCCATCGGCGGCCAGTTTATTACATAATAATTAAATTTTTTTCGTCACTTCGTGTGCGTCGTTGCCAACGCTCGAAGTTGAAAAATCGATACAAAATCGTCAAAATTTTTTTTTTCCCCTCTTCTCAATTTATCTTTTTTCTCCTCCTTATTTTCAGGCTCATTCTCATCAATTATTTTTTATTCCTTTCTATGGTACAACAATTTATAGCTAATTGTTTATATTTTAGAAAAAATTCATCTCACCTCGGGGTACCCGAATTGGAAGGCATAGAAGGCACGCGGTACCTCGTACGATTTTTCCCCATTTAACAAGCTTTTCTTCTTCAATATTCAATAATAATAATAATTCATATTTTATAAATATTCATGCAACACTCGCATAGTCGCGGCAATATTTATCTCAAAACTTTTATTTCCTCCCAACTTTTCGAAAACAATTGCCCAGTTTTTCAAAAATCCGCATCGAGTCTCTCTTTGGATTTCGACCAACAAAAAAGAAAAAGGAAGAAAAAAGCTGGCGTTTTTTTTTCTCGCGGCTCGAAACGTTGGTAAATCTTTTTTTTTCTCATTTGATCGTTCAACAAAAACAAAACCGTGTATAATTTTTCAAACAAGTTTTTCAATTTTCGTCAGATCTTAAATTATTACTATTTCATTGTAATAATTATTTATTTATTTATTTATTATTAATCCTGTTATTATTGTTTTTATTATTAATATTAATAATCTTGTTATTATTATTATCATTATTATTATTATTCGTCTTGAGTTTATTTGAAAAACGTAATAATATCGGTGGACGAATAATTAGCTAATTAAATCTATTAATTCATAATCGATATTCAAGAACTTGTTCTTGAGGACGACATCTTCGGTGAATTCGTTCAATTCAATATTCTCATTATTTATTTTCTCTTTTTTCTTTCATATTTCTTTTTACACGAATATTCGACAAATTTTTTTTTCTCGCTAAATTATCTCGACAAACGTTTGCTAATATTTCGTCGCAAACGGCACGACTCGTTTAAAAAATTTCGTGTAAAAATAGCAAGCTGCAACGACCAGCGATCGATTTGGTTGTTTGTTTGTTTGTTTTTTTTTTTTTTCGTTTTGTTTTCTAATTTTTCGGAAAATAAGGAAAAACAGATTTTCGTGGCTCGCTCCGTCGAGCCTCGGAGATACAAATCGGGAATTCGACTTGTCCGGATTTTTTCGCTCGTTTCTGCGCGGCCCCAAATTTTTCACCTCGATTTACAATTTTTTTTTTCCTCTCTGGTTTCCACCTCAGGAATTTTTTTTGCTATAATTCTTTATTTTTTTCGCCTTGCCCAATTTTCAATTTCGCAAAAAAAAAAAGTGACCAAGTTTGAGAGCGAAAAATGATTTTTTTTTTTTTTTTTTTTTTTTTTCGTTTTTAAATTCACGATCTTTGAGCTCCTCGTTTCCGGAACGAGGAAAAAAGATTTCTGTAGTTGCTCGTCTCCTCTCGTCGATCATTCGTTTGGAAGCGTTTGGGTGATTTTTTCATTGCTCGGTGCAAATATTCGAATTATTTCTCACCGTTTATAAAATCAACCCTCGAACGCTCCTCGTTTTTCATTCGATTATCTCGAAGCTTTTTGCTTTTTTAGCTCGTCCTTGTTATTCTTACTTTTTCAACATTTCCGCGTATTCGTTTAAAACATTTTTTTTCGTTTTATTTGCTCAAGTCACGTCGACCACGCGACGTTTGTAACAATTTTCGGCTGGCTGCTACGTCAGCAGCTTGAAGAACATCAGACCCAGCGATATGTTGATAAAGAGTATTATCATTACGAGCTGCTGCCTCGAGAACCAGTCCTGAAATCAACAATTTTTTCCAAATGTCATTCTAAAATCAATAAATTATCGAAACATATTCCAAAAACATTTTACATCGCCGTACAATATTTTAGATATTCCGTCCAAAGTTTCCAATGATTTTTCAAAGTTTCAAAATCATTTCAGATCCTCTGTACAAGTGCTTGAATGATTATCGATATCCTTGTTATATTTTCCAATTCATTTCTGAAACCCTTCTAGAACCATTCAATCATTATTCCAATATTTTTGACATCGCCAAAACGTTCATCGTTATTTTTAGACAATCTAGGAATGTTTCGAAAATGGAAATGAACGTTCAAACATTTTTTAAAATATCGATAAACGTATCAAAACTTTTGGTGATGGAAGAACATTTTTTAGATTTTTATAATTTTTTTTTATAGATTTTTTAAAGAAGTTTAGAAATTTTTAGAAATTTTTAGAAAATTTTAGAAATTTTAGAAAAATATTTTCAGATACTCTGGACAATCATCCGATGATTTGCGTGCATGTCGATAGTACTTGGTAGTTTTCCATGATGATCGATCGAGAGACGGTGAAAGAGAGAGAGAGAGAGAGAGAGAGAGGAGAGAGAGAGAGAGAGAAATGTTAGAATGTGAAATTGTGAATCCTTTCTGTTTGGGAACTCACTTTAACCTGAGGACTGACTAGATAGAGTAGAGGATTCGCCCTGAGCCTCTCACTCTCGTCGATCTGACGTCGTACTTCCTCCCTCCTCATGCTGCTCAAAACGCTGACCTCCTCTCTTGACAGCGGAGAGGTCGCTGTCAACTGTATTGGCTGGGCAACATCCGGCAGTGATTTTTTTCTCTGCAGTGGCATCGCCGCAACTGGTATCGCCTAAAAACGCGGTTTACAGAGAGAGAAAGTGAAAAATTGAAAAAAAAAAATTAAAAAAACAAAAAATTGTTCTTTTTTGGTTTTTTGACAGTGTCAAAAAATAACTCGACAGAATATTGTCCACGCTTCCATTTTACAGTCCTTTTCTTCGTTGATAATGGTCATACATTGTTTAGCTTCGAATTGCCAGTAAAAAAAAATATAAAAAAATAAAAAATTGTTTTTTTCGAGTCGTTTTAGACGTTTTTGGTTTTTCATGTTATTTCACGTTGTTAGAAACGAATTTGGTTAAGACACTCGGACATTGAGATAAGCGAAACAAATTGTTATTAACAAATAGCTCAAGTTTCTCCTTTTCCTGCAACAATTTTTTGGAATTTTCGTTTTATTTTTTATTTTAAAAATTTGTAATTACAAAAATATTTTGACTTTTCGTAAAGCTGTTGAAAGTTTTGGTGACTTTGAGAATAAATGTGATCGTTGCCTATTTTGGGATCGTACCTCAACAGGAGGCGCGACGATCCAGGACTCCGAAGCCCTTCTGGCCATTAGAGCAGGACTGCACAAAAGCGCCTCCTCCTCCTCGTCGGGTTCAGACCACCCAAACATTTTAACCGATTTTTTCAAAATCAAAAATCGAAAAAAAAAAACGTTTTTTGACGTTTTCGAGTGTTTTTAAAATGAAGCTTCTCGAACCCCCATTATTCGAACGTCCTTGACCACGTGACAACGAGTCTCATGCCAATGATCGATTTTAAAAATTAACAAACAAAAAAAATAAAAACATAAATTAATTTTTTTAAACTCAAATAATTTCAACGAGGTGCACGATTTTGGAAAGCGTCAATTTCAATTTCGTCATCTTGCAAAACCACGTCCTTGAGCACGTAAAAATAATTATTTCAACGAAATTTCGAGTTTTCAAAATTTTTCCAAACCGAAAATAATGTTTATCACTCGCAGTCAAAGTTTTCGGACTTTGCAATTATGTCATTTTTGGCACATCCTCGACAACTTGAAATCGAAAAAAAAATACGAATTTGTTATTTTTTTGAAAAAAATCGATTTTGAAAATTAATTACGCGATTAAGCCAATCGCGATAATAATCGAGAGACGAAGAACCGAGGGACCGCGACGAAGGCGAAAGCACAAACTGATGTTCGCGGGCCTGCCGGTCTTGGTAACTAAAATAGAACGTCATTTGCTCGGTTGGAGGTTCTTCCCCAAAAAAACATTTCTTTCTGTCCCCACCTCCGATCAATTCTCAATTTGCGCGGCGCGTTATATAGTGGAAATAGACGAGCGGCCGCGAAACCTTGCGAGGTTGAATTTTCCCCCACTCCTAATATTCATTTTCCTCCGTTGAAGAGTCGTCGCGGAAAAAAGCCTCGACTCAACCATCGGGTGAAAATAGCTGCCCGTCAAAAGCTCGTATAAAAAAGTCTCCTGGGTGAAAAAAAAAAAAAAAAAATATTCCGGCAAAGAAAAAGCCTTTAGTGTCCAATTTTCCAAAAACAATTAATTTCCATATTTCCTTCGTTTCTCTCTTGAATCAATAAATAATAATCGCAAATATTTGTAACTCAAAATTCAAATTCCTTAGGAAAGAAAAAAATAGCCTCGACGAAACGAGTGTTGGCCGGTTGCCAAAAATATTCGAATCGACAGTTCTTCCGTGTTTTTTTTTTCATTGCATAGGCAAGGGAAGCTCAAGGACGAATAAGAAAGAAAAATCAAAGTTAAAAAATGTCATCGAAATGGATAGCCACATTTTCAAGATTTTCCATTCAATTTTTATCCCTAAAATTCCTCATTACCAAAAATTTTGTTTATCCCAAAAAAAAAAAGCTCACCGAATGAAAAAAAAAAATCACACAAATAAAAACTGCGACGAATTTCAAAGACGATTGTAAAAAAAAAAAGAGCGACAAAAAAAATGGAATAAAAAATCTTGATCAGTTTTTTTCGTATCCGTCGTATTTATTGTGCAATATTTTGTCTAGACCTGGTGAAAAGCTCACATCTTGCTCCCTCTCTCGTCCCTTCTCTCTCCTTCCCTCTCAACAATTTATTATTAATTAAACACTTTAAAATGTACTGTAGGAACGAAGTTAATGAATTATTACTCTCAACAGCTAAAATTACCAATTTACACATCAATTAATGGGATTCCCGATAAATTTACAATCGTCAAGGACAAATACACACATCGAATGCATTTCAATCGTCCAACATCGCTATAATAACGATAAAATATTAATAATAAGAATAATAATAATGATAATAAAATTAATAATAATTATTGAAATATTATAATATAAAAATAATGTTAGTCACAATATACATTGTTTAAACTTAATCCTACGATTATTATACCGTTTATTATTCATTGATTATTTATCAATTCATTATCTAGAGATTAGAGTTTCGTTAATATGTGTGTTTATGTGTATGTGTGTATATTCGTTTTTGTGTGTGTTGCGGTCAGAAGCATGCGTTAGAAAAATAATGTATCTCTGAAGAAATATGTGGGGAAGGTAATTGGTTTATTTAATGGTGGATTGGTGTGGAGGATTTAAAAATTCAATGTCAATTCATTCAATTACGTATTTCATTGTTTTTTAACTTTCTTTGGTGGTCCCCCTCGTCGATAATGCAATCAATATTTTAAAAAACGTTTGTTTCACAGAGAATTAAAAAAAAATTGTTAAAAATTGAGTGGAAATGAGAAAATGGAAAAAAAAAAATTAATCGAGATGAAAAAAAAAACATATTTCGGGTAGTGAGTTTTTATTTTTTTTTTTTTTTTGCAGATGATTGAAGAAACTAATCGGGGTCGATGAAAGTTGAAAATTATGAAAATGGCTAGTCGAGGATTTGAAAATCGACCTTTGTTCGAAAGATTTCTTCTCTTTCGTACGATTTTCGAAATGTTTTTTTTTTTTTTAAGTCGTTTTTTCAAACGAATAAAAAAACTTGAATTTTTTTTATCGAATTCGAACAAAAGTCGACGATGTAGTGTTGATTGATTGAGAGGATGAGCAAAAAGTAATTAATTGGAAAATATCGATATAATTAATAATTATAATTGTAATTAGAAATAATTTTAAAAATGAAGGAATTTGGGTATTTATTTGGTTTTACGGTCCCCGCCTCCACAACCGACATCACAAAAACCTTACCTTCCCCATAGTTCTCCACGCGATATATATATATTCATATCCATATTGATTTATTTATTAATAAATTTATTGAAATTGCGTTAAATTTGAGATCGATCGATCGGACGTTAATTCGTTTAATATTATTATCAATGATTATTTCAATAGCTCCAAAGCTCGCGCTCCCGGAGGACCCTAAGAGAGTGGGGATTTTTGGCAAAATTCGAAAAGACACATTCCCTTATTAAGAGTACCCGAAAAAATCGATCCTCAACAATTTTTCAATTCCAACTCATTTTTTTTTTTTTTTCCTTTTTTCTTCACATTGCTGCAGCTTTGGACAATTTTCTTGGTATATAAATAATTGTGTGTGTATATATTTTCCTCTTTTTATCAACAAGGTACGCTCGAATTCAGGCTGCAAATTTTATTTTAATCATTTTTTATCGAAGGTACTTTCTGGCTGTTTTTAAACTTTTTATTTCCTGCTCTTTCACGCAATTAACCCTTAATCGTCACATGGAATTAATTTTACTCCAGCCGCTTTCGACCGACGATACGTAATAGAAATTTTGATAAAATGGGACTTGTGACAGCTTCTATCGGTAGTTTGAACCTTCTAGTAGGGAGCCTCGTCGTTATTATTTGAAAGGGTCCGTTAGTTCAGTTTTGAAAGCCGCTGGGGTATACTTTTTGAAACGTTCGCTAATTTAACCAGTCCCGCCTGAAAGCATGCTCTTTCAGACTTATGAAAAGATTTTTTTTTTTTTTTCATTGAAAATTGCAATTTCTGCATCATTTTTTGTAAAAAAAAAAAAAGTCATTTTTGCAGAATTTTTTTTTTCGACATTTTTTAAATATTGAAAATTGCACGAATTAAATACAATCATCATGGTCGTTACTCAAGGGTTGAAAATACATTGTAGTATTTTTATTTCTTTTTTTTTTACGATTTTTCAACTATTTATCGCCTTTCAAAGTGAGTGGGGTTGATAAACAGCTCCGATGAATATTACGTCACAACGTGGAGATGTGACTATTAAGGGTCAAGTTCGCTGTGCACTGGAATAGCCAATAGGCAAATAAATTAATGACTGGAGGGCACGTTTTTGTTGCTTATCTCGCGAGTTAAGGAACTGTGCTTTGTTGTTGTTGTTGTAACAATAAATATATTTTCTAGAATTATTTTCACACGTGTATAGTAATCGCAATAATATCTGTGTATAAGTTTTTTATTCTTTATTCTCTTGTCTCTTTAGGAATTATTGTTCTGAGAGTGTGGTCTGTGATTTCTTTTTTGTTTCCTTTTTTTTTTTTTGTTTTTTATGCATTTTTTTTTTTTTTTTAAATACGAAGAATATGCAACTTTTTATTTATCGTTTCAATAGGCGAGTATGACCATCCGTTGGGAAAAATTACTCGTAGGATACTTTTCACGTTTGGTCTCAAAAAAATTAATTTAAATTTTTTCCAAATTTTTTAACTCGACGCAATTTTTTTGTTGCAAAACAATTATTACGTCAGTTCTACCGGTGTCGGGGACAAGTTGATTCCGGTGGTAATATTGATCGATGAATTATCATCGTGACTGAAAAATGGACGATTTTATAATTGAGTTTATTTTTTTTTTCATAATTCGTTGTTTAATGAGTTTTCTTTTTAATATTCGAGACGATATTCGAGGCAAAGAAAATTTTTCAATGGCAATGAATGTCGCGAAAGATTCGAAATCCGTTTTGTTCTCAAACTCGCATCGTTTTTGTGATTATTTGTTAATTAGATTATTAGTTAACGCTGCTCAACTACTTTTTGTTTAAACATTAACATCGAACACTATATGCAAATATCGAACGCGTGCGTCTCCAGCGATTAAATTATTCTCACGATGGATCACCATCGATCTAACGATCGATACATCAGTAACATTTCGTATATTTTTTTATCATCAGAATATTTTTTTTTTTTTTTCAAATTTGAAAATAATTTTTTGTCGCATTAAAAACGGAGATGGAGAAAACTTTTTTTTTTCCACGTGCGGACAGAGTTAGCTCATTCGATTTCATTTTTTTTTTTTTTAAGGACGGTCTCGATCTCGCTAGAAAAAATATTTGTTTTTTTTTTCGCTACGACAGGCACTGTTAGCATGTCCGCAGGAAAAAATAGTTTCCTCCGGTTTCCATTGACTCGGAAAGGAAAAAAATGGACAAATGAAAAACAACAATTTTTTTGTCGAAAATCGATAAATACGAGCGAGCAATTATCACTCGACAGGCACGCGTGTCGTCTGCGACGTAGCTCAAAATTACAACGACACACGTCTACCAGGTACACATTATTTTTCTTTTTTTTTTCTTCAATACTTTTCGTTTTTTTTTCATGGACACTAAAAATTTTTATTTTCAACGACTCAAACAATTCATTGCTATATTTCGATTCCTACTCGAAATCGCACAATCATATTTAATTTTCAAACAAATTGAGCACTAAATAAAATTCTCCATTTTTGAAGAAAAAACCGAAAGAAAAAAAAAGTTTTTTTTTCGAAATGAAATTAATTCTCAATGCTCCAAGCTCGTTTGGCAAAATTCTATTCCCTAGAAAAATACTCTTCCATAATCCAACAACGCTGACAGCTCATTTTTTTTGTTTTATTTTGTTTTTTTTTTTTTTTTTTTTTTTTTCAACCACGAGAAACAAAAAAACTTGCAGTTGCAGTGAATGACAGAAAGTGTTTGTGTGGTTATGAATCTCCTGACGATTCGAAATAATTAATTGCCCAAGTTCGACGTGGCAATGATTTTTTGTTCCCATCGCCTGCTAATTAATCGATAATAATTAACAAAGTTGTGGCAAAAATTCGTTTCTCTCCCTGGACGTTTGGCAATAGACATAAGAGAGTGGCAAATATTTATTTAAGTTTCACACGATCATTGAACAAACTCTCGTCAAGAAGAAATTCGATTCGTTGATAATTTGGAAAAAAAATTCGATAAATAATAGACTTTTGTGTCTCCCATTAGAATTTCGTGTCTGGCCTGACAAGTGGGTGCTTTTTTCTTGTTTGAATGAAATTTTTGAAAATGTACTTATACTCATAGGGTAGCGCGGGCCTTTGGTGTTGCTTCGAAGCAGACGGGGACCGTCCGGCTCGTGTCCTGGGTACGCATGCACAGAACACACCACAAAACACCACAAAGTTACAGACATAAAAAAGAGACAAATTTTCGTTGGAAATGGGGTCAGAAAAAAGGGAAAAAAAATTATAAGAAACCTAAAAAAAAAAAAAAGATTCCAAATCGGGATTTTAGTCTGAATTAGAAAAAAATAAATAAACTAAAGAAATTTTCATATGAGAATCAATAGAAAAACCAAAAAATTAATAAAATTTAAAAAAAATTAAAAAAAAAAAAAAAATGAGCCTGCGACTACGTTCGAAAAATCTCGTGGTTTTTTTTTCTAAGTAATTTATATTTACAACTATAAAGGTGAAATAAATTCGAATCCTAGGATCGTCCAAAAGAGCAAAATTTCAACCGATCTACTAAATGTGAGCGTAACTAATTATCTGTGAATCTAAAAACCAAGAAATCGAAAATATGAAATAAAAACAAGGTTGAAAATCTAAATAACAGAAAAATTATGGAATTTCTATGAAATGTGAGAGGTCGATTCAAAGATAAAGGAAATTGTAAAAAATTAAATGTTCTCAATGGCTGCTGAAATTGAGAAAATCGATTTTTGGGGGATTTTGGAAAAAAAAATCAATGATAATGGAGGAATTATTGTAATTAGACGAATTAATGAATTCCATAAAATTAATAAATTGCAATTAGTTTCGTTAAGGAATCGTGATTTAGGTGCACGAAATGAGCAGAGAACGAGGAATGAAAAAAATATCCAAACGTATGTGCCAGAGTGCGGGGGTCGAAAAATATTAATTTGAAAAAGGAATAAAAAGAAAAAACGATCGAATGAAAATCGAGTTAAAATAATTGAAATTTTCAGGACCAACCTTGGGAATTCCAATTCCAGCGCCACCCGAGGCCGCGACCGAGCCTCTTCCCGGTGGCACGTAAAGACTCTCCGTTCTCTTCGGTTGTCCAGGACTCGGTAAAATGTCTTGTCCAAGGTTACGATTTTTTAAGAGAGCGCCTTCGAATTGGCTCGACGTTGGGGGCATGTACGTTGGCGTTGCAGCTCCGCTACCGACCACCGAACCGTTTAGCGGGGTGCCTGACCTCACCAGACTCGGACCCCTTATTGATCTTGGAAAAAAAAAAAAAAATTAAAAAATATTTAAAATAGAAAAATTTTCAAATCAAGTTGAAGCAACTGAAAAACGTAATAATTATGCAGCTTCCAAAATTTTCTCAAAAATTCATCAGTCGATAATTAATTAATTAAGGAATTAAATTTATTTTTTCGAGAACAAACAAATATTAATTTTCTTCGAATTTTCGACGATGAAAAAAGGATTTTTTCATCATCAAAATTTGAAGCAACTGGAAAACGCAATTCTCTCAAAAATTCATCAGTCACTCAGTCACCTGATGAAAGAAATAAATTTATTTTTTGAAGAAGGAAAAAAAATATTTTTTTTTTTCGATTGTCGAGGAAAAAAATGAATTTCTCATCCAAATTTGAATCAACGGTCGATCGAGTGGTTCGAAATGCGTAAAAGACTTAGTTCTCGAGTATTAACGTTGAGTGTTTTACATGGAAAACGATAATTCTATCCACAATTGAATTTTTATCGATTTTTTAAGCCGAAAGTTAAGAAACAATGTCGATCGTCAAGAAATTTCGAATAAATAATGAATTAATAATTTTAAAATATAGCAAAAATTAATTGTTTGCTAATTGACCGTTCGATGCAACTGCGTCAATTTCGTAGTGAGCATAAATTATTAGAATATCAACGAATCCATCATTTCACGTTATTGAGTGCTCAAGCAAATTTGTTTGAATTTTTTGGTTTACCTTTCGTTGGGGTCTTGATTGGTAGGTATGCTTTTGTCAACGGACGGTTGTCTCGAGCCAATTAATCGTGAATGGGCGCGTGCGTAACGATCCACCGAACTGTCTCGACTTGGTGGCCTTTTGTAATGGTCCAGCCTGTTTGAAAAATCGAGCCAAATCGTCAAAAACTAAATAAAACGATTTTCCATCGATATTCGACGAAAAAAACCAGGCCACGAAATGGAAGAAATAAAAAAAAAATGTTAATAATCCGAGGATATTAGCATCGGGTCAATTTGACCCAGTGTGATAACGAAGGACGATGTCTTTTTTTTCTTTAAAATAATGAAATGGAATAATTATTAATGGACCTGTCGTTTAGAGACTGATTAGCAGCTCCACCGGTAGAGGGACGATCCTGAGGGTTGAGTACCCGTGAGTTTCTTCGTATGCTCGTTGAGCTCGGCGGCCTTTGGCCATCGATGTTCGTCATCGCGTTCGAATCATTTTGATAGATCGATTGTTGTTGCTGCTGCTGCTGCTGCTGCTGCTGGGATTGAATTTGTGTCTGGCCGTAGAGGGATTGTTGATTGTATTGATTTGGTCCACTTCCATACTGATTCGGTACAACTGGGGCCTGCAAAACAATATTATTTTATCGACTGTCGGTAAGGAAGGAAAGAGGAAAAAACAGACAAAGAAAAACCGCTTATTCGGTTGCATGGGGATGAATTTTTCTGTGTCAATTCGTCCTCGCGACAAAGTTTCAACGGTTAGGACATCGAGAATGAATGTTGATTAAGAAAACAATAACGGGAGATCGAAAACTAAACACAATGAAGAATTTGAAAATCGAACATCTAAAGGGGGAGCGAAAAATCACGAAAGTTTCGTGCTCGCTTACACCGTAAAGCTGTGTTCCAAATTGATTCATTTGGGCCATGGTCATTGGACCGTACATTGTCGGTGTCATTGGAAACAACATCTAGAATCATAAAAAAACGAAAAACGAAGAGTAACCCTAGAAAAAGTTACTTTTTAGAGCTTGGAATCGGTGGAACGCGTTTGAAACTCGCAGAGCGAATAGATCGTGAAATTCTGCAGGGAAAAGTCCTTTGGTACTTTGTTCTACGAGGCACAGTTGCCGAGATACGAGTCGATGAATTGTTGACCAATAAGGAGCTTGGGGGAGGGGCAGACAGTTGCACGCGATTGGCCACAGACAACGACGTTCGATATCTCCGGAACGGTGGGTCCTAAAGACAAACGCCAAAGGACTTTTCTTTCCAAAATCTCACGATTGAGCCACTCGTTTAATCTTGGCGACCAATTCCCAAAATAAACCTGTTTTTCGGCCAAATTTTCGATTAAAATCGAAACAATGTTTCTCAGGCCTAATATGGGAAGCGAAAAAATGCTTTAGAATATATTTTTGCTCACCTGCTGACTGGAGTAAGCGGCTGGGTACTGATTCTGGAATCCTTGAGGGCTCGAATTTTGTGGATAGCCAGGATAATGGTCCTGCGGTGGTTGCTGCTGCGGTTGCTGATTATTAGGGGTTTGAAACTGTGCGTACTGTCCACCTTGGACAACGAATTGGTTGGGGCCTCCCGGAGGGCCATAAGGCCCAGGAGCAGCGCCAGGAAGCCATCCCATTTGTGCATACTGTCCAGGCAAACTGTTGCCAAACTGATTGGGAGGTCCTTGCTGGTTCCCATAAGGATTTTGTCCATAGGAATTCTGATTCAATTCCGCAGGAGACAATTGGCTAGAAAGGGATGTCTGGTTGATGTTTTGATTGGCCACTTGATTCTGCATCGTAGCGTTCGAGTTTTGACTGTTGGTTGGCATTTGATTCTGTGCGGGTTTCATGCTGGCTCGTCTCAAGGATTGATTGATGGATTGTGCGATGGTTTGCGACGGACTGTTGGCCATTGGATCCGGATTGTTGGTGGCTTTGAGGGGACTGGAAGTTGCCGATTGCTCGGCAATGCCGGTGGTCGTGTTGGCGTGGCTGCCAATGCCACTTTTTTGCAGAAGGTTCTTGCCGCGCAAAGTGTCCTGTGGCGGCGGAGGAACGTATTTTGGTATTTCGCGGTTTCTCAGCCTCTCCAGGCCTGGTTGCCGGAAATCAGGAGCAAACTGACGGGCAGTTTGCTGGGCAAGCTCCGAATCAGCACGTGCGTGTTCCGCTGACATATCGGCTAGTTCCGCTTTGCCCCGTGCTGTCGCAGTCCTCGATATCGCTATGTCAGCCTTCTGAAGAGCTATCTTACTAGCTCGTTGGGCAGCGCTCACCGCAGCGTCGATTCTCTCCCGAAATTTCGCCGATCTTATCAGGAACAAATGTTTCTTTTTCTGACTCGTGATCAACACGTTGTTCTTATACTTTCCTTCTTCTTTACTACCGTCCCGGAAGGTAGTTACTCCGTAGCCGTATTTTCGGTTGTTGAACCATTCACCCTCGTAGCGCAGACCGTCCGAACGTTCCGATATTCCGAAACCCGTTCGCTTGTCGTTTTTCCATTCACCCAAATACGTCTCCGTCACCGACGCGTCCATTTGTTCGTCCTGCAAATATCAAAACAAACCCAAACCATTAATTTTCTTTTTTCAACAAAAAAAGGGAGAAAAGTACATTTTAGAATTTGTCCAAGTTTTAAAATGAGCAATTGTAAAATAATGAAAAAGGAATCAGCGCAGAAATTATGCAAATTTTCTGTCAAACCTGTGAAATATAATGAGAATTAAAACTTTTTTGACGCCGGTGAAACGTGCAATTTCTACGAGAAAATAATTAGTCGAGTACCTCAATTACGAACGAGGCATTACTGTCCGTATGAACGGAGGCCGAGGCTTGACTCTGCGAGCTTTCGGTCGACATCCAGGAAGCGGAGCTTGCATTGCTCCTAATACTGCCGCCCGTACCACGCTTCTCGAGATCTCCGGTGCTCCTTTGCTTTCGTATCTTGAGACCCTTGAGAAAAAAAAAAAACAAAAAAAAAAAAAAACAAAAAAATGGCAGTGTTAATTTTTGTTTTTCGTAGAATTAGTGAAAAATCGTCGAAAAAACGAGAAATCACTAAACTTACTGAGAGAATGCCTTTTTTGAGGGATTTTTCAGTGAGGCTTTTTCGCCTCGCAGGTGGATCGTCGCTGCGGGCTTTGAGAACGAATCCACCCCGACTGTCGTCGACCCGACGATCTCGTCGATCGGTGGGCTCGGGTGTTGGAGCGGCTGCGGGTGCACCGTCGGCGCTTCTTAAGGACGTTAATGAGGCACGAATAGCCGCTTGCTTTGGTGGTTTGTAATGGCTTGCCAGACCAAAAGGTGCACTCGCCCTTACCCCGTATCCGTGACGCATGCCTCGGAGCCATTGCCCCTGATAAGTACCTGTCAATTTTTTCAATTTTCTTTTTTTATTTCGGCAAATAAAAAAAAAATATATATATATATATAAATTTCATATCATTGATGTGCAAGCATTGATACAGCGATATTAATCCTTACTTGCCACCTTGGGGTCCAAACTACCCCAGGCCTATTAAGGAAAATAGTCATTTTTCCACTTTTGTTGGTTTTAGAGTTTTTTTTAGTGTACTCAAATTTATTTTTTGGCTATATTAAGTAAACAATTTTTTAAAAAAGGCTTTCCATGTGTTCTACAACAATTTTCAAGTGAAAATATTCAGTAGCTCATTTTTTACAACAATTCAAAAATTGTTGTAAAAAATGAGCTGATGAATATTTTTACTGGGGTACAAATGTACCCCAGGGGTGTGGCAAGTAAGGGTTAATACAGTCATATATATTGCTTGATCACAATATTATTAATATGTCATAATAATTGTTGATTATTATAACAATACATGAATTTATTACAGGATTTAAATTGCCACATGAATATATTGGAATCTTTCCACTGGGCTCCGCAATTGGATAAAATGCTTAACCCTATCACTGAACTAGCTTTAGCAAGATTGAGAAAATTAAAAACAAAACAAAAATTGCTGCAAAGTCGGTCCACTTTTTTCAAAATTGAACATAAGTCAAATTTTCAAAAACCTAACAGAAGAGCAATCGTTCGTCGGTTCGAAATTTCATAATTAAAACGTTAACTGTACTTGTAAATCTATTATAAATCTAAAGATCTATTATATTTATTTTAACATTTTTAAATTAATATCAAAATTATATTTCATATTAAATATTATTATTCTGTAAATATTCATTGGATTATTATGATTACTTAACGCGAATGATTTGCTTTGATAAAAAATAACGATGTTGATCGCACTTAGTCGGATGAATTTTTTCTGTTCTCATTAAATTGCTACAATGTCCTCCGTATTTATTAAGAAAATTAATTTTCTGTAAGTTCGTAACAATTATTACGACGATTATCGAATTGATGTGAAAGTATTGAAAGATGAACAGCCGTGCTCATCGAAGGACTATATAAAATTGAATGACATCGACATTCGGCCCCTTGATCGATTACTTATTTTTAATTTTCTCTCTGTTATAATTATATTGACGCAATATCCGGTAGTTATTTATGAATAAAAAGTATATGCCGTGGAAGGAAAAAATTGCAATCGAAATAATAGCGTTCGGATTGTGGAGTATTTGCCAAAAAAGATGTTGAAAGATTTGTACGAAATAGTTGCAACGTTCGATGAATCATGATGAGAAAAACGATCGAGTAGTTTTTCTGTTCGTCATTCATTTAAAAACGACGTCATTTTTGTTATCGTATTAATTTTTTTTTTAAATTTTTTGTAAATGTAAATATTTCCGATTTGCTGAGGAGGAAAATGGGAAACATGGAATATGCGAAAGTTGATGCGGAAAGGCTCCGTGTGCGACGAGCTCCCACTCGTCTCTGGACGCCTGCTCGCTCCGTCTTCCCGGCACCCTGCCCTCCCCGGCGCTCTTCCCCCACCGTGCGATGCTCGCTCGAGCTTTCTCCCCACTCTGCGGCTACTCCGCTCGAGCTTTTCCCCGCGCCTGTTTACTTTCTCCTTCTCTTTCTCTCGCGGCAACTTCTTCTCTCCCCCATTTTCTTTCTCGCCCGTTATTCCGCTCTTAATTCTTCTATCTTTTTACCGGCTGCTACTTTAATTCGTTCGCAAGCTCTGGTCACGTGTTTATATTCGGGTCAGCTCGGGCTCTCGATGTTTCCCTACAATTGCCATCGGCTGCAGTTTCGTTTTTTTTTTTCTTTTCAATTTTTTTTTTTTTCATCAATACGAACTAGTGAAAAAAAAAACGAAGGCAGCAAAGGTCAAAAACCGTCGAGACTCTTAGCAGCCAGTACAGTGGCTGAAGATCGAGATGCAAAAGGGAAAAAAAAGGAAAGAGTGACTAACTGGCCGGCGAGAGGCTGATAACGCGGCGAGAACGGTCACGTCCGACTTAAATGGCTCTCGACTACTAGAACCATCCCTGTCTGACTATTCTCCCTTTCTACTACTTCATTTTAATTCCTCTCCACAAAATCTCATCGGGGGCAGTTCCGAATTAACAGGAAACGAGAAATTAATACGTTTCTCGATAAAACGAATGA
Organism: Hyposoter dolosus; assembly: GCA_963921915.1. NCBI lineage: Eukaryota > Metazoa > Arthropoda > Insecta > Hymenoptera > Ichneumonidae > Hyposoter > Hyposoter dolosus. The sequence continues at coordinate 3,267,515 of OY998139.1, forward strand.
AATTTTAAACTCGATCTCTCGAGCATTGAGAAAATATAAGAGCGGGATAGATTAAAGGAAAGGAATGCCAGATTGGTCATAAGAGATTCGGAGTAATGTACCTCATCCAACATATATTCACAATTACACACCCACATATATACAAATATATTTTATAGTTGAAACACTCGACAAGCTTTTACAACTCTCTGGCGCCTTATGTCGTTTTCACTACTTGTCCGGATCATATCTATACATATATATATATATTCATATATGTATATTGTGTGTACGGCCCTGAAATCGTTCTAGCAAACACACACGGGGCACTTGTCGATGATTGGCTGTGGCTGGTCAGCTTGAAATAGACGGACCACATCTCACAATTTTCTCGCTGATGCTCGTCGAATTGCACCTTATTATATATTTCTATATATCGATATATGCCAATTCGTATATTCGATAAATTCGTATACATCGATATATTCCTATATATCGATATATTCCTATATATCGATATATTCGTATAAATCGATATATTCATATATATCGATATAATCAGATATATTCGATATATTCGGATATATCGATATATTCGTATATATTCGATATATTCGGATATATCGATATATTCGTATATATTCGATATATTCGGATATATTCGTATATTTACAAATTTCTGGAAATATTTATTTATATGAAAATGTAATGACATATTTTCCCATACATATTTTGATGTACTGATATATTTTTATATGTCGATATAGCGTCGTTGGCATCAATGTAAATCGATATATTTTTATATTCGGATATGTATTGTTTTATGCGCGTATTTTTTATGTATTTACGGGTATGTATGTGTGTATAGACAAAAGTCATCTCACAATCGCAAAATCTTTTTCCACTCTCGCATGTTAGTGAGAATTAGTCGCTACGTGAGTGTATTTCCGTCCGCCAGCTTCCAAGTTCTCAAGCTACAGAGGCGAAAAAAGCTACCGAACGTCCTCAACACCGTTGAAAGGTGCGCGCTCCGCCGTTTTTACAGTTGATTAATTTTTTGAAAACTTTTTTTTGCGTTTTAATTTTCGTGCCGATTTGTTCGATGCTGTTTTTTCAAAGAGCTTTTTATTTTGGAAATTGGCTTTTTTTTTTGAAGCTTGTATTTTCGATGTTTTCGAGTTGTAGGAATTTTTGAAAAATTTGTTCGATTTATATTTTTCGGTTGACGAATTGTTTTTTGAAAAATTGTTACAGCTGCTCCGATGTAATTTGTTGTTTAATTTTGTTTCAATGAAAAAAAAAAAAATGATTTTTTGCCCAGTCGCAAAATGATGGCATTGTGGAAATGAGATTTTGGTTTTATTGAAAAATATTCAAAGGGATTCGGAATGGTGATGAGGCTGAGATTGTGCAGGAAAGAATTCTTGAAGAATTCATGGCTCGAGCAATTTATTTCGGGCCTCCCACGAATTCCCTCGAGGTCATTATTCCCTCGAGCAATTAAGACGAAGCGGCGAATTGGTGAAGGAAAAAAATCGATTCTCTCGTCTCGGAATTTTGAATATTTATGGCAATCGCGAAAAGATGGAAAGACGAAGGGAGACGAAATTCAATTTCAACAGTATATTGACTTTTGAAACCTGCAGAATAATTCAAGGCACTCTGACCTTTCTCTCCCAGCAGTGTCAATTTCTTTTTCAACCGGAAATGTCGATAAATGGATTGGAAAGGTGGAATAAAAAAAAAAAAAATGCGAATTGATTTCCTAAAGGTAGGAGGTTCAGACATTTGTGGAATGGAGGATGATCACGCGCGGAGGGGCGACAATTAATCGATGTTTCGTCGACTGGATGGAGACCTCCCTCTGCGCTTTTTGGGTCAAGGTCCCTTTCATCACCACCGGGAATTCGTGTGACCCAGACTTCATCCCAAATATATTTCCGGAGATGTCATCTACATTTTTCCTCGACAAAATCGATTCTTTCGATCGTGACAAAAAAAAAAAACTGAATTTTTTATTCACCAGAATAATTGGTTCGATGTACCCACAGAACTTGAAAAAATCAAACTTCCATGCTCCTCCACATTCGAATTTTCCAAAACGCGTACAATTTAAAAAAAAAAAAACGAAAAAATCGTTTTTTTTCACTCATTTCGCAAAAACACAAATTGCCAGCGTTTCAAGTCGAAGAAAAAAGTAAACTTTGATGACAAATCAATCGTGGTCAGTGGATCCAAAGGGAATTTCAAAGATTTCAAGTTTTTGACACTGTTTACATTTGTTTAGGTTCCCAAATTCCATCTACCGACTCTTCAAAGATTTTGACTCGTGCGAAGCTTTCGGATCATCGGAATGATAATCGTAAAAAAAAAAAAACAGAAAATTCATTCGGGGCTGTAAAATACTTTGAAATTTTTTTTCAGCCTCGGCATCGAGTCCAAGTTGTAAAAAAATGTCGATAAAGTATACATATCGTGCGGTGGGCAATGAATCGATGAGTGTGCGTTCCCGATTTGGATGCACATTAAAATGCAGAAAGGAAAAGCTCGCGGTAGTGGACGAGATGGTGGTGCTCGAGGGGAGGCGAAGGGTGAGGAAAAAAAAACAAGAATATCGTGGGCGTTTCGGTTGCTCCCGGAATTGAGAATGGTTTTGCGCGAGAGTTCGGAGCCGGTTCAACGTTTGACGTCAATACTAAGAACAACTTTGACGGAAGCTCTCGTTCTTTTTCTTTCTCTTTCGCTCTCCGTTCTTCCTCAGAGTCTGTGCTGATTCTGTTGGTTTGTTTTTTCACCATTTATTAATAACTAAATGCGATTAACCCTTAATGGTCACATGGGGTTAATTTTACCCCAGTCGCTTTCGACCGACGATACGTAATAGAAATTTTCAGAAAATGGGACTTGTGACAGGCTCTATCGGTAGTTTGAACCTTCTAGTAGGGAGCCTCGTCGTTATTATTTGAAAGGGTCAGTTAGTTCAGTTTTGAAAGCCGCTGGGTTATACTTTTTGAAGCGTTCGCTAATTTAACCAGTCCCGCCTGAAAGCATGCTCTTTCAGACTTATGAAAAGATTTTTCTTTTTTTTTTCATTGAAAATTGCAATTTCTGCATCATTTTTTGTAAAAAAAAAAAAAAAGTCATTTTTGCAGAATTTTTTTTTTCGACATTTTTTTAATATTTAAAATTGCACGAATTAAATACAATCATCATGGTCGTTACTCAAGGGTTGAAAGTACATTGTAGTATTTTTATTTCATTTTTTTTAACGATTTTTCAACTATTTATCGCCTTCCAAAGTGAGTGGGGTCGATAAACAGCCCCAATGACTATTAAGTCGCGATCTGGAGGTGTGAGTACTAAGGGTTAATAATACATCATTTTGTCATATTAATAAACTCCTGAGAAGATGGAAAAAATGTTTAAAAAAATATTGAAAACTCGATGAAACTTGAAAAACGTATTTTCCTTTTTTTCCCCTTTAATATCTCGACTGAAAATATTTTGTGCCTCGAACGTACCAACACACGAATAATACAAGTTGCGAGCACGTGTATTTTCATTTTCATCATCGTTTGAATAGCGTTCTGCAAATTATCGTTAACGCCCCAAGGAAATAATATAAAAAATTACTATGAAATCGAAATAAAATAGGGAAAGCTTGATAAAAACGAATTTTTCCTTTAATTTTGACACTTCGCCCAGTTTCAGATGAAAAATTACCAAGAATTTGCTAAAATCTGTCAGAGAGAAAATGAGGTACCAAGGAACTATGATGACATAGTAATTTTTGATGAAACTTGGTTTCCGTGTACCGGGCATGGCCGAGTGGCATTAAAACTCGATTTGGAGGGTGTATTAATTTTTTATTTCCGAATATAAATTTGATTAGTTTTGCTCCAAATAGCAAAACTCGTCAGGGCGATTTTACTGCAGAGAGGCCTGTACTTGAAAATTTTTATGTGGCATAAATTACTCCGAAAACATGGTGAGAAAAAAAAACATTCGCCAGTTTTTTTACTCAGCATCGTGTCGGATGAGCAGTGAATTATTCGCATCCTATTATTTTGACAACCCTGGCTTCATTCGTCTCTCCGCCCTCCCCCCCCCCCCTCTCTCTCTCTCTCTCTCGCTTTCGTCTTCTGTCTCTCGCTCCTTTTACTTAGTATCTTTATTTTTCTCGCTCTATATCTGGAGCACGGGGGAGAGGCGGAACGACGGAACGCGCGCGTTACGAAATTCTTCGTCATTCTTCACGAGCCCGAGAAACCCTTCGAGGATATTGCTCAAATGGTGAGGGACGTGGAGAAGGAAAAAACGAGGATATCGTAGAGACGAAACGAAGAAAAACATCAAGAGAGAAAGAGAGAGAGAGAGAGAGAGAGAGAGAGATATTTTATGGGCTGCATTAATCCGTAGGGCAAATGATAACAAAAAAATACGAAAGAAAATACAAAAAAAAATAATAATAATAATAAACATAAAAATAAAAATAAAAAAAATAAAATAAAATAACAAATCAAGAACAAAGATCAAAAATTGATAGCCGATACGAATGAAAAGACAAACTCCGCATCAACAATGACACATAAGAGAGAGAGAGAGAGATTGATTGATTAATTGATTGGCTCAATTATGCCTTGGACGATAATCCATTACAAAATTCATTTTTACTCCAACCGTGAGAAAATGCAATGTGAAGAGAAATAGAAAAAATGGTAATAATAATGGAATAACAAAAGAAATTTTTAAAAAATAGAAATAAATGCAAATAAAAAATACACGGTAGATATACAATGGACAATATGGAGAGAAAAAATAACAGAGATGGTAATAGTAATAACGATGATAATGGGAATAATTAAATTGAAATAGAAATAAATTAAAAAGAAAAAAGAAAAATTAAAAGAGTAGAGCAAAGTTAGAAATGAATATAAAATTTTTAAATATTAAAATTAAGGACGTTGTATGCTAAATTCTCTATCGATAGAATTCCTTTAAATTTTCACCACACAGAGAGAATAGTCATGTTTAATAGCTCGCACAATTTTAAGAGCTTTCACCATGTAGAAGTCGAGATATTTATTTATAAAAATCACTATTTTCAGTAGTTTCTCATAAGAGCGTGTATTAAAAGTTGCAATTTTCAACATTGAATATTTCGATTTCTAAATGGTGAAGCCTCTCAAAACTTTGCATACACTTTTATGTAACATCGAAGAAGCTTTATTTAGTTTCCCAAAAAAATCCATCGTAAAATTTTTTCGAAATTTTGTTTATTATATAAAAAATACAGATTACCTCGGAGAATCTTGGATTCAGAGTATGCTGTTCTTTAGTTAATTTTTAACAACCTTTTTTAACGAACTTAGGCTCGCAAACAATTTTGTATGCAAGAAAAACTGAAAACAGAAATTTAGATTTGACCGTCGCCATACAACGTCCTTAATAAGTGCGAGAGACGACGATGATGATGAATATATTTGGATGAACTCCAAAGGGCAAATTTCAAAAATACAAGAATGTACAATTTGATTAGAAAAAATACAATACAAAAATATAAAAGAAGAGAGAGAGGAGTAAAAAGAAAGACAACTCTGAAGTTTGCAACGTTGATATTCAACGAAAAATATTTTATCTGTTTATTATTTATTGAATTTTGAAAATTGTGACAATTTTTCGTGTCAATTGAGTTTTTGGGCGGTAAGGGAGGATCGTTTTATTGTCCAGACCAAATATTTATTAATAATTATGAGTTCTGTTCAAGAAAAAAAAGAATTTCGTTGCATTCCAACGATGCAAACTTCAGCATCATAAAGAAAGGAATAAAATGGACTTCGAAGACCTTGATGGCGAGGTCATTAGCCGCAGGCTAAAAGCTCATTTTATTTTTCTACCCGGACGATCCCGTTTCGCGTTTTCAAATGTGTTTTCCCTTGGTCCCTTTTTCTCTCTTGGTTTCTGCACTCCGCGAGATTCAATAAATTTTTCTTATTGACGAACGAGAAATTCTCATTTGCAAATCAATTCCTCCTCGTGAAATAAATTCATTTCAATGGAGAAAAAAAAAATGATATTTCTATCAACCCCTTGACGTTGTGCTCCCGCGGCCCTCCCACATTTCCTCCGATCGCGACGAGAACGGAGCATGAAGAGAGGCAATATTTATTACGCACTCGCTCGCACACGCACACACATTTTTTTAGATCAAGGTCAACGAGACAGATAAAAAGACTTGGAGGGATGAAAGCTCATCCGAGTGAGAGGGAATCATGTGGCTTATGGGAAAAAATATAGAAATAACATAAGAAAAAATAAAAACAGCCCCAGATGTTTTTTTTATTTTTTGTCGTTGCGACTGTAATTTGTTTTTTTTTCAGCACATGCTCTCCAAGAGTTTTGGGATATTACAGTCATGGTCGCCAATGAAATCGATATTTTTCAGCGATTATTTTGCAGTCGACAATTTTTTTATTTTTTTTTTTTTCAAATTGTCAATTTTTTTTCAAGGTCTCGATCTTTTGGGAATGAAATCTCTTTCTCCGAATTTATGGCCAATTTTTCATGATGTGATAATAAACAAAAAAAATGTTTGAATTAAAAAAAAAAAATGATTTTCACGATTTTTTTTTCTCCCACGATCCAAGTATTTGACAGGGTCTGGGGCTGTGATGATTTGATCGATTGAATAATAAATATAGACTCACCACTGTCGGCGTAAGTTTCGGAACCGTAACCGTCCTGGAGACCGCTCGCCCAAGTGCCTTCGTACCTTGCTGTCGAGGTGGTCGATTGTCTTACCCCGTAACGACCCTTAAAGCCCTGTGTCCATTCTCCTCGATACAACCACCGACCCCTCGTCTCCATACCGAGGCCATGGCGTTTACCATTTTGCCACTGTCCCTCGTAAGCCGAGCCACTGTAAAAAATTCATCGAAAAATGTATCTTTCCAAAACATTTCTTATTTTTCAACATTTTTTTATTTCGTGTATAAAAAAAAAAAAAAAAATGCATAAAAATAAAAAATGGAATAAAAAAACGTACGAAATTTCAATAAATTATAATTCAATGATTTTTATTATCGATCGATTTGGAGAGAGTTGTAAAATGTCAATAAAGAGTCAACTTATCGACGCGAACAAGTTTGAATGAAGAAAGAAAATCAAAACGTCCATTTTTTAGTTCGAAATGCAATAAAAATTAATTTTAATATTTAAGAAGAAAGTGTTGGTGAATAATTTTGTTTTTCTTGCTCCATTTCTTTTTTTCACATCGCCGTGAAATGACTGAATGGAAAAATAGAGATACAGCGATGAGTTTTCGTTTTTAATGGACGCTTATGTAGCTTTTATCGTTTTAATGGTCTCGGGCGACGCGAGGAAAGTCCCAGTAACCCGCAGTCTCTCAATTTTTAATCTTTCTCTCTCTCTAACGTTGTCCTTGCACTCGCTGACCTACATTCAGGATCGCAGCCTCCCCTATCGGGATTCTAGCTTCGCCAGCCTCCCTGTATATTACTCTCGCTCTTTTGGTATCCATGCATACACCTCCATTTTAATTTGTATGAATCCGTGCATGAGAAATCGATATTTCGACCTTCGCATTATTCCTGGCTCGATGATTCAAGGTTTTTCGAGTGTCAAGGTTTTTTAAGGATCTTTTTTTTTTTACGAAAGTTAAACTTGTAACAAAAAAAGCCAAAGGGCGAATAAAATTCAGAGCGGCCAGTGGATTATAATTCCTCAATTTATTATTCGGAAATGTCGAGATGTAAAATGAAAAATGGAAGAAATTCTACTGGCCGGACAACACACTGATCGAAATCTCTGACTAAAATGAATTTTCATTGACATTTAAATTCCCGGAATTGCTTAAGAACAAATTTGGGTTTTTCGTTTTTTTAATATCGATTTTGTAAAAAAAAAAAATGATAATTTGGAAGGAAAAAACGTTGAGAAATTATGAAAAATCGAGAAATGTGTAACAAATGGATAAAAATTGAAAATGATGATGATGATCATTAGAAAATGAAAAATCGAAGGAATTCTACTGGCCAGACGACACATTGATCGAAATTTCTGTCTAAAATAAATTTCCATTGAATTTTCAATTGCCAGAATTGCTCACGATCAACTTTTCGTTCAATTTGTTGATTTTTCGTTTTTTTAATCGGAATTTTGTAAAAGAAAAAAAATGATAATTTAAAAGAAAAAAAAGTAGAGACATTGATAAAAATAAAAAATGGAAAAAATGTTTGAAGCAATAAGGAAATGAGGAGGACGGGAATGTTGAAAAAATAAAAAGTATCAAGAGACTGACCTGGGCCACGTGTAAACGCCGGAAACCTCGAATCCGTAGTGCCAGCTACCGGAATATGCGCCCTGACCCTTTGGCCCGGTGCACACACCGTGTCCATGAGCTTTGCCATCCTCCCAGCCACCGCAGTAAGTGCCACCGTCGTCAAAGTCGAATCTGCCGCCATTAACCTGAGGCCGATTTGGGCCGGTAGCGTTGGTAGTTCCGGTGGCAGCTCCCGGTTGTCCGGGACCCGTACTCGATTGTCCACCGCCTGCAATACCATTTGGAGCACCTGACGTGCTCTGTTGGCCCGTCTGTCCTTGTTGTTGCATATCGTCACGATTTTTCGCTTCTCGCCCCTTTCCCCCGTTCCAAATTTGAAGATTTCACTTTGATTTAAATTCCTGATAAATAAATTGATTTTAAAAGATATTTATTCGCCGGGGTCAGCAGCACAGACAGGCCTCTTGAAATTTGTCCTCTTTGGCCCATTGCTCGATAGTTTTCATTATTTTATTTTTATTCCTTTCACGATTTTTCTTTTTCACGATTATTTTTTCCACAGCCACACGCGCACAAACACGGACACACGCACTTTTAACGAAGAGGCCAGCACTGTGACGAGATGTTGGGTCACGGGCCTCTCGAAAGCTCCAACTTTTTCGGGATTATTTCGTTTCTCCTTTTTCCACTCATTTCCGGTGCCTTTGGAAGAAAAACCAAAAATCAAACATTTTTCATCGACTTTTCATCATTTTATTTATTTTTATTTATTCATTCGTAACTAATTTTCCGTTAATCTCTGACAAGCTTGATCGATAAACGTCCATTCTATGAATCGATTCGTAAGTCGGTAATAAAATTCAATATTTTTATAATTAAATAAATCAACCAAATGTTTTTTTTTTCCTATTTTTGCGAAAAATTCAAATGAAACGAAAATTGACCGTTCATTTCATAAACGAATAAATTGGCTCTCGGAGTCGTGAAATTTGTGGAATTTTCATTCAACGCCTTTTTTTCAATGCAAAGTAATTATTTGGCGAAAAATTCGACACCATTTTTTTTTCGTTTTCGTTTCGTCCGCTCATTTTCTCGCCCGCGTGTCGACGTGGCTCGAGGCTTCTTCTCGTATATAAATCTTAGTTGTAATACCAACACACTCACACACACACCCTCACATACAGACACAATCGTACACACACGTATATATGAAAACAGAGAAACACAGACGATCGTACGAAGCGCGATTCCTCGTTCGTTTTTCCACCGTGAGCGCCGTTCCGAAATAACCGGCCTTCGCCCTCGTGAAAGATATAGCGTGAGAGTGAGAGAGAGAGAGCGAGAGAGAGAGAGAGAGATTTCAGAAATCGGAGGAGGAGAAAGAATGAGAAAATCTCAGGCGAAAATTGGAGAACGAGGGCGGATCAAAATACAAAAAAAGAAAAAACAAAAAAAAAATGTATTGCAAAAGAGAAATTGACAGGCTGCGTTGGCAACGGTTGAAATGCGCGAGAAGGCGAATTATTTATCAGATTGCCTAAAAATTTGGGAAGGTGATCACGTGGCCACAATATGAAAAGAAAAAAAAATTTAACCGAATAAACAAACAACTATCGGAGAAACGAAAATTTTGAAAATGAAAACAAAAAAATTTTAAATGATGAAGAAAACGCTTTTTAATTGGTAAGGAGCATCGATAAATCGTTGATCTACGGATACACGGACACACACACGTCAGACGAGAGATTCCCGAGCGTCCTGCGGGACGCGATCTACTTTCGAACACCCTTAAAAATAGACGTCGACGACCGGCGCGCGAGAAAGAGAGAGAGACAGATCCGGAATCTCGCAGACCGGGTTCGGAGCTAATAACTTTCTGTTTTCCAATTTTCCACAATTTTTAGTAACACTAACGAGCCAAAACTTGAAAATGAAAAAAGAAAAAAAAAACAAAACGAAAAAGTTGAAATGCCAATAAACGAAAAAATCGGTAAGAATAATTCGTAAATTTCACGGCACTCGAGGCATCTTCGTATTTTATAATCGAGATCCCCGGGATTTTTGCTAAGCACGAGTCACCTCATAAATATATATATAAACATCGCGTCACGTAAATATATATTTACACACTTAGAAGAAGAAAAAAATAGAAAAAAGTTTGTACGATTTTGGAAGGATAAAAAATTCACCAATTATTTTAATTATTTATTCGGTTTAATGAATTTTTTAAACAATTTATCGTCCACTACATTTTCATACGTATTCCATTTTATATATACACTAATTTACATATATATATATATATATATATGTGTGTGTGCGTGTGTCGATGTAAAATTGTCCCCCGAGATTGGTGACGAGAGTTCTCGGGGCGCGTCCGTGCCACGCCACGGCCCTGACGCGAAAAAAGCTCTACCCGTTCGCGTTTAACTCGTCGTTCGTCGTCATCGTCGACGACTCTTCGCCGAGAGCTCCTCGCACGCGTTTATTCCCCCCCCCCCCCCCACCCTCCCACTTTCCTTCTCCTTGTCCCTCTTCCGCGCCCCGAAAAACGCGAATGTTCCCCCCCTCCCCGAGTTTCGTGTAGGTGGAGGAACGGTACATGCCGATTATGTGCCAGTTGCTCGGGATGTATACATAATTATATATGAGCCGCGCTAAATCGACCGGGATTCGAGCTTTCGACCATTCGATCTTGACGCTCATTTTTTTACACCTTCCCTAGATCTGCCACGAGCTACAGTTTTTTTCTCGGATTTTTAACTCAAGCACTTTGGGAGATTTGAATTTTTAAAAACTCAACTTTGACAGGGCGTTCACCGCGGAGGGAGCTTCGAAAATAAAAATCGGCTTATCTAATTGGCAATTTTTTTTTGACTTCTTGAGACTCCGGGGAAGCCACAGATTTTTTTTTAGATTTTTATCTAATGTACTTTGGGAGATATGAATTTTTTAAGAATCTACTTTGACGAGGCGTTCCATGCGGAATGGACCAATAAATTTGGAGCCTTCAATAACGTTGCCGATTTTTTTACACAATCATTCCAGTCCCAGGAATCTACAGACGTTTTTTCAAGTCATTATATTGATAACTTTTCGAGAAAAAAAATGTTAAAAAATTCTTCATTGACAGGACATTTCATGCAAAATCGACTCGTTTGACACTTTGATAATTCCAAGTATATTTTTTCACTCAATTCTCTTTGCTCCCGACTTTTTCATCGTGGCATCATGGAATAAAATTGACGTGACAGAATTTGGAGCTTTCATCGATGAATGCTCTACGAGAGCTTTTACTATATGTCGTTGAGCATCGTTCGTAGAACGACCGGCAACGAACGACGCGCTGCGGTCGCTTACGCAACGCTTCTATAAGCATCCGTGATCTGCTCGGAATGTGGCACCACCACCGAAAAGCGTCGCGTATACTCTCGGACACACATACACACGAAGGGGTAGTTAGCTGACAACTTGCGGGTATACGGAAAGCTCGATACGACAAAACGAATCAATTACCCTTTCCTGACAACAATAAAAAACAAAAGGAGAAAAAATATACGTCCCGCTCTCACTCGATAGAGCGTATCGGTCAATTTCACTCTCGGCAGGCCTGCCAACCTTGTGGGCATGAGTAAAAGCGTCATTGGCAAGGGGCTTTCCCGGCGTTCTTCCCAACGACCAATCATCACCAACCTGTCACGTGGCCTTCACTGTATTCCTTTTTTTCCACATACTTCGTTTCCCACAATACATTTATTTATATAAATATTGCATTTTAATTAGGATTCCATAATTTTTCTTCAGTTCGTTAATTGCAACATATTTCGAGGTCAAAAAAATCCATTAATTAGTTCAAAAGGCATAAAAAAATTTCGCATGGTTGCCAAAGTGGATCTTCCAGTAGATTATCCCTCATTTGGTCAGACACACGATCTACTCGTAAGATTTATTTTAATTAATTACGAATCCCATTGAGATGAAAAACTTTATTCGAGAGACGTCAGATCGGAGTGGCAAAAAAAAAACATTCGTTCACACTCAAAACCAAAATTCTCGACTTTGAATTTCTTTTAATCGAAACCCAATGCTAATAAGGAAACAAAAAATTCCAAAAATTACCAGACCATTGCCCGAGCTCCTGAGAAAATTCTGAACGACAGAAATACAAAAAAAATCTAAATCTCCCAGAAAGTCGTGACGAAAAAAACAATGAAAATAACAAAAATAACGAAAAACAATAGTTTTGACAAAGAAAAATTCAAAAAATATATCTTCTTTGGATTTCCATCAACGAGATGGTGATTTGCAGATATGCAAGAAAGTCGAGAGGGTACATAGTTGTAGGAAAACGGAGAGGAGGTTAGCGCGGGTAAAACCGAGGTAGGCAGTCAGGCTACACCTCTCTAGAGCTCGCTAGGGCTTCTATTTTTATCATGGGGTAGCGAATTGTTCCACGAGGCGGGCATCGCAGCCAGAGTAACAGAGAGAGAGAGAGAGAGAGAAAAAGCGAGAGCAGAGCGAGGTATAGGATCAACATTGGTAGTCGGGGAGCAAAGCCAGTAGTAACAGCCAGTAAGAGTACGGCAAGCAGCCGTGCTCTCGTCAATGTGACGACCGGGTTCAAACCATTTATAAATAGTTAGAAATACGAGAGAAAGAGAAAACCAGCAAAAGAGAGAGCAAGAGAGGGCCACATTCGAGTAGAAAATGAGACGCTAATTTCTAATAATTACAAAAAAAAAAAAAAAAACCATTATTCCACGACAAAATGAACATTTAGAGAAAAAAAAATGGATCGGTCGTTTTGTTAAATAAATTCTTACTCCCTGAATGAATCAATGCAAGTTATCGACTCGTTAATTTTCGTGAAACGTAATCATAACGATAATGAAACATAAAAAAATAAACAAAATGCAAAATCGTTCGAATTTAAATTCCGCAACTGAAATCATTGTAATTTCGACCAACCTCTCGTAATATAAATGTCTCCTTTGGTAAAAACGACTAAAAAGACGTTTTCAACTTTCGTAGGAACGGCAAATTTCTCACTCTGGAATTTTTCTTACGTGACTCGAATCCAAAGCTCCAATTTCCGGCTATCAATGACTGTACTCGCGTGCTTGTCTGTGCGTCTTGGTATTTTGTCTACGAGCTCACTCGTTTTCTGCCCAACATGACCCTTTGGCTCCTGAGAGACTTTCCTCAAGAATTTCCCACCCTTGTAACCCCCGAGCTCCCTTATTGTCATCATGTACCGGACGTTATGGTGACACGCGAGCTTTCCAAGATTATTATATCTCGATGTTAAAATGAATCAAATGTCCCCAAATTTATTGTGATTTGGAGATTAAACGGGAGGAGAGAAAAAATCGGACGGTTTTTTGGCAATTAAGACTCGTAATTTGCTCAATTAATTACCAAATCGATATTCCCATTCAATTGAAAACTCAACAAATTCACAATTAACTCGAATATGACGAAAATTATGGTTTCTGTTGACGATTTTTTGGAATAAAGTTAATTTATTTATTGAAGAACGAATTACAAAAAATTTTCCTTATTCTGGAGTTCATTGTTGGAATGGAAATTTTCTCGTCGATGAAATTTCTTCATTAGATGGCTAAATATTGAATCGAATCAGGGGCGGTAAAAATAAACTTCCTTTCGTTTTCATCCCTAATTTTGCACTATTTTTTTTTATGTTTCACCCTCGGAGGCATTTTTCAAGCCTCTTTGACGATGTTTGCTTTTTTTATGGCCCACATTAGTTGGCCTATTTGCATACATGAGGCTGAACATGCAATCGAGTGTATACGCAATGTATTCGCACGCGTCTCTTACACTTTGAAAGGATCGATCAACAGGAATTGCGCGACACGTGCAATTCTAGTGCGCTGGCGTATCATTTTTTATCTGAGTGTATGTGTTGGTATATTTATATATAGAGGCACCACTATGGATGGTCAGCCCCGTTGACTCGACTTTAGAATTCAACTGCAAGTCGTCGAGTTATTTTTTTCGATGAGATTCAACTGACGAGATAACTTGTTAAAAGTTTAAAAGTGTGGACTCTTTTATCGCGTATTCTGGGAGAACGCGTGGAAATAGGAGAAAATTCTATAGGACCATTTTTTTAGAGCATGAAATTTCCAACAAAAAAGGTCCTGACAGCGATTTTGTATTTTGAGTAGTTTAGTTCCGAAAGCTGATCGAAATGATACTTGAAAATTGTAAACTTTTCTACCTGTGGAAAGGAGGTATTTCTTCGGTTGGCTTTCGTGACTAAACTACTGAAAATAGAGCAAAAACCCATAGGACTAATTTTGGAGAGCATAATGTTTCCTACAAAAAAGCTTCCGACAGTTTTTTTCTAACTTCAAAAGTTTAGTCCTGAGATTACATTGAAAAAATACCGCCAACTCGTCCGGCCCACCAGCCGGAAAACCAGACATTCCTTTGATCAGCACTCAGTAGTAAACGACTCAAAAATAGAAAACTATCGTACATAACTTTTTTCTAGGAAATTTAACGCTCTACAAGATTAGTCCTATAAACTTTTGCTCTATCTCCAAGCGTTTCGGCAGTATACCCGATCAAAGAACGTCCATGCGACAACTTGAATAATTAATAACTCTTCACGAGGAAGTTGGATGGAAAAACGTGACGGGACTTTTCGACTTGGAATTTTGGTCCTGAACTTGCACCCCATGCACGTTTGTTCTCATATATTTATGCACGTCCAGGACGAACACGCGGATTCGTCATAATCCCATAAAACGCAATCTCGATGACGTATACGAAACAAAAACACGCACTTGGTCATAAATTCCTCGCTTTTCATACGTGTGTATACTCTCGTACTATTATTACTCATTCATGAATTCTTTCAAATATTTATTAATGCAAAATTGTAAACGACTAGCAATCGAAAAACATTGACTTCTTTTTTTAACGTATTACTTTCACAGAACGACTTTATTTAGGATTCTTTCAAAATTTTGTATAAACGTTCTTGGCAGCAAAACTAAAGGTTTTCTCCTCTGCACTGAAAACAAAATTTTGTTGGAAAATATCGATATTTTGTTCGATACGTTCGACTAAACGTTTTTTGAATAATCCCAAAAATTGTGTCATCGCATCAAGAAATATTCTAGAAAGTTTCTTCGGAAGCTAATTTTTGTTGTTCCAATCGTAAATTTTGCTGACAATTTCGTTAGAAACCAAATATACTGCCAAAATAACGAAAATTTTGAAATCATCGAAAAATATTTAGTTTACGGTTTTCAACAAAATGTCGACGATTTTTAAAAAAATTTCATTTCCATTGTGAAGAAAAATTTTCTGACTTTTAGAATGAGAAATATTTAGGTTCCCATTTTTTATTTTTTCCATCTAAACGCGTGTGATTTGAAGTCGCGTTTCTTTTGTTTTTTTTTTCTTGCAACGTTTTTAACGAAACGAGACCTGAATTTCTTGCGTTTAAATGGGAAAAATAAAAAATTGAAAATATCTCAAATTCTGAAGGTCAGAAAATTTTTCTTCATAGGAGCAAACTATTAGTTTTGGTGGCAGGAACGTTTATACAAAATTTAGAAAGAATCCTAAACAAAAGTCGTTTTGTGACCTTAATGACTATCATTCCGAATTATTTGTTAGAAATTACTCTTTCATTAGCAACACTGTTTTCGTTGTACAGAAAATCGTGTCGACACAAATCATCAAATAGATTTTTCAAATATTCATAAATCGAAGAAAATTCACGTAAATATTACGAAAAAGTAAAAAAAAAAACAGATGAAATTTTACCAAAATGACAAGGACCAATAAACCGTAATTAACTGTAAAAAAAAAATAAAAAATAAAAATTAACCGTAAATTTTCAAAAGTCGTGTATCCAAGGCCATAAATAATAAATAATGAAAAAACGAATATGAGGATTTGCAACAGACCATAAATGTGTCCAGGTGTGACGAAGCAAACTCGCGAAGGCTTTTTTTTTATCGAGTTACATCCCAAAAACAATGGAGTTCACTTGCTTTTTAAAATGGAGTATTTAAAGACTGAATAATTAAGTAATTAAGTAGTTTTTAATAATAAATTCTTGGATTAAGGACAAAAGCACCGAACGTGAAAATTTCATTGGGTAATTATGATTAACGTGATGAAAAGTGGTTTAAAGAATTGTTTTATTGAATAATCCACTGGGGGAGGTGAATGGACGTGGAAGTTTAGCCAGGTAAAAACTCGCGAAAGCACTATTTGATTCACCAGGTAAACACATCGATTTATTTCGCCGGTAGACACTCGCGAAAGCCTCGATTCAAAGGGCAAGTAAATTTGTATGAAAATAAACAAAAGCCTTTGATAAATTGAGAAGAGATTTGAAAGCCGTTGAAAACAAAGTCGTGAAAGTTATTACGAACGATATTAATAACGAGGATTATTTCATCGAATTTATAACAAGCTCATGAAATTCTGTTTCGAGTTGTAATTTTTTCTCACTCCGATAAAAAAGCTCGACTATCGATAAAAAATATGTACATGTATATTTTTTCATTAAAAAATCAAATCCACGTTTTTTTTTTACCCCTAAGAAAATCTCGTCGGTAAGTCGGTCACTCGAACTCCCTGTCGCTGACCCCTTTTTCTCTCTTTCTCTTTGGGCCTCCGTAGCATTTGTCAGAAAAAGGGCGAAATGAGCGAAAAAAAATATTCGATTAAATTGGCCCTCGCGTTCCCATTAATTCGCCACTTGTTTAATTAACAATTTATTTATATTTATTTTCTTCGTATTTATAAAATTTTTATTCGTTTTTATTTCGTCGTGATTTTGCCCTCGATATATCTATTGAAATTTTGTCTTTTTGTTTACGACTTGGCCGCGAGCTTGCACACTTATTTTCTGTCAGCGTGAACGGCACGAATTACAAAACGCTCAGTAAAACACACGTGAAACGTTGTGAGTTTTATTTTTCCTTCACATTTATTTTTCGCCTGTTTCGGAAAGCTTGTCGTTCGTAATGTGTATACGTTTCTTTTTATTTTCCTTTTTTTTTCGCTTTACGTTTTTCATCGTACGGAAACCGCGCGTCAGGGTGGTGGCATGATTGCGACTGGCGAGTCGTCGCGGCGCTGTCCTCTCTCGTTCCACTCGACGCTCATGCGCATTTGGATACCGGCGCTCGCGAGCCCACCACACGAATAAATACTGACGAGCCAGCAAGCACGGGAAGCTCTGTGGCGCCGCCGGTGGCCCCGAAACGAAATCAGCCCCCGTGTCTGACCAAACTCGTTTTTACTACTTGGAAAAAATATTTTTATCTTTTAAAAATTCCTCCGACCTGCCTGATGCTTTTTTCTGGCCGATTATTTTTTTATGCATGGAAAAAGGTGCGAAAGAGCTGAATATTTATTTGCAAGGCTCTACGAGTCGTTAATTAATAAAAATTAATTAATTTCTCGCTCAATGAAAATTGTGAGCGAAAATAAATGTGAAAATTCGAAAAAAAATCATACGAATCATAAATCCGAATTAAATGTGCCGTCTGACCAAACACGTGTTTGCACTACTGAAAAAAATCCTTACGACTTTCTCTTCGTAATTTCGAGCTAATTTTTTTTTTATCCTTCGAAAAAATTGAGTACCCGACAATTATTCAAACGTATTTGTTACTAACAGTAACATTTAATTTATTCGTTAGGTAATCGCTTGGGATTTATTTTTGACTCATTAACATCGCACAATTTATTTGACTGGTCGTAGAGCACGTAGCTCACCACTTCATCGACCAGATTCCAGTTCTTCGATCGATATATTTTGCATTTATAATTAAGCAACGACTCCTGCTCTTTTTTACTCATGAAATAAAAGTTGCCGGCTCGATTACCAGATGGCAGGACCGCACGTCCAAATGTTTGTTTGACATTCGATACTTATCATCGGATTTCGAGCCTCCTCTTATCGTACACAAACGAGCAACGTTCACAGTTATTTTTAGTCAATAAAATTGATTTTTTATCATTTGCAGCAACGATAACTGAACTCTGGTCCATTTTAGCAAAGGTGCTACGTAAACGAGCAGTGGATCGTTCAATTTTTTCATTTTTCATTGCAATTTCATTATTTTGTTAATATTGATTTTTAATTATTTATTAATATCGAAGCAACGACTCCCGAGGGATCGTAATGGACATTGAAATTCGCGAAGCAAGGAAAGAGGATTGCAAAGCTATTCACGATATGGTTCGAGAATTGGCAGATTTTGAAAAAATGCCAAATGGACCCAAAACCGATTACAAAGGTGACAATTTTCTTTTTCTTCGTTTTTCATTTTTTTTTCTCGAGGCCTCTGTCTACTTTGGATGCATGGAAGAAAGGGCTATTTTTATTTTATTTTTTTTTCGAAGAAAACTGTTGTATTTATTGAAACAAAAAAATTGTTAGGCTTAACGAAAATATTTATCGATTACAAATTGAAAAAAAAAAAAAATGTTAATTTTGACCAGTTTTTTGGTTGGAAAATTTCAGGTAAACACGAGTCCTGAGAAACTACGTTGTCGTGTTCTGTTGAAAAAATCTGAACAACGGCCCATCCGAATGAAAAAAATTGAATTATTTTGGGTCGAGTCCGACAGTGGCTAACAAAAAACTAACAAAATGGCGAACAAACAAAAAAAAACGTTTTAAAAACTTTTTTTTGCATGTTTTTTGCAAAAAAGTTGAAATTAAAATTTCGCAAGAATTCTGGGACGTAGCGACAAGTGTACTGAATATTCAGGGATTTTTTCAACAACGCTTCGAAAACGTTGTTTCGAGGAAAACGCGTTTAAAGTTTGAATTGATAAAAAAATCGTTAAAAAATCTGATTTACGCTTAATCAGCAATGCCTCGACCATACATAATTCCTTCTGCCTCTCTCGAAAAACGAAAAAAAAATCTCAATTTTTTGAAAATTTCAAAGTAGACTGAGGCCTTAATATTCGATGATTTTGTTTTTTTTTTTTTTTTTTTTTTTTTTACAGCTCTTGAAAAAGACGGTTTTGAAACTAGTCCACCACTTTTTAAGGACTTGGTTGTTATTGACAAGGGGAGAATAATTGGACACGCCCTTTATTACTATTCTTATTGCTCTTGGGAAGGGAAATCAATGTTTCTTGATGAGCTTTACGTCAGGCCTGACTATCGGAGTAAAGGAATTGGGAGTAGACTTTTCGACACTGTCGTTAAGGTGATTAATCGCTATACTCTTGATTAATTATCTGAAAAATTCTTGGAGAGAATTTTAAAAAATTGACCAAAGTGTTAACTTTTGAAAATGCTGCGTAATGAAGTACCTTAATTTTTTTGATGTCTCTTTTAACGTTTTTCTTCACATTTACGATATTTTCGATGTATTACGAAAGAAAATCGATTTTTGGGAAATTAATTCGAGCTTTTTTTTTTATTTTTGATAGAAAGCTGTAGACGAAAATTGTCGACGATTGGAGTTTTCGGTTTTGAGTTGGAATCCAGCGAAGGATTTTTATGCAAGAAGAGGAGCTGTCGATATCACAGAGTCCGAGGCTTGGCATCATTTTCGTATTTCCGGAGACGCCTTGAAAATGTATCCCAAAAGAACGTAAACAAATGATTCGAAAAAAAAAAAAGTGTTTCGAATTTTGATCGTAAGAAAAAAAAAGCTTTTTCACTTTTTTTTATTTTTCGGTCGCAAAGGTCACTCTGTATTTTTACAAACGAGTCGCGTGAAAGGAGCTGCCCTTGAAAATGTCAGATGTATGGAAAAATAAAAATAAAGAAAAGGATTTTATGGATTTTGGAAAAATGAAGCAAGTAAAAATATTTTGATCGAATAAAAATTCGCGTTTCGATTCGACTTTGTAGCTTTTTGTCTTTGTCTTTTTTCTCGGGACAGAAATTTCTCTTCCCATCGGAAAATCCCATGCCACACGAGCCCCATGAGGTTAGGCATCACGAGGAAAATCGTCGGAAACGTCGCGATCGAAAATCACGTTTGTACAACGTTAATTCCGATGAGAAAATTCCACACGATCAAATGGCCTGGGAAACCGAACCGGAACATATTTTTAACCAAGAAATATCGAGCGTTTCGGAAGATTCGCTTTCTTCGAGTTCGCAAGCTTTTAGTTTTCACGTAATCGATTTTTTCAGTTACAATAATTTTTTTTTTTACCGATTTTTATGGAAAATTCTTATCCCTTTTTTGAGGCTCGAGCAATTCTCAAATAACGTCGTTACTTGAAATAAAAATAATCGATAATTGATGCAAACTCTTGGGGATTTTTTTTTTTTTACCGATTTTTATGGAAAATTCTCATCCCTTTTTTGAGGCTCGAGCAATTCTCAAATAACGTCGTTACTTGAAATAAAAATAATCGATAATTGATGCAAACTCCTGGGGATTTTTTTTCTTTTTACCGATTTTTATGGAAAATTCTCATCCCTTTTTTGAGGCTCGAGCAATTCTCAAATAACGTCGTTACTTGAAATAAAAATAATCGATAATTGATGCAAACTCTTGGGGAGTTTTTTTTTTTTACCGATTTTTATGGAAAATTCTTATCCCTTTTTTGAGGCTCGAGTAATTCTCAAATAACGTCGTTACTTGAAATAAAAATAATCGATAATTGATACAAACTCTCGGGAATTTTTTTTTGGAAAAATCAATTAATCAATATTTCGGAAAAAGTCTTGTGGCTCGTCAGAATTTTATGGCAAAAGAACGTTCGACGTAGATGAAGAAAAGAGACAAAAAATAATGCAAAGTAAATGGGGCGGTTACGGACTGCATTTTCGTTTGTGGAACGAGGAAAATGCGCCAGTGACAAAAATTCGTCAACGCGACGAATTGATACTCGATAATTCGGAGTATTGTGGAATTTTGTCAGATCGAATGATCGGTGCGTGCTCGTCATTTTTGACAATGAATCCCGAAAACGAACGATACGTTTTGAGCAAGTGCGACCTCAATGGCTTGGTGAATAATAAATATTGCTCGAGGCTTCGTCAACACACTGGGTCATTTTGACCCGGATTTTAATATTTTCGTTTTAATTCTCACGATTTTAATTTCATTTTTCTATTTCTCCAGAAACTCAAAGACATTTCGATTCTTCGTTATCATCGTTATCTCCAGTACCTCGATTTATCGCACAATTTTCTTATGGACTTGGAACCTCTGAGTGGAATTCCTCATCTCATTTATTTAAATGCCTCGCACAATAAAATAAAGGATCTCTTGAATTTAAGGTCCCCCTGGTTTTTGACTTATGTCAATTTTTCTCACAACGAAATAACGGTGATGAAAGATTTGACGCAATTTTGGAGTATCGTTAGGCTGGATCTGTCGCACAACGCGATCGAGACGATAACCGGTTTGCAGAATTTGAGGTAAATTCTGTTTTTTTTTTTTGGTGAATTCTTTTTTTTTCAAAACTAAAGAAAATTGATCAGAATTTTTTCTACGTTTTGAAAATTGTAAGAAAAATTGTTTTGCTGATTCGATCGATTGGGATTGGAGTTTTTGATGGAGGATTTTGTCAATTTTTGCAGGTACCTGAAGTACCTTAATTTGTCGTACAATTTGATCGAAACAGTGGCGAATCTGGACGATTTGTTGAGCATCCAAGAATTGAATTTGGAGTACAATTACATAACGTGTTTCAAATCAGCGAATCCTGATTCCGGTATAAACACTTTGGCCAATCTTCGTACTCTGATTATGGGACACAACAGATTGAGCACTCTCGAGTTTTTTCGAGTTGAGAATTCATTTGATTTGATTATTGGCTCTTAGTTGACACACTGGGTCAATGAGACCCGGTGTCAATTATTAGCCGTTTAATTACGAAATTACTCCCCTCGAAGACACACTGGGTCTCGTTGACCCGGTGGCTTCGATTCTGTTTATGGGACACGGGGGATTAAGCACTCTCGAGTTTTTTCGAGTTGAGATTTCATTTGATTTGTTTATTGGCTCTTAGTTGACACACTGGGTCAATGAGACCCGGTGGGAATTATTAGCCGATTATTTACGAAATTACTCCCCTCGAAGACACACTGGGTCTCGTTGACCCGGTGGCTTCGATTCTGTTTATGGGACACGGGGGATTAAGCACTCTCGAGTTTTTTCGAGTTGAGATTTCATTTGATTTGATTATTGGCTCTTAGTTGACACACTGGGTCAATGAGACCCGGTGGGAATTATTAGCCGATTATTTACGAAATTACTCCCCTCGAAGACACACTGGGTCTCGTTGACCCGGTGGCTTCGATTCTGTTTATGGGACACAACAGATTGAGCACTCTCGAGTTTTTTCGAGTTGAGATTTCATTTGATTTGTTTATTGGCTCTTAGTTGACACACTGGGTCAGTGAGACCCGGTGTGAATTATTAGCCGATTAATTACGAAATTACTCCCCTCGAAGACACACTGGGTCTCGTTGACCCGGTGGCTTCAATGGTAGCAGTGTCGTAGCCACACTGGGTCAATGAGACCCAGAGTCGCTTCGAGGAGAGTAATGTCGAAATTCTGGGTCTCGCTGACCCAGTGTAGCTTCGAAACGCGTAATGTCGTAATTAAACGACTAATGAATAAATTTTTTAATGAAACTCTTGGGGATTTATTAAGGACGCATATGGCCTGCGATTGATCGACTTGAGGTTCAACAAAATAGCCGATCTGCTGGAAGTCTCGAATCTCAAAAGTCGCGTCTTCGAAGTCGATTTACGTGGAAATCCGTGCACGGAATGGCCTAATTATAAAGACGTTTTATTGTTTTCGATGCCAAGTGTAAAATACCTCGATGGCTCGGAAGTCACAGTTTCCGAAAAGGTTCATTTTCCTGTTATTTTTTATTTTTTATTTTTTTTTTACTTTCATCAAAAATTGTAATTAATCGTCAAAAGCTAACGATGGCTCATTCGTGTCTGTTGGGCAAGTCGAGGAAAATATCTGCACGTCTCTGCATTTTGCATGAAATTGTTATTAAATATTTTTTTTTCCAATGCAACAAATTATTATTTTTGTTCAAAAAAGGCCTATGAATTTTTTCAGATTTTTGTTTTAAGTTTAAAATTTGTAAAATGAGCGAATGAAACGAAGGACTCATCGATTTTTGGGATTTTTTTACAATTTTGAAATTTTTTCGAGGAACAGGTTTCATCGGCCACTCTGTTCGATCCTCCGGTCGAACTTCTCGCAGCAAGAAGCATCTCAAAATTGTTATTTTTGGAACAATTGAGTGTCCCGAAAATCGACGCCACCGTCGCACCCTACGACCTCGCCAGCCCCGCTCTCATTATTCTGAGCGGCCCATCGGCTGTCAAAAAAGTCACGCTGGGCATCAGGGTTGCCAAAGAATTGGAGCAAAGAGTAAAACTAATGGAATTATTTATTTTCAGGATAAAAAAAAACAATCTCTGGCCATTTAAAAAATTATAAATTAATGAAAATGCTGATTGTTTCGTTTCAAGGTCAGATACTGTCGTAGTCACACGACCAGAGAAGTAACGGAGGAAGAGGACGAATCGGAAGCTTATTACTTCGTGAGAAGAGAAGAATTCAACGAAATGGCAAGAAGAGGAGAATTTTTATCGATCCAAGAGCTCTTAGGCAACAGTTATGGATTTCGTGAGTCAAAAAAACGATCAGAAGAATAAAAACTCGGATTTTTAACTCAAAAATCGCAAAAACGATCTTTCGAGCCTTGCCGAGTAAGCCTGGGTCTGTGGGGTCCGAGTAAATATTTTTTTTTCTCAAAGCCGCACTCCTAAGCTCCAAATAGCCGTTTGCTAAGTTACGTTATCATCATTCTCCAAAAAGTTACAAATTTATTGCTGAATCACCGCATGCCAACCGAGTTGCTTCATTTGTTAAGCAACAAATATATGAAAAAAATTATTTCTCTAGAATTTTATGATTGGAGTATCAAGTTAAATGTTTCGCGGAGCAGCATGAATTTTTCCAGAATTCTTTGAGCCCAGGAACACGGCGAACAACCCCAGGGAAGTCGGGACCCAGGTCAACGACCCCAGAGTCAATTGTATTTATTTAATTTTTATTTTATTTTTTTATTTTATTTTTATTTTATTTTTATTTTATTTTTATTTTATTTTTATTTTATTTTTATTTTATTTTTATTTTATTTTTATTTTATTTTTATTTTATTTTTATTTTATTTTTATTTTATTTTTATTTTATTTTTATTTTATTTTTATTTTATTTTTATTTTATTTTTATTTTATTTTTATTTTATTTTTATTTTATTTTTATTTTATTTTTAATTTAATTTTTAATTTTTATTTTTTTATTTTTAAGATACGAGCGAAATAGCTGCGATGAGGACAGAGAATAAAGTTGGAATAACGCAAATGGATCTCAACGCGACGATGCAAATGATGAAAAATTATGAGAACGTAAAGCCCATTCTGGTGATGACGAAATGCGAGAAAATTCATCGTGAATGGATAAGTGAAAAGTTTCATATTTTCACGTGGATAAAAGACAGCGTTGAAAATCTTTTGGCTGTGAAAATTGGTCGTAACAATATAACCGAGAGTCCTGAAACTTCGGACAGCAGACTCGCATTTATTTCCGAAATAATTGGCGAGGTGAAAATAAATTTAAAAAAAAAGTGTTAAAAATAATCGTCGAATTTTTAGAAACGTTTATACTTTTTTTTTTCTTCGATCAACCAGGTCCTGAATAAGTTGGAATTGCCCGAGTACAGCATGTACTTGAGGCCTCACAGTCCCAGCGAAACAGCGACGGATTTCATCGAACACAGCAAAACTTATTTACCAAAAACCGTAATAACTCGGAGCGAGCTCGAAATGGAGGAAAAAAAGAAGCACATTACTTTCAAGTCGGAAAGCGACGTGGAAACGAGATTGTCGGGAAAAATGGTGGAGGAGAGTTTACCAAAACCTTCGGATCTCCGGGTAGCAATGATTTTTTTAACGAATGAATAAAAAATAATTCAATCGTGCTCGATTGCATGTTGGAGATTCGACAATTCTGGCGTTTGAAGCAACATTTTTTTTTTTTGTGCATTGAAAATATTTTTTCGGTTCCTAACGTGATATTAATTAATTTTGGCACTGGGGCAGGTCATTTTGGATGAATATTCAAATATAATCGTCAACGACAAAGAGTCGAAGCTCGAAAGGAGAAAAGCTCGAGCTCTTTACAGGCACAGCGTCCTGAAGCTTCGTAGCGAAGGAAATAACGAAAACGAGAATGAGGACGAGCTCGCTGAGTCTTTATCGAGCGGGCAATCGATTCAGGCATTTGTAAGAGCGAAAAATCATTATTTCCAGCTGAAAAATTTGTCTGGCAAATATTTTACCTCGGCCATTTTGAAATGTTGATTGTCCTGATTGATAAAAAGCCTCTGAGACGTGCGATCGATCCTGAAGATTTGAAAAACACGTACATCGACATCACTCTGAAATCGAGAAACATTTACGTCAAGCAACACCAAAAAAAGCCTGGATTTTTCTGCCACGTGGTGAGAAACGAATTTTTTTTTTTTCAACGTCCTTTTCGACCGGAAATTCGTTTCCCCCGTTTTTTTTTTTTATTATCAAACTCTCTGCTCCCCGTTCCCAGATATTCACCGACGATTTCGACGTTGCGAAGAAGAGACTGATCGAAATAATCCACGAAATCTACGTCAACGAATCCGGAAGAAAACCAACGCCGATACCGGAAATTGAATATCTCGAAAAACACATTGTCCCAAAAAAAGTTCAAGCGATCGTAAAGGAATTGCGCGAGTGAGTTTCTCCCAAAATGCTTCAACAATTAAAAAGAAAGAAAACACTCGGCATCAAAATTTTGAAAAAAATTGCATGAAATCGATTTATCAATTTTTTTCAATGCCTGAATTTTTGCAGTCAAATTATTTAAAAAAAAAAATGCTTAAATTTCCAGAAGTTTATCAACCGCGAAAATTCAAAGAAAAACTCTCTTAAGGGCGCATGGATTGACGTCGTGGAAGGAAGCAATGCCGAGTCAAATGTCCCATAGTCCAAAGGATCTGGTCAATTCGATCGAGTAGTAAAAAAAAAATGATGAATAAAATGAATAATTCATTTTTTAATGAATAAAAATGAATAGTTCATTTTTTAATGAATAAAAATGAATAATTCATTTTTTAATGAATAAAAATGAATAGTTCATTTTTTAATGAATAAAAATGAATAATTCATTTTTTAATGAATGAATGAAGTTGATAAAAATTTCGATAATACGAGGATCGATGATTTTTTATTAAATCGATACACGCGCGGACCTATCGATAAATATAAATGTATAAAATTAACTCTACTTATTAGTAAAAGTCTTTGATTCTCTAGGAAAACTTGATCGTGCAAATGCATGAAATTTCTCGGTAGAGAAATCGATAAAAAGGAGGTAGAAAAAAATGTTGGCAGTATTTAACGCTCTCAGGTTGATAAGGAACTTTTGAAGGGCATTTTTTCAATCGGCTGCTCATTGAAAAAATGCTTCATTAAACGTAGTCGTGATAATTAATTAATTATGCTATTAAAATCGCTAATTGCCTAATTAAATAATAAATCAACATTTTCCAGTATCGTCCGGTGCGATTTTTTTTGTCAAAAAAAAAAAGTCCGACTCTACAGTCGATAAGGAAAAATATCGAGTTAGAAAAAAAAAAAAAACACTGTAAAAATGGAAAAATCGATAAAAAATGTCAAATTTGTGTTTGATCGATAATTGCTATGTGATCCGTGTTTGAGGATGAATTAAAAAGTACTCTGTTGTCGTTACCCTGTGCCATGAGAATATCAAAGGATTCTTCAGTCATTCGGTTATCCGGCTCCTGCATTTTGAACTCAACTTGAGAACAAATGAATTTTTCGTAATCGATGTTTCGCCAGGATTGCTCGATGTGATTACTGTCTCGGAGGTTGGTGACTTCTTGTACGTTATTCGTTGTTGGATGAACATCGATTGTATGGCCAATCCATTTTTTCTCGTTGCCCAATGTTTCGCCTTTTTCATGTTGAATTTTGTGCTCCTCGAACTTTTGTTTTTTGTCGAAAAGCTCATCGCAATGTTCGCACCTAATGAGTGATTTAAAAAATAACAATTGGTAGAAAAATCATGGATAAGCCACTCGTTCAGCTCGATGGAGCGACGAGGAAAAGGATAAACTTTGGAAAACTCACTTGAAAGGCACTTTCTTAGCCGCTCTTGCCATGATCTCCACCGGATCATGAATCTTTTGATGCGCGAACAAATTGTATCGTTCTGCAAAGCTTTTCCCACAGAGTGAACAAGTGTAGGGTTTCTCACCGGTGTGTACTCGCATGTGACGTTTCAAGTGGGAAGTCGAGAGCAGAGACAAGTCGCAAACCTGTGAACAAAGTGAACTTTGTGACAAAAAAATCGAATAGGCTGCAGTCGCATTTCTACGATGGTGAATTTTGCATCGTTGGAAAGTAACGAAATTTTGTTTTTTCTCGAGCAGAGCTCAAGATTCTTATCCGATACTTTGTGCGGACTTCGGATTTCGAAATTCAACGAACGACGACTAAAAAAAAACGATGTTGAAGTTTGCATCGTTGGAATGCAACGAAATTCTGTTTTTTTTTTTGTTTTTTCTTGCGCAGAGCTCGTGATTCTTATTCAATATTTAGTCAGAACAATAAAACGATATTTTCTGCTTCCTCATAGAGGAAGCTATGTGACGGTGAATTTTTTTTTTTTTCCAGGCTTTAATGTAAATGTGCTTAAAATGTCCCAAAACATTGAAAAATAATATCTAGAAAAAATGTCCGGATGTGTGTGTGTGTGTAAGTTCTGGCACTGTAAAATTCAAACGTTCATAACTCGAGAACGGCTTGAGCTACAGGGCTCCCGTTTTGCACAGATGTCAATCTATACAAGCTCTTCGTTCTCTGAGAATTTGGTTGTAATTGCTAGAAAAATACGAATTCTACGGCATTTTGAAATTTTCAAAAAAACGGTGTCGACGCTCTAAGTTGCGCAAATTTTAAGATTTATTACTAATTTTTTTTTTATAAATAGAGTATCATAATGGGAAGGTTGATATTGAATTGGGGGAATATCGGTTGAACGGTTTGAATTTTATGATTTTTCGAATTTTACAAAAATCAGAATTTTTTGAAAAATCGTCCAACCGCTCTAATTTCTGCAAATTTATTAAAATATTGTGTACAAGTCTGTACTTCCTCTCTACTTTCTAGAAAAGTTGTCCAGATTATATAATTTCAAATGTAATTTAAAAAAACGCTGCAAATTGAAATTTGAAAATTGTTTAGGTTTGAAAGAGAAAATCAATACGGAAATAGTCATGGTTTTTAAAATTGTACAAACAATTAAAAGAAAAACGTATTTTTCGTTGCACCTCAACGTCGCGAGCTCCACCGTTATTGATTTTGTTTCTTTTCAATATTTTTTTTTTCATAAACTTACATGACATTGATAAGACTTTTTGCCTGTGTGTGAGAGAGCGTGCATGTTGTAAGAAGTGTGATGAACAAAGCGTTTGCCGCAGAGTTCGCACTGATAAGGTGTTTCTCCAGTGTGCATTGGCAAGTGTCTCATCAAGGCGCCTTTCTGGGTGAAAAGTTTATCGCAAATGTTGCATTTGAATGGACTTATTCCATTATGCATGCCGATGTGGATTTCAAGAGCGTGTTTGTGCTTATAAGCCTGTCCACATTTCTCGCACATGTAAGGCCGCAAGTTGGAATGCGATTTGATGTGAGTTTTTAGTTCCGCTGCGGTTCTCCACTTCTTGTTGCAAGTCGCGCAGTTGTATTCGAGAGATTTTCGACTGGATTTAGAGTTTTTGATCGGTTTCCGAGCGCCGTCAACCGGTTCGATTCTTTTGGATTCGTTTAGCTCCGCGGGAGAAAGAATTGGATTGTGATTTTTTGCGGAATGGTGATCGGAGCGTTGGTGGGTGAATTTTTGGCTGGAATTGTCAGAGTCGATTCTCGAATCTGCCTCCCCGTCATACGTTGTGTCAATTTTGCTTGACGGCTCATGAATTTTGACATAATCGTGGCTGCGATTAGTTTTCTCGCTATCTCTCAGTGGAAGAATATTTTCTGCACAGATTTCGTCTTGTGACGACTGGGGTTTGGCATTTTTGGGGAAAGAATCGTTGGGAAAAATTGCTTGGCTTTGACGGGTGAAAATTGACGGATGCAACTCCTCTTTTACTGTTTTTACACTTCCATTGACGGAGATTGACGGCTGCGATTCCTCGTCGATTGCTTTTTCATTTCCATTGACGGGAATTGACGCATGCAATTCCTCCTCAAATACATTTTCACCGTAATTTGGCAACATTGAACTCTGCAATGGCTCGTCAAGCTTTTCAACATCTTTTTCAACGTCGCTCGTCAAAATTGAAGCTTGCAATTCCACGCTTGACGCTTTCTGGTTCCTATTAATTGGAATCGCAGTCTGCAATTCCCTGCCAAGTATTTTTGGAGCGTCACAGTTTTTAGATCGAAAAACTTGGAATATTTGGCATTTCACATTGTGAGCCGTCCATTGAGCTTGTTCCAATGTTCTGAAGAGCTCGTAACATTGCAAACAAATGTGGGAGCTTCTCAGTTCGCTGGAACAGAGCCGCAACACTCCCAAAACAAAATTCGCCAGGGATTCTCCGTTCCGGGGCATAGAAGTGTAAAATATATTCAGCGAAGCTGAAACCCTCAGAGAATTGTCGCAAACCAAACAGATGGAAGATTCTTCCGCTACGGGCAAGCATATTCCGTTCGGCGTTGTTCTGCTCTGCATTTTGAAATGGAACTTTGGAGCAGATCTTAAAGTTTTAAGCGCTGCGATTCAGGGCACTCGAAAAACATCGAACATCGATGATGCAACGATTTTTCAGTGATTTTCAAACGCGACTGCATTTGGAATTTATTGTTAACGATTCCGAACGATTTTTTTCGAAGCTACTTCGAAAATTGAGTTTACAGAACGTTTTTGTAACTTTTCAGGTTTATTCAATTTTTCGTTGAGATGCACTGCGATTTCGTAAATCAAAACAACGTTTTTCTAGGTTAGGAAATTTAGGAATTGTTATGTTCACTTGGTTTTATCATTTTTTAAATAGATTCCGTCGTAGATTAATATTTCTTCATTAACGACATCTTGAAGTATGATAAATCGCATCAAGGACGTAAAATATATGATTTTTAAGTTTTTTAAAACTTTTTGTTATTGCGCAACTACCGCGTCCTTTTCGGCGCGACCATCCGCCGGCGGTCGCCGTCGCCGGTTCAACAAACTACGCTATGAACGACGCCAGATGGCCTCACTATCGCGCGCGAGTGGCGCCGTTCTTATAAAACGCATGGTGAAGCATCCACAGTTCGAATTTTGGCAGTCGGTTATACAGGAATTGAGTTTTTTCATAATCTAATTCACTGAACGGAAAAGTTTAAAAAGGTTGGCTACATACGACAATATGATAAGAATTTAATAAAATTTGGTGATGACATTCTTTAGCATCAAATACGATGACACCATTTTTTTCAAATTTTTCGTCTACATAGTTGTCGAATAATTGGAGTTTACAATATGCAAAAGATGTATATCTGAATCCTATGCTTATGCACGCAAACTCTAATGTTGAATAACTCGAAAACTATGTAGAAGAAAAATCTTAAAAAATTTGTATATTCATATTTAATACTAAAGAATATACTCACGAAACTTGATTAAATTCTAATCATTTCGAACGTTCCTATGCTTTTAACATGGCAACATTGTTGTGTGTAGCCAACCTCCTCAAATATGGCAAGCAAAATGCAGAGGTTTTCAAAAATAGAGTGCTGGTTAAATATTTTTTTATCTTCACCGTGGGCAACATATTGATTGCATGATTTGAAGTCTTTTGACTAATAATGCCATCGTCATTGAGGGTTCCTTTGCAGTGTAAAATATAGTTTACTTTTTACTTTGACTTATTTGTAATGAAGTATGATCATGGCAAGTCCCCTTCACGGGAGAAAAGCCCGGATATGTACATTTGTTGCTGAAAAAATGTTGTCAAAGGGCAATTTTTATCAACGAAATGACGCCCCAAATTCCGATAACTAAGAGTGACTGTCCATATCTACGTTGCATTTTGAAAAATTTCTCACATACAGGGTGGGACGATAGTCACTACGATACCAGAAATTTCTTCGAACCTGTGATACTTGGAAAGAAAAAAAAACCTGAAACAAATAGTTGCATGATTTCAAGGAGCTTATCGATTGTCCGTTTAAAAAGAAATCCTAAAAATTCTAAAGGAAATTCAGACGCCATTTCCAGCCACTATTTATTTCATAAATTGACCTTGAGTTAACCTTCAGTTAGTACGGATTCCATCAACCTCATCCAGGGTCGCTCTTTGTTAATTAAGGGTCCCTGCGACCCGGCCAACTCTGTAAACTCATCTTCATATCATATTTTCGTCTCCGCGCCACTTCATCACATGTTTTCAGCATAAAGTACACTTCGGATTACTTGAATATGCATCAGCCTAGGTCAAAATGATGCACTGATAATAACCTGGGGTTCATCGATTAAAACCAAAGGAAGAATAAAGAAACAACTTCAACTTCATTTAGTAAACATTACGAGCTCGAAGATATGTGCAGCGCTGATAGTCATTGCCTCATCCTATATATTTATATCTACGAATAAGCGGTCATAGAATTTTATCTTCTGCTGACGAAATCCTCGGGACAGATTGTGTACAATTTTGACCAGACTGATGGGTAGTACACCAGTCAAATTTACCTCGTCGGTTCAGTCGCGAGGTAGAAACACAAGAAGACCTGAAAACTTTGCAAATCCTTGTCCATGCATAATTGGCAAAAAAAAAAAAAGGGTACACGACAGAATATAATTAATTTTTGACTCAACATTGAAAATCCTGAGATCTATAAAAATTCTTTCAACTCATGGGCACGTGTGTGATCGTAAAAGTTTGTGAATAATAGGAACGTCAGCTCAATTGATAAAACGTGACCGGGACCGTTGGAGATTCTATTTGAATTTAGAAATAGATGTCGTTAAGGGGTTCCTTTAAGGGGGTTCAACTACAAAATAAATTAATTCGATTCTCGACTGTTTTTTTTTTCTGGAATATTATTCGAAATCGTGAGTTATTCCGTTCGAGTTGTTTTTTGAGCTAAAAAACTGCCAACGTATTTGTAAAAAATTTTTTTTTCCAAACCCACAACTGGAAGTTTTTTGATTTTTGAGTTCCAAACGGTCCGTCGAAAACGTGATAAAATATTGAAATTACCAAAAGCAAAAATTTATATTACAGATCAAATGTTTGATAGAAAGGCCACTGAAGGCCACATGAGTTTTCAATAGTAATGGCAACACGTCAATATGGAATAAAGCAAAGACCACAAGACAAAGAAATTAGAGCTGGCGATAATGATGAGAATATCTTGTTTGAGAGTATCGATTTACATGCAGGAGAGTGGAATCTTTGTGGATGATAAGAGCCCCATGTGTACACACATATATGAATGTGTATGCGATAAAGTACAAGGTGAAAGACCCTCGAAAGGGCTTCGAATTGCAACCGGTAATGGAATTATCGAGTGGAGAGTTTTTTTTTCTTGCACCTGAACCGGTATTAAGAATATACTCGAGTGACCATTCGCTTGCAGTTAGCAAGGTGTCTTCGAAGTCTCGTGACAATCGTGAAACTTTAAAGTGAGTAAAAATCGAATTTTCATTATTTTAAATAAAATGAAACGTGAATTTGTAATGAAGTGTAAAACAATAGTGACGAAATGAATTTTGCAGCGGAGAAATGGCTCAGGATTCGATTGATCTACTGAACGATCCATCCAGCCAGCTGGACATGATTAATTTTTTGTCTCTCGAGGAAACAATCTCGGAGAAGCAGAAGATGATGTCTGAGAATAATTTTAAAGCTCATGGAATAGTGAAAACAAAATTACCGCATGGCAGCCACAAGCTCGTCGCGAAGAAAGGCTCGAATGATCAAAGAAGCAGGTTACTGCAGAATTTCAACGAAAAATCCAATGACACAAAGACTCGAAATTCCGGATCATTGGAAATCATTAGCCTCGATGAACTGGCATGGCATGACAGCAGCGACGACTGTTGGATCGCCGTCTACGACTACGTTTACGACTGCACGGAATTCCTTGAAATTCATCCAGGCGGATTGGACGTTATTCTGGAATATGCAGGAAGGGATGCTACCATCGCTTTCATTGGGACTGGGCACTCCAACGAGGCGAATAAGCTCCTTCAAAATTACTTGATCGGTGAACTACCTGTGGAAGAAAGATTATTCCGTAAAACTGATGGTATTAAAATTGTCAAACTGTGATATTAATAAAACCAACGAAAAACATCTTTACTGCTTTCACGTCAAAATACACATTGCAAAAAGAGCTTCAAAAACTTTTTTTCTTTTTTTACTCTTATGAATCAATGTCATTATTCCGACCAATCAACAACATTCCTTTCCTATTAACAATATTTCTACGATCGTAGGGCCTAACCCTCCGCGAATCATACGATTTTTTGTGGCTCATTTGAGTCCTTTTCGTCCTGCCACTTTTATCTTGCGTATTTGGAGAAAAAAAAATCTGAAAAAATTCTGGCATGCTGTCCATTGATTCTACTTTGAGGATCCGCAATTGTTATAGTCGTTGAATTTATTTTGATTTAAAAACAATTTGAAAATGGTATGGACCGCGGACGGTTAAGCTAGTAGTCTCGCCAAAACATTTTTCTGCACACTTTTTGAAAATCTTAACCCTTACTTGCCACCCTGGAGTGCAAAACTACCCCGGGGCCCGGGGCTATTAAGGAAAATAGTCATTTTTCCACTTTTGCTGGTTTTAGCATTTTTTTTTAGTGTACTTGAATGTAATTTTTGGCTATATAAAGTAAACAATCTTTTAAAAAAGCTTTCAACAATTTCCAAGTCGAAATATTCAGTAGTTCATTTTTTTTATAACAATTTTTGTCACTGGGGTAGAAATCTACCCCATGGTGGCAAGTATGCAACTCTACAGAGGTGTGGCAAGTAAGGGTTAAGGGGATTCTGAGAAAATAATTGTTCGAGTATTCGTCATTTATTTTTCGAGACATTGGCAACTGAAAAACGCCACAGTTCCTCACGCGTTTCTATGGGAAGAACATGAAAAAAGCTTACGTTCCACGAAATGACTAAAAAAAATTCAACATTTTTTTTCTCATTTTTTTCACAATTAGGAAAAACTACCCGCGAGATAGTTCGTCTAGAAAAATTGAGAATTATGATCATTCAGGTTCGGGGATGAGTAAAAAATTTTTAAAAATGAGAAAATGCACGAATCGTTTCACTTTTTCACTCCGTAAAGTTTTCCGAAATGGATACGTGAAGCATAATGCTTTCCAAGCGTACGAAAGATTGAAATTTCCAATGAATTCCTTCCCGACGATACATTTGGTGATTTTCATTAGATTCAACAATTTGTTTTTACGAAATGCTTATTTATCATTGATGCAGAAATGGTTCTCAATGAGAAAATACGTGGTAGAATAATTTGTGACTTACTTATTCGACTAGAATCTCAGCAGAGACCTCGAAAGGACTTTTCTCACTGAGTGGTCCGATCGGTGAACTCCTTAAGGTATTATTTTACAAAAGTATGGCTCCGGTGACCACGAAAAACCAAGTCCATGCAAGGGCTTGGTTGTACAATTCTTTAGTATAAAATGCGGGATCTGATTAATTGATAACAATGGTGGACTTGGTGATTAAAAGTCAAGTCGCTATCATCGAGTTTTCACAAAGCCTCGTAGCCTCAAATCTTCCACTTGAGAGTCAATGCTGCGCGCCATCACCGAAGATGCCAAAATACTGCCGAGAGTGACAAGGAACGATAACCCTTGGAAGATCAATTTTGGGGCGAAAATTTTCCAGGCCATGAGATGCCGACAGTGGATCGTGGTCGTTAGCATGCAGCCAAAAGTCTAAAACGATAATTGGCTATTTAGGGACCTCTTCACAAGATCGAGATTGATTGATTGATTGATTGAGGAGGGTGGCTACACACGACAATGTTAAAAGCATAGGAAAATTCGAAATGATTAGAATTTAATGAAATTTCGTGAGTATATTCTTTACTATTAAATATGAAAATACACATTTTTTAAGATTTTTCTTCTACATAGTTTTCGAGTTATTCAACACTAGAGTTTGCATACATAAGCATAGGATTCAGATATACATCTTTTGCATACTGTAAGCTCCAATTATTCGACAACTATGTAGACGAAAAATTTGAAAAAAATGGTGTCATCGTATTTGATGCTAAAGAATGTCATCACCGAATTTTATTAAATTCTTATCATATTGTCGTATGTAGCCAACCTTTTTAAACTTTTCCGTTCAGTGAATTAGATTATGAAAAAGCTCAATATATATATAGATATATATTTTTTCTATATAGATATATCTTTTGCATATTGTAAACTCTAATTATTCAACAACTATGCAGACGAAAAATTGTAAAAAAATAGTGTCATCGTAATTGATGCTAAAGAATGTTATCACCAAATTGTATTAAATTCTTATCATATTATCGTATGTAGCCAAGCTCCTCAATTGATTGATTGATTGATTGATTGATTGATTGATTGATAATGTCCGAAGAAATGCACTCATATTGGGTACTGTTTTGAATGCGTACCCGTATGCCATGAAGGAGGATGTATTTTCCATAGACGGTAAAAAGAGCATTGTGAAAGATTGAATGTCGTTCGAAGAGGATGTATTCGCCTTTTCTCATGTCGTCGTGTCCCTGGAACTTGAGCTTGGCAGGAAAAATCATGCAAAAAGTGAATGGAACGATAACGAGGAGCGGCAGAGTCATTGCTACGATGAGATGAGAGCCAAAGGTGTTCAATCCTGGCGGATAAAAAGTTGGAAAGGTTAAAGAAGCCTGAATAAAAAATGCACGAATCAGTGTAATTTAAATGAGACGGAAATTCAGTTCTTACCAATAAGAACCGCTGGGAGAAGGTTGCCATAAGCCGTGCCAGTGTTTCCGATGAAAGCCGCGTCCCAATGGAGCGTTGGGAACGTCGGCTGGTGGCCGGTTCCATAAAAAAAGTATTCAGCCACGAGGAACCAGCAGAGTATCGCGGAATCTGGTACTTTGAGCAATTCGGCTAAAAATGAAGAAAAAAAAAGAGTTCTAGAAAATGTCGCAGGACTCGTAATCAGCTGGTGACATCAGAAAAAAAGACTCACCCAAATTATTGGCATTGTGGCATCGCTCAATCGCCACGAGCCCAAGAATAGCGGTGCAGGTGACGGACATCAAAAATGTACCGAGTGCAAAAACGTTTCCAAGGACAAGAGCCCAGAGAAGAGTGAGAAAAATACTGAGGGAAATGTAAGCCGAGCTGTAGAAAGTGATGGATGAAGAAATCATGGGAAATTCTGATTCATCGACAAATTGTCTGGAATAAAATAATTCTCTGAGTCTGGTGAAGAAGCTCGGTGCTCTGCGATCGTCCACAGTGAGCTGCTCGCTCTTCGGTGGCAGCCAGAATATTCCAAGCGGTCGGAAATATACATTGGCGATGCCGAAGAGAGCGAAGAAATAAGCGATCCCTGGCAAGGCATTTATTTGCCTAGAAATTGCGACCTTAACCCTGGCTTCCTTTGGTAATCTCTCGTACACCCAATAGCAACCGATGGTGACTGCGATTACGCCATAACAGTATCTGGCGATGTTAGCGATAGGGAAGAAATCAGAGAGGCGTTCGGTGTTGCGCAGCCAAGTGGTGACGATTGTGACGTACATGGCGAGGCTGACAACGCTGACGATGAGTAAAGTCCTTTCGGTTCCAGCGTGGCTCAGTAAATCTGATTTTTTAGCCATCAGGATGCAAGTATCTCGATCTTGCTCCTCGCGGCATCGCCATAAGTAACTCGACAATCTTATGGCTGCGCAGGCGACCAGTCCAACGAGAATCCAAAAGTATTTCGCGCTTTTTCGCCTCGCAACGTTTTTATCTTGCTTCCATTTTTTCTCACCGCTACCAGCAAGAAAAAAAGTGTCGTCGTCGATGGTTTTCACCATCAGCAGAGCCACCATCGTCACAAGAAGATACATCAGCACTTTATCTTCTTCGACGATGTAGCTGTTGGAAAAAAGTCCGCAGAAGGAGAGCAGGATGATTCCACGTTCGAGATAATGAACTTTCTTCAATTTGACACTGTTGTACCACGTGGAAGAAATCGTATCCCAATTCTGCGCAACGAGAAGAGCCAAAAGTGCCACGGAGACTGTGCCTGTGGCAAAAGTATTAGCATTTTTGAACTCCTCGAGAAAGCCAAATTTGTAAAGTCCAAAAGTCGTTAAGCTTGTTACTAGATTAGAGACAATGGAAACGGAGAGAAAGCTCGTTCTCATTATCTCGTTAGTTCGAGGCTCGTCCAAGGCACTCAA
Organism: Hyposoter dolosus; assembly: GCA_963921915.1. Taxonomy (NCBI): domain Eukaryota; kingdom Metazoa; phylum Arthropoda; class Insecta; order Hymenoptera; family Ichneumonidae; genus Hyposoter; species Hyposoter dolosus. Next base: position 3,305,333 of record OY998139.1, read on the forward strand.
CATTATGTAAACGAAGAAAAGGACGCAGAAGAAAATGATCAAGCCTTTGGACATCAAGCCCGGATCAAATTGGATCCAAATTTCTGCACAGAGATTTCGAACTGTTTGTAAATATTCGTTGGACCTCTCTGCGAACCTTTGGAAGCTGTTCTCGTCGTTTACGCTTCCAGCATCGTCTTCCACTGCGCTGTACAATCGATTTATTTCCTGCAGCTGCTCCTCGCCGAACAAGAAAGAATCGTTCGAGTAAGCTTCAATATATTTCTTCATTTGTTCCACGTTTCTCCACAGAGAATGGGCAGCGAACCAGAAAGACTTTTCTCGGTGTTGCTCGCTGGTTCGAGGCAAACAATCCAATATGACGGCGCCGATGTTGGAAAATGGTATAGGGAGTCCCAATAAGGAAGAAATCGTAGGAACGACGTCAATTTGATTAACGACGTTCCCCGCCTGCTCGTTTCTCTTCGGCAGCAACGGCGAGCTCGAGTAAACCAGCATTCCAGCTTCTATCTCGTTCCTACTGTCTCCTCCGTGATCTCCACTTTCCGTCATCCCATGATCACCCATGACGATCAATGTCGTGTCTTCCGGAAGCGATTCGACTATCAGCGCGACAAGGGCATTAGTTTCCCTCAATTTCCTTGCCATTTCTGGGTGATAAGGTCCGTGTTTGTGGCCACAATGATCCACGCCCAGTACATGAGCCACCAGCAGAGACCAATCGGTCTTCCGAAGCTCCGGCACAATCGCGTCTCTCACTTGACGGTCGACGGTGTCGAGGTCCCAAACGTTGAACGACGGCGAAGGTAATTGGCGGAGAAACTTGTTGGGATAAAGGGAGATCCATGTATCGTCACCCATGAAAACAACTCCGCCGTTTTCGCTCGATTGATCGATGAGATTGTCTTCGCTGATGCTTTCCGATGCAAAATTGGATCCGGCATCGATAAACGTGGGCAAAGTCCCCGTGGTCAGCGCTTTGAGCCTCTGCATTGTCGTTGTTGGTGCATCGGCGATCGCTTTGAAAAGCCTCGTGTTTTCCGGTGCGGAACGGAGCAAATCTCGCGCTATGGGCATCTTGTTAAGGTGGTAAGTCGCATTCACCTCGACGTCTTCGTGCCAATCGACAAACTCGTATTTTAAAGCATCCACGATCAACAAAACTACTTTGCTTCTCGGCAGCAAACAAATGCTCCCGGATGTTTGCCTGTCTTTGAATATTTCCTCCGTGGAACAATTTTTCTCTGACGTACATTTCGTGCAGCTTGAACGCTCCGTTCTTTGTATTCGTGTGAGGAAAAATCCATTCGTGAAGAGGAGCAACGACGAACTCAAAAGATACGAAATCCATGTCATGAATAAAAAATAATACCATCGCTTACCCATTCTCCAGCTTTTTCCAGCTTTCGATCGTCTCGAGTGCCTCGAATCTCAGTTTCTTGCTGGTTTAGAGGTTTTTAACCTTTTTCTATTGAGTTCTCACGCACATAACCTCAAAAATCGAATTTTCCGATTTTATCAGTGAAAGTGAAATTGATTTTCACGACTTTTGTTCTAGTTTCAATAGAAACTAATCACTTTTCATTAATGATTCGTTACGGGATTGAACCATAATGATTTTGAAGTTTTTTCTAAACACATACACACATAACCTCAAAGGGTGAGATTGTTTCGATGTTTTCCCGTATAGCAAGGAAACGGTAAATTAGTTTAAATACAACCGAAGGCGATTTTATTTTTAATTCGATGGAAACTTATCACTTTCTATTAATTTTCTTGTGCACGATTGTTTTGTTGTTGTTTTGAAAACGTTTTAATTAAGGTACGCGAAGGCCGAGCTCGACGTACCGGCGGAGCTTTCGCCACTGGCCACTGAGCTCCGTGACCTCAGCTCGCTTTTTCCCCAAAACGAAGTAAGTATATATTTCCTTTGTAACAATTCCGAGAAATTAAAGAAAATCCTACAAAAGCAATGAAAACTAATTAGATTTATTTCCATTTCGCTCGATTTTTCATAAGAATTGTTATCATCGCGTTCAGAGCAAATTTTGAGGTTATATTTGCCAGAAACCTGTAAAAAAACATTGAAACTCCGGGATACAAAGATCCGACGAGGCTTGAAAAACTGAAATGACTTTTTTGCTTATTCCAAGGACTTGAAATCGTTGCATCATGCAGCGATTAATGGGAATTGGTCGGACATGGACCAAGTTCGGATTCTGTGCTCTAAAAAATCCAGAAAAACGATGTGTCGGTCTTTCCTTTATGGAGCTACCAACGAGAACTTATATGGCAAGGACCAGCGAAATTCTGGAGAAGAAACTAAAACAAAAAGACGATATACCCGAAGATTTCACGATTGTTTATAGGGGCGGAATGGACTGGTACATACACTCTGCTTACACAATCTCCTCGATATGTTTAGCATTTGGCGTTTGGTCGTTTTATTATCTTTTTGACTCGGACGAGCCATTGAAATTTCCTATGAATACGCCTTGGGACCAATTAGTCGGTATTCAAAATTTCACCCAACTTTTCATCATGTACGGCTCGTTTTTTGCAATGGTCATCACCGTCAGAAACGTCAGCAAAAGATACGTAATGCGAATGTATTTCAATGAAAAGAAACAAACTTTTAGAGCTGTGATTCCTGGCTTCATTCCTACGGCGACTGCGACTCACGATTTCAAGGCTGCAACTCTGCACAGAATCACTAAAAGAAGCGTCATCCCCTGGTGGAACTCCCAGTATATTTGCAATGCAAAAAAATTGTTAATATTCGACGACGGCTTTAGAACTAACGCAGATTTTGATAAAATGTTCAGAGACTAAGATTCTTCTAAAATATATTTATGTCTCGAGCTCAAAAAGCTCAAAAAATCGTTTCGTTTGAAAAAAGCACCCGCTCCTCCAAAAACATTGTCTCGATTACGACGGAAATTTCTGGAAAAATATCCTATTTTCAAATTTACCTAAATTTTCACGTATTACTATCACAAAACGACTTTATTTAGAGTTCTTTCAAAATTTTGTATAAACGTTCTTGGCACCAAAACTAACAGTTTTCTCCGCTGAATAAAAATTTTCTGACGCTTAGAATTCGAAATATTTAATTTCCCATTTTTCATTTTTCCCATCCAAACGCGTGTAAATTCAAGTCACGTTTCTTTTGTTTTTTTCTTGCAACTTTTTAACGAAACGTGCCTTGAATTTACACGCGTTTAGATGGGAAAGATAAAAAATTGGAGATGAAATATCTCAAATTCTAAACGTCAGAAAATTTATCTTCACAGGAGAAAACTGTTAGTTTTGGTGCCAAGAACGTTTATACAAAATTTTGAAAGAAGCCTAAATAAAGTAGTTTTGTCATAGTAATAGCTTAACACTCGGCATAGAGCCGCTGCCGCGTCTCTTGATGAATATCGAGGAGTGAAAGATTTATTTTTTTTTCTCAATAATTGAATTCTCATGGTAAACTGTACATTTTTATTATACGACGAAGTGTATAAGGATAGAAAAATATTTATAAGTTAGATGTACGTGCGGTGGATCAACGCATTTTTTCGTATTTGGAAAGAGCTTCATAGGGCAATCTTTTGACGATTTTACCGTCGTCGCAAAGTTCGACATCGACAGCGAATTCGTCGATTCTGACTTTTCGCAGGAGAGCCCTTAAGCCTGTGTATTTCCCTTGGACGATGAGAATTTCTTTGCCGATGGCTGGCAAGACCGTTTCCAAATGTGCTTGATCCAATCTGAGGCAATGGCCTTGGACGCTTTCGGGAGTTTTTATTTTGAGCTTAGCAACAAAACCATTTTCGAGAACTTCGATTATTTGGCCTTTTGCTTTGTAATATTTGTCTCCGAGGCTTTTCGTGATGATTTTTACAGTCAGGCCTTCCCAGAGCCATCCCCTTTCTTTTCTGCTCTTTGTTTCTTCATCAGAGTCATTTTTTTTGCTTTTTTTTCGTTTCCCAGAGGAACAAGACTCCTCCTCGTCGTTGCAACGTTTTTGGGAACTTTCTCTTTTTGTTCTTGAGGCTGATTCGTCGAATCTCAACGTCGAACCCTTCGGAGAGTCCTCGCCGTCGCTTTCCGCACCGGAAAGTGGCTCAGTCTTTATTTTCTTTGTTAAGGAACTTGATTTTTGGGACAAACCGCTCGAGACCACCGCCATTGGCTTCGGCTTCAATTTCAACTCGAAAACCAACGGCGCGTCGTCCTCCGCTCTCGTCAATGGGACTTTGAACTCTCCGGTTGGATCGAAAGTCTCTTGACGCCCTTTCTCCACTTGTTTCTCTATGAAATCCATCATTCTCTCCTGATCGTCCTTGTCCATTTTTTGCTTCTTGGCTTTCTTCTCCTGCAAGGCCAGCGTCTCCGGGTCACGGTCGATGTAAGTCACGAACCAGCCTGCAATGGAAAATCGATGTTAAAATTGTGAAAATGTAGAAAAACACGCGCGACATCGTTTTTTTCGTATTTATTTTCAAACGAACGAGTCAAATTTTCTGGGGAATAGGAAAAAATACCTTTTTCAGTCTCGTCGACGACGCACTTGCCGGAGCGGCCTAGCCATTTGACAAAGGCCGTCAAGCTGAGCCAAATGGTTGCGTTCATATGGACGTGGCCACGATCGGCGATGTATTCTTGGTAAACTCTGTTGGCGGGAGTGCGTCTCGTGCCGAATTGTCGTTTGAGTAGATTGATATAACCTTGAGAAAATTCTCGAGAGAATTCGTCCATATATTTGTGTTGATTGTCAGCAAAAAGTAAAAGTTGACGATGATGAGACTCGGACATGGTGTGACATTTGAATCCATTTTCGTCTCGACACTGTTTTTCGCACATTTGGCAAAACCATCGTAACTTTTGTAAGCCTTTGGCTTTGATTTTATTCGCGATGTATTTCGGAGTGCCAACTTCGTGCTTGCCCATTTTTCTATTTTTTAACTACAAGCGTTGTTCCTAAGTTTTCTTAGAGTTCGAAATTTTGAGGTTATGTTGACGTAAACATTGTTTTTTTCGTGCGTTTTCGCTCAGCACAACAATTGGATCGTTGGCCTAGATTTTCGCACAGTTCTGGCTCGATTTGGGACTAGGAACTCAAAGAAATTGCACTTGCACGTGAATGCTGAATAAAAAAATGTTCTGACGTCTGAGAAACTTGTTTTTCTCCGATAGTGTGATTTGCTCGAAACGGTTGGTCGTTCCGCCGCTAGGATCGCGTCTATCGCACAGCTGGATGCTTTTCTTTTTTCCTTTTGTTTACATTTGACCAGCCAGTGCTTCAAAGTCTTTGAAAACAGTTTTGTTTACTTTGAAAAATTGATTTTTATTCTAGCGATCAAGAGCTCGTTGAAAATTTGTAATTCGTACGAATAATCTCACTGTATCGAAAAAATGGGTAAAATTTGTGCAGTTCCTGGTTGCCAAAGTGGTCGATACTCAGACAGAATGAAAAGGAAAAGTGAGGGTCTGCGACAGCTTACCCTCTTTTCCATTCCCAAGGTACAACAAATTTCGCTGCAAAAGCCATGCAGCCTTTTGACGAATTTAAACTCCAGTTGAATTTAAATGTTTGTTTAGAACGAAGAAAGACGCGAGGAATGGAAAAAAATACTCGACTGCGATTTAGACGTGACACAGCGAGTTTGCCAACTTCATTTTCCACCCGAATCCATTATAAAATCTGACAAAACGCTATTGCCGGATGGTTCCGTCCATGAAATGGCGCGCAGCTTGTGGTATTTGGAGAGCTTTGCTCTGCCCACAAAAAAAATCTATCCCGCGCTCGATAAAGAAGTAATAATCCACGAAATATCAATCGATACAACAAAATTCACGCGACATTGACTTTTACGAGAAAGCGTCAAACTGAGTAATTCTCAATTTCAAAAATACGTCCCATTTTTGCTGTAATTTTCATTTTTTCATCAATAGACAAACGCAGCTGAAAAGGTCATCCCGGCGATGCCTACAAATCCAGCCACAGAATCAGACTCAGTCGCTTTGCTTGAGAAAGACTCGAGAATGGTTGAACCGGAAAGTTCGGTGTCGTATTCTCCTGGCTGGGGGGATGATTCGAACGAAAAGACGGATGGGCACAAAGGTCAAGAGTCGAGAATGGCGTTTACAATGGAAATGCTCAAGAGCCAATTGGGTGGATCCTTTTTGCCAGAGTCCTGGGCATGGACTCGATTGTCCTCGGGAATAGTTTTCACTTTTTTGGATCGATGCAACTTTCAACCGCAACTTCATTTGGAAGTGGCTCTCGATCTCTCCATGCAAGTAATTATCATCACAGGAGAATCGTCATTCGGGATTTCCATGAAAAAATAGTATTCTCCTTTTATTTTATTTTTTTTCTACGAACTTTGTGACTTTTTTGTCGGTTTTTGTTTGTTTTTTTATAGATCCGAACGTGCACGGACAGGGTAATCCCGTTGAACGAGACAGCAACGTCGATCGGGGACATTCGCGCGTATCTAGAAACGTTAAAAAGTCGATCGATTTGCACGGGAACCGGAAGCGAGATCGAAAGGTATTTTTTAATAGAAGTCGCGAGCTCAATTTTGTCATTTTCTTGCCTGAGTCGCAGGTTTTGTTTATGCCACTCAGTCAAACGATTTTGGACATTTTTTTTGCCTTATTTTTAACGGCGTAGATGACTCATCCATCGCTTTGAACTTGGTTAATGAATCACAGCTGTTAAAGTCCACTTAAGAGGCTATTAACGTTCGAAATTGAAAGGCACGAGAATCTTTAGTTAAACTCCTCAAACTGCTTGAGGTAAATAGCTCGTTTTAAGGGACTGTATCAGCCGCAAGATTGCGGCGAAGATTGCTTGAAAACGGATTCGAACTTTATTCAAAAACCCTTGAAATTCCGGGGGACAGAAAAGTTCTTTTTTTTATGATGAAAAACAAAAAACAAGCTGAACATTTTCAATTTTTTATTTATTTTTTCATTTTTAAGTTTTTTTTTAACGTTGATTTTTGGAAAAAAAAAATGAATCACCGGGTGACGAAGAAAAACGCGTTACGTATTGAAACTGGGTCATTACCACACTGGGTCAATTTGACCCGGAGCCCAATTCATTCGATGTCGAAAGAATTGTTGGAAAAGTGGATGGAAAATATTTCTAGAGGAAAAATAGTTATCGGCACAGTCCGGGTCTGAATGACCCAGTGTGGCAAAAGGGGCTTTGAGGAAAATTCGTGGAAATTGTTTTTGAAACTGGTCTCGTTGGTGGGTTACAGTCGTGACAGCCGTTGCATGGGCATTTTGGATGACGATGAGGCTTACGCGCGTCAGCAGCGCAACCCACGATGCCTATTGTGTCGGAGTCTCCGGAAAAAATTGCAAAAATACACCTACCGAAATCGACACACGAACCTCATCCGTAAAAACACTCCCACAGGGCAAAAGGTAAATTTTCTAATTCGAAAAAATGCAATTTTTAATAAAAATGTCAGTTTTATGAAACGTGATCCTTAAGGAGGTTGGAGAATTTAATCAAATTTGGTGATAACATTCTCTAGCATCAAATACGATGACACAATTTATTTCAAATTTTTCGTCTACATAGTTGTCGAATAATTAGACTTTACAATATGCAAAAGACATACTTATAAATATCTGAATGCTATGCTTATGCATGTAAACTCTAGTGTTCAAATACTCGAAAACTATGTAGAAGAAAAATCTCAAAAAATTTGTAGATTCATATTTAATACTAAAGAATATACTCATCAAATTTTATTAAATTCTAATCCTTTCGAATTTTCCTATGCTTTTAACATGGCAAGATTGTTGTGTGTAGCCATCCTCCTTAAGATGATGGAGCTATCTCGCCACTGCGAGTGCGAGAGAGATAGCTGCAATTTTCGAAATTGAATATTTTCGACACGGTTTCAGCAATAAAAAAAAAGCCCCTGTCAGTAAATTCTTTTCATCGTCCTGCGTACGCTGACAGAGCCTTTTTTTTTGATTAGTCAACCGATGTCGAAGAATTTTAATTTCGAAAATTCGAGGTGAGGTTCAGTGACTGATCCATCGTTTTAAATAATTTAGCGGACTTATTCGAATGTGGAATTACGATTTTGTTGACAGTCGAGCGTGACAGCGTCGGAAACGAAAGAAAATATGGACGAATCGTAAGGCCAGTTGGAGTTTCTCGAGTCTCTTCCATTTCCTCAGCGTGCTGTACCGTCCAAAAGGGAATTTTCCGTTTGTGGCAACAGCCCAAAGTAACTTGACGATTATGAGAAATGATCGATTTAAGGAATTTATTGATAAAATGTCCGTGAGAATGGAAAATAGTTGATCGAGGCTGAAAGTGCAATCGCGATTGATGAGGGCCCCTTAATTGGGTGATAGAAATGACCTGCACTCGATAAAGATCGATATGGCTTTAGCATCAATCGTGACGAGTGCAAAGCGAAGTGCAATCAATTAGTGAGCACGAAAGAAAGCCCTCGACATGTTTTTTCTTCGTTGGTGGATAATAATTTAACGGAAATTGCAGGAATCGATCCTGTGACACACTGCAACGAAGGCTGGAGGTCAATTTATATTTATTAAGCCTGTCGACATCCCCATGACAACCTGAATCGATAACAGACGATTAGGAAGCTTGATAGGAGGGCAAAGTGCTAATGAGGAGAGTTAATACGATGAAGGAGTGAGGAGAAGTCACCACGAGTCAGTCGACATCACGCCGAGTAGCTTTTTCAAACAAAGTCGCGAAGCTCGAAAGCTCGAGGAAATGGGGGCGTCCGGAGCGTTCGGGGCTTCGATAAAGCCCCTTAAAAAATGGCGTTTGTTCAGAGCAACGGATTACGTTTCATTGATGTATCCCTGTTTCGAGCTCTCGCGAATATTCGCACTTTTTCCGTACAAAATAACTTCGGGATCGAGCATCGTTGCCTCAAAGCCAGGCTACATTTACGCGACTCTGATAACCGGCTTGGCTCTCGCTCTCATGAGCTTTCTTCTCTACCAAATGGACGTTTCCCACAATCTCCAGTACACTTCCGTGCCTGGTTATCTCCAAGGCAATTGTTACATCGTCCTAGGCTGTTCAATCGCCTTTGTTTCGTACGTTTACAGTTCCAAGAGGATGCAATTGCTCTGTGAGCTCGGTGAGCTGTCCTCGAGGTTGCCAAGCTCCTCCTTTGCTCAAGTCACCAAAATAGTTCACGCCAAAGACATCCTCGGATTCTTTTTCCTCATTGGACAACTGCCCAATCTTTACTCCGAAGAAACGACCGTTATCATCTCGAAATCTCTAGCCATGTACATCACTATCGTCGTTTATTTGGTCGACGCGCTTTACGTCGACGCCGTAATCGTTTTACGCATTTGCTTCGAAAGAGTAAACGATAATCTTATCGCCCTCAAAGACAGTCTCGGCAACGACGACCCTCATTTGCTTCGCAGGGTTTATCACAAACAAAAAAATCCTCTTTTGCTCCTCGAGATCCGAGCGATGAAGAAACAACACAACGACATCAGCGAACTCGTTCAACGCCTCAATTCCACTTTCAGCCTCCAACTCGTTGCCACCGTCACTCTCACCTTCGCAGAAATCACTTTCTCGCTCTACTTTTATATCCTCCAAACCGTTGGCTATCAAACCATCGATCTCAAAACTCAAATATGGTTTTCCTACTTTATTACTTCCGTCACTTATTATTCGATAAAAATGGCATCCATCGTGTGGGCCTGCGAAACCGCTAAAGCTCAGGCCCTCAAAACTGGCATCATCGTTCACGAAGCTCTTATTGGCACCACCGACAAACAGGTCAAGGAAGAGGTAATTTCCATTTTTCCACATCCATTTTTTTTCCTCATTCGAGTCTCCGTGTTGCTGGCCCTTCGAGTGCACACTGGGTCATTTTGACCCGAACTTGTATCATCGATTTCTTTGGAATTTCATGGCAACCAATCTTTTGCACATTTCATTTTCGTTTTCGTCCAAAAATGCATATTTACGGGAATGTACGACGATTTGAAAAACCCCTTGGGTCAGATTGACCCCAACATTTTTTTTTCTCATTTTGCCATTTAATTTTCATTTTCGTCAAGAAATCAATTGAGGGCCAGAAAATATGGATCATTTTCTGCAAACAAAAAAAAAAACAAAAAATGCATATTTACCGAAACACAAGGATTTGAAAGACCCCTTGGGTCAGATTGACCCAGTATGTACTTGGAGGAGGTGTGCATTCGAAGGGCTGAAGCTAAACATTTTATTGAACTGTGAAGTGGGATTTTTCATTAGTTTTTGGAATTATTCCATTAAATTTGTTTTTTTTTTCGAAAATTTCAAATCGCAATCGATATTTGGAAAAAAACTTGCGTCGTTCTTGAAGAAAATAATTTCGTGAAAAGCGTTAATGGATTTTTTTTTTTTCAATTACGATTTTTTAGCTCCAATTGTTCTCCCTGCAACTTCTTCATCGCGACAATAGCTTCCAGGCAAAAGGGCTGTCGTTGGATGCCACTCTGATTACTGCGGTACGATTGACCTTGAATTTATTACCAGCCACAATTTTCATTCGAAATATATTTTGAGTTTCTTGAGACGAATTTGTTTTTCGTATAGCTGCAATGGAATTTTTCAAAAATTTCGAGAAAATGATTTTTTTTTTCTGAACAAAATTGACGATTTATTTGTTGCAGATCGTGGGAGGAATTGCCACGTATCTTCTCATCTTGATCCAATTTCTCGTTGCTGGAAAATCCTCAAATTTCGATTCTGAATCTCAAGATTCAACGACAACTCCAACTCCAGGAGATTAAAAAACACGAAATTATTTATTCGTTTGGGCGGCGTGGATTTGCAAAATTTTTTGTTTCGTTCGAGTCGTTTTTACGATTGTGCAACTTTCAAGAGCTTACATTTTGTACTTCGACTGAATTTTAATCGCAATTGCCGCTGTACAAACAAAAAAAACAATAAAAATTGAACAACACAAAAGTTGATCGCAAGTTCATTCCCTGACTTCTTAAAGCGAAGTTGGCTACATACAACAATATGATATAAGAATTTAATAAAATTTGGTGATAACATTCTTTAGCATCAAATACGATGACACCATTTTTTTCAAATTTTTTTCCTACATAATTGTCGAATAATTGGAGTTTACAATATGCAAAAGCTATACCTATATATATCTGAATGCTATGCTTATGCATGTAAACTCTAGTGTTGAATTACTCGAAAAGTATGTAGAAGAAAAATCTTAAAAAATGTGTATTTTCATATTTAATAGTAAAGAATATACTCACAAAATTTCATTAAATTCTAATCATTTCGAACATTCCTATGCTCTTAATTAACGTGGCAACATTGTTGTGTGTAGCCATGCACCCTTCTTAAACATCCGGCATAATGCATCGCTCTTTAAGGGGGTGACTCGATCCGAAACTCTGAAAACTGGTAATTTTGTCAGTTTTTTTACGATGGGAAATATTGAAATTGATTTTTTTTTTGCGAAAAACCGTAAAAAGTCACGGAATTTATACGAGAAAAAATGAAGAAAAAAAAACGGACGAAAAACTGTGGCATGTGTTTCCCCCGCGTGTTTGAGGTGTCGCCACGGTCGGGGGCTTTCCCAGCGAGGTTCATGTCGTAGTTAGAAAAAGCAACGTTCAAAGAGTTCAAAGCTCTCGTTAGATCACGAAAGGGGAGAGAGAGGAGAAGCAGGCAGGCCAAGAGTGTATAAAAGAGTCATCACAGCCAGCAGCAGCAGCAGAGAGAGAGTTGGGAGTTGGACTGATCGAGAGATAAAAAACATTAATAGTAAAAAGTGTGTTCGTTCCCTGTTCGATCTGACTCTCTTTTCTTGCGCATCTGAAGGGTGTAACTTGATTGTTTCCTCGCGTGCGGTCAAGCCAAAAAGATCCCCCGCGTGCTCAGTAAATATGTGATTATTAGTGTGCGTGTGTCGTGTGTTATTAAGGGGTAGCGTTCGAGGAGGTTAAGCATAAAGTGTGCGCGCTGCTGCTGGTGGTGGTAGAAGATCGTGAGCTCGAGAAAAAGGGGGAAAGGAAAAAAAGGGAAGGCGATGTTTAATCACGAGTACGAAAAGAGGCTTTTAAAGCCGATATCGAAGGGAGATCGAGCCTCGGAGGCTTTAACGACATTAACGATGAGAACGAGTGCCAGCTTGTCGTGTACAATCGCGCCCCCGTCGTACCTCTCGCCGACAAAATGCAGCAACAACAGTTTCGACCGTTTCATTCCAACGCGATCGGGAAGCAATTGGCAAACGACGTTTTCCATGATATCGGAGAATCGTTCGAGCTCGGGAAATGGTGGAAGCGTATCGGGCGGAGGTTTGGCTTCCGGAAAGAAAACACGGGAAAACGGTGAGTCGAGTAGAGACGGAATCGCGTACTCGAGTTTATTGAAAAACGAGTTACTGGGGGCGAGCATCGAGGACGTCAAGGGGCAATCGGAGGAGCGCAGTGGATCCGGGGGGGGTGGAAACGGCGTGGGGGGTGGTGGAGGGGGTGGGGCGATGTGGTCGGTCCTGCGGAGCAAAAATCTCTTTAAATACGCGAGCCCCGGAGGCACCAAGGACCACGATACGCTGCTGGACCAGAGTTCGCCTTATTCGCTCTCTCCCTTGAGCGCCAAAAGTCAAAAACTGTTGAGATCGCCGCGCAAGGCGACCAGGAAAATTTCCAGAATACCGTTTAAGGTGCTGGACGCGCCGGAGCTCCAGGACGATTTTTACTTGAACCTGGTGGACTGGTCCTCCCAAAACGTCCTCAGCGTCGGCCTGGGCAGCTGCGTTTATCTCTGGTCCGCGTGCACCAGCCAAGTAACCAAGCTGTGCGACTTGTCGGGCGACGGCAACAGCATCACGTCCGTAGCGTGGAACGAACGCGGCAATTTGGTAGCGGTGGGCACTCATCTGGGCTATATTCACGTCTGGGACGTAGCGGTCAACAAACTAGTCAGTAAACTTCAAGGTCACAGCGCCAGAGTCGGCGCGTTGGCCTGGAACGGAGAGGTTTTGTCTTCGGGCAGTCGGGACCGGCTGATCCTGCAGAGAGACGTTCGAACTCCTTGCGTCGTGGGAGAAAGACGCTTGGGCGCGCACCGCCAAGAAGTTTGCGGCTTAAAATGGTCGCCGGACAATCAATACTTGGCGTCCGGAGGAAACGACAATCGGCTCTACGTCTGGAACTTGCACTCTCTCTCTCCGGTGCAAACTTACACGGAACACTTGGCAGCTGTGAAAGCAATCGCCTGGTCGCCCCATCACCACGGCCTGCTCGCCTCTGGCGGCGGAACCGCCGACCGTTGCATCAGGTTCTGGAACACTCTGACCGGGCAGCCCATGCAGTGCGTCGACACGGGCTCTCAAGTGTGCAACTTGGCCTGGAGCAAACACAGCTCCGAGTTGGTCAGCACCCACGGCTACTCGCAGAACCAGATCCTCGTGTGGAAATATCCGAGCTTGACGCAAGTTGCCAAGCTGACGGGACACTCCTACAGAGTCCTGTACCTGGCCATGTCCCCGGACGGCGAAGCTATCGTCACCGGAGCCGGCGACGAGACGTTAAGATTTTGGAACGTCTTCAGCAAGGCGCGCAGTCAAAAAGAGAACAAGTCTGGACTCAATCTTTTCACGAGTATACGTTAAAAAAAAGCAACGAGTTAACGCAGCGCGTGCAGCGACCTCATCGTCGCTGATTATTAACATTCGAGATCATTTTGCCACGATTTTGATGTTTGCATCGAAGCTGGACTCGCAAATTTCTCGTAACCTTTCAAACGAAAAGAATATATTTTTCTTGCATTCCAAAGATGCAAACTTCAAGCTCGTTCGATCCCTCGCCCTTATGTGTGCGTGTGTGACTGCGTGTATGTGAGCGCGCGCGTGCAATATTGTCTACACCGCTTGGAAGAAAATCGTTCAACGTTTCTCGAACAGATTTTATAAATTCGCACAAAATCTTTAGTTCGTTTGCACCATTTCTTCTTCTTCTTCTTCTTTCTCCTTCTTTTCTCCTTCATCGGGCGGCATATACTCGAGAAGCATTATTATTAAACAAAGTCATTTGTACAAATTCAAGTCCAACATATATTATTTACCAAGTGAATTTACTAATTTATATATTACGATTAAAGAGCTACATAAAAAATATTATAATATATGATAATTTACTAACCTTTATATAGAATTTTCCGACGAATCCATCATTTTTTCCATTTTGTAGATCTTTTAGAGCTTCTTATTGTAGCTGCGTTTGTATCTTATTTTTTCGTCGCCCAGCCACGATTAAATCACGCAGTTTTTCTTTCTTCTATTCTAATCGGGAAACTTGCACGTTTCGTGTGTATTTATACATATATATATATATTTAAAAATATATACACAGTATATTTTTCGATATTCACACGTATTTGTAGGGTCTGAAGCGACGCGTGAGCTCGAATCGTTGGAATCCTTCGACTTTTATCATTTCTATTAAATCGTCACCGACGTTATTTTCTTTTTCTCTAAAACCGAAAAAACCGAGCAGTTACGAAAAATCTTTTTCCGTATAAGAGTTTTCAGAGTGTAAGAGAAACCATGGGAATTCGCATGCCTCATGCGACCAAGCGGAACGTTTGAATTTGCGAAAAAAATCTATAGTAAATCGGTAAATTAAAAAAATATCAATAAAACAATTGGTGCGTTCGATCGACGCAAGTTGCAGTGTCTCGTAATTGCGGGAGAAAAACAAAAAAATTTATCAAATTTCATAATGTTGTCGTTCCAACGATGGAAACTTTGATGTCGTAAAAAAAAAGAAAAAAAAATTTCTTCAACGTATTACTATCACAAAACGACTTTATTTAGGGTTCTTTTAAAATTATGTATAAACGTTCTTGGCACAAAAACTAACAGTTTTCTCCTGTGAAGAAAAATTTTTTGACGTTTAGAATTTGAGATATATCATTTCCAATTTGTTTATTTTTCTCCTCTAAACGCGTGTAAATTCAAGTCACGTTTCGTTAAAAAGTTGCGAGAAAAAAATTGGAAATGAAATATCTCAAATTCTAAAGGTGAGAAAATTTTTCTTCACAGGAGAAAACTGTTGGTTTTGGTGCCGAGGAGGAATATTTATACAAAATTTTGAAAGAATCCTAAATAAAGTAGTTTTGTGATAGTAATACGTTAATCGGTTGGATTTACTCGCGAATTGACAACCGTTGCGAAATTATGGTGAAACGATAATGTGAAAATTACACGTTGTTGATTCACCACGTGCAGTGTGCGCAAATTAGTACAAGCTATTTAAGCGGAATGAAAGAGAAGGCGTTTATGTGTGTGACCGTGTGCGTGTGTGTTGGTTTGTTTCTGGTCGGAATAAACACTAACGATGAAGCTTTGCCGTTTAAACTATTACCGAGGATTATGATTTCAGCTGGAAATCATTTTGTGCAATGATTCTACGATAAATACTGTTCGACCATCATAATTCCATAATGATTACGATATAAAAATAATAATAACGATTATTCAATATTAAATATTATTTAGAAGGTACTAAAAAGTCTGCGTTTATGTCGCCAAGTGACAAGACTATAATTATTGTAATAAGAGATGATTTAAAAATGAAGGATAAAATTGTTGGTAAACGAAACTTGTTTCTTTTCTTTTTGTCCAAAATTTTTTTAGGAATGAAAAAATAAATGAAAACGAAACTCGGGCAGATTTTCATTATTTTCTCTGTGCGTCGTTCTTTACTGTGGAAAATGTTCAATATTATTTGCACAAAAAATAATATTCTATATAAAATTGTGGCATGGAAAGAAAAATTAACGAAAGGGCAACATTTCTATGGAAATGTTCGCTTTTTTGCTATCCTCTTAATCGTTCGAAAGGGACTTTGACTTTTTCTTCTTTTTCTTCTTCTTCTCGCTCAGCGTTGCCTCCGAGGGACTTGCTTCTTCCTCTTCCTCCTTTGGCTCTTCCTTCACTTCTTTCTTTATTTTCTTCTCTTTACGTGGCTCTGCAATATCAAATGGAAAACGTTATTTCGCTCTGTTTGTTCAGATGCCTCAATAAATTCAGCAGTTTTTTTTTTTTTTTAATACAATCATAAAGTTATCCATTTCTTTTTCGCTCTTTCAATGATTGAAACAAATTCTTAGTGGAAATCGATATTTATGACGTTTGAAAAATGTTTGAATATTTTCAGATTTTCGTCAAATTGTGAATTTTCGAAAATTTCGGCACAATTATGATTTTTAAAGAATTTGTGGTGGAGTAATAATTATTATGGAATGATAAAATTGTCGAGACATCGGATAAGGAAACAGGTGTGTGCGAAATATTTTTGAATTTTTTGAAAAAATCGGAAAATACCGGAATTATTGTTAGATTTTCGTCCAATTGAGGTTTTTCTAAAATCTGATGGAAATTTTGATTTTGTGAAAATGTTTAATTGATTCTGAAGTTCGGAGAATGTTTTGAAAACGAACCTGTCTCGTCTTGGGGTTCCGACTGAAGCTCGGACGTGTCCATGTCTGCGTCCCTCTTCTTCTTTTTCTTGTTTTTCTTTTTCTTACTGGAAGATTCAGCAGATTCTTCAGGATCTTCAGGAGTCTCAGGATCTTCGGATTCCATTTTGACGATCGGTTTTTTTTCTTCCTTGAGGTCGCCCTCGCTCATCCTCTTTTTCTTTTTTTTAGGAACTGCTGACTGCTCGTCATCGGGAGTGATATCTTCGACGAGAAGTTTCGGTTTTTTATCCTCCGACTCGGAGTGCCGCCTCTTGGCACCGGGGCCGCTGGAGCTCGGCAAAGTCGAGTCAGCCGCGGCAGGATATTGAACGAATTCGCTGCTCGCGTGATATTTCTCGAACTTGGCCTTTGCCCTTCCGGTTCCACTGATTCTGCGGACATTACCGTCCTCGAGAATTCGTAAACGAGCCTCGAGCTTTGCCTTGTGCTCGGCTCCGAGATCGAAGCTGCCGTCTTCGCCAAGCGCATCGACTCTCGTCGCCAGAGAGGCTTTGGCTGCCAGCATTCTCGACATTTTTCCCTTGTTCTTGGTCGAAGCTTGACCGACCAATTGGGCATGATAAATGAGACCGTACTTGGGAGTGTCTCTCTTGGTTTTAAGGGCACGAAAGAGGGCTTTCTCGGCACCGAGGATCTGTACGGTTGAGGCTGGATGTTTGGCGAGATTGATGAGGGAACCAGCGTGGGAAATGAGCCGAGCACCGACGAGTTCGCCGACGAGAACCGTGAGGTTTGGAGCCATAGCCATCATGCGGGTTTTCAAATAATCGTACAGCTGAGTCCGATACTGCGATATCTCGATAACTTGATCGCACAAGTTTTGAATATTGAGAATATCGTCTTCGGAAATTTCGGTTCCCATTGATATTTCGGCGGCCTCCTTGACTCTTTCTTCGATTTCTTCAGCCAGGAGGTCCGACAAGTCGCAGGAACTCGTGTTTTCTCGAGTTCCAATCAACTTGACCGTTTTAACGAACGCCACGTTGTCAGTTATGATTTTACCAAGCTCGGGAAAGTGCCAGCCGTACCATTCCCTGCAGCGCATCACATAATTGTTTAGCTCTTTGTCCAAGTCGTCGAGAAGACAAACCGCTTGGATTATCATTGTGTCTATCTTGTCCGGCGAAAACTTGAGTTTGTATCTGGACAAACTGTGCGCCAGACCCAAAGCCATCGCCGTCATCTCTTTCTTAGGGAATCCGGCTAACAAGGCGTCCGTTTGGCTTCGGATGCACCTCATAAGTTCCTGGATGCCGGTGTTGCTCACGCAGGACAAGGAGAGTTTGTCCTTGATCGCGTTTCCCAATTTAGCATCCGCCACCGCCAGCTGCTCCTGGACCTCCGAGCAATGTTTTTTCAGAGTTTTCTTCAGCATTTTGCAGAGTTTTCCCTCAACCGCCGCCGTCGTCGCTGCCAGAGCTTCCGTTGTGTCAGCAAATTTTTCAAAATGCTTTAATTTCACGCTGCGCAACATTAAATTGTCATTTAGAAACACAAATTAATGAATTTCACCCTTTCGAGTACACACCGGGTCAATGTGACCCGAGGCTTTTTTCAAATCGTAGTATCCCGGCGAATATGCGTGTTCCGTTTTTTATTTTTGTAGAGACGCTTTCTGCAATTCATTATTCATATTTTATGAGCCAAAATTTATTTTTTCACGAAAACGAAAATTCAATGCCGAAACATTCGTTGCCGTCGAATGCCAAACAATAGGTGATGGAAAATTTTTCCGGTCAAAATGACCCAGTGTGTACTCGAAGGGTTAATCATTTTCTAACACTCGCCAGACACACCGTTTAGATAAATTTTGGAAATAGTGATTTATAAGGATTTTCGAATTTCCAGGAACAAGTTTTGGGGTCTTGAAATATAGCTGCGATTTTTTAGTTTCCGAAGCACTACGATTCATTGGAATTGTATCGTTTATTGTTTTTGATATTCAGGTTCGAACAAGGAAAGTCGGATTGGTCAAAAATGTCGATTTTCGTGGTTCCAAGTGACAACAATGTGCCTGTCAAGCGTCAATTTTGATTTGTCGCTTTGTACTCGCTCCGCAAATATTTGAGGTTAGGCGTGAAGGATTTTTTGTAGGAAAAAACGAATAACACTTACATTTTAGCCGCGGCTTCGGGAGTCTCGAAATCATGATAAAGATTGTCGCTTTTGGCCAATTTGTTCTCGTCGAGTACCTGCGTCGGTCCAAAAACGAAAAACATGGATGAATAAAGCGTAAAAATGTAGAAGCACGTGTTTCATCATGGAGAAGCATTGTTGCGACGCCGTCGTTTGAGGTTAAGTCCGTTGAGCTTACCTTGAAAATAGCGTACCCCGCCGGAGTTTCGAAAAGGACCAACATTTCGAAGCTCACTTTTTGATATTATTGTTTCTCGACAATTAGCAGCTTTTTTTTTGAAAATTAATTCATTAACAATGTTTACGCGCAACTTTAAAGAAACGCGGCTCTGTGGCACTTTGCGCCACAATCAAAAGTAAGCCTGAGCCTCGTGCATTGCCGGCTATACTCGCTCTGTCGCCGCGTGTCGTTCGAGTTGCAGATGGCGCCACCATCCAGCGCGAGCCTGTTAGGCCCGATTTACAATGAGCGGAAAACGATGGCCGGAAACCACGGTCTTATGTTATGTACGCCCCGTTGCGTCAATGAAGTTTTAGGACTTATTCGTAGGTGGCTGGAGGTTTCTCGTCCGTTGGAACACTGAAGTGTTCAACTCAGAGAGCGCGCAGTTTTAAAATGAACAAAAGACAAATTACGTGAAATAGGGAAAATATATTGTTACAACTCGATTATTTAAAAACGTGTACTACGGCCGAAGACCAAAAATGTTCTGTCTTCTCGAAAATTTCCAAGTTCAGGCTAGCGTCCTCCCCCGCATCCTTCGAGGTCCAGTGGGGGTAGGGGGTTGTCCAGGGCAGTTGGAGTGGCTAATCGTCGTCCTTGGCAAAAAGATCGAGGGTGGTGGTCGCTCGCTGGTCTGGCGTCGTGGCGTACGTGGCTCCGCGCGCTGTCCCGTTTTTTGTATTGCACAAAAAAAGGGATGGTTCCTCGAATCCCTTTCGAGTGATTGCCACGTGGTGAGCAAGCTCGTCGCAGAAATCGCCTTTTTCTTCGCAGTCCTGGCATTCACGTATCTTGCATGATTGTTTCCAGACGGGTCATCTGGGATGCAGTTGTCCCGGTGTCTCTGGGTCCTGTCCTAAACCTTCCCTTTCTATACTCTCGAGTGACCGTAACTAACAACCCTTAAATAATTTGCCTCGCGTATTCTGATTTCTCGTCGACGAATATCTTTGAATTCAAAGATAGCGCGTTCCATGAAGTTGGTGATCGATTTATATCGATATCACCAGCTCGATACATAACACTTACATACAGGTCTGGAAACTCGTCACAAATTCAAGGGGCAGACCTCTGTGAAACTGGCCGACTAATTTTTGATTTTTTGAATTTGTTTAATACAAATCGTTTGTCTTGAATTTTAAAAAAATGGGCCAACTTTGCGCGGATTTTCGTTTTCGATTTTTTTAATAAACAAATATCCGACAAACCATAATTTTTATCCAACAATGTCCGACAAACGTCCGACTAACGATTTATTATAAACAAATTTGAAAAATCCAAAATAGGACGGCCAACTTCACAGAGGTAAGGGGCAGGGGTGGGTCGCTTATGGAAGCTCCGAAGTAGTTCGTGATACCGTCACTACTTGTCGCTGCGATCTATCCTCCGATTGCGAACAGCGACTTAACCTCAAATGTGTCAAAGTGTCAAACTGTTTTTGATAGTGCTTGGAATATCATTGAAAAAAAAAATTGTTCGGAAATCGGCTAAAATACCAAGACGGTGTGCGGTTTCGAAGAATAATCTGAAATGTAAAAACATTTAAGGCATTTATAGGTTAGACCGCGCTGTCTCTGTTTCGCTCTTCCCCCTCCCCTTGTCAGGAGTATTTGGAGTTTAGTTCGCCGCGACTAGCGTGGCGATTTCATGAACTACGCGTCAGGTATCCATAAGCGAACCGGCCCCGCGCCGAGAGTTTCCAGATCTGTATATAAGACCGTGCCGGAAACGAACGATCGCCTTTGTCGTCCAATCACCGCGCTTCGATACGTGGCACCCCATTAGCGTTCTCCAATGAGAATCCGTATCGCTCAATGTGCGGAAGCCTTTAGGGGAATTTGTTATGGCGGCGCCGATCGACATTTTTTTTAGTTACAATGTTTGGAGAATCTTCAAGTCTTCGGTAGTATAGTGGTCAGTATCCCCGCCTGTCACGCGGGAGACCGGGGTTCGATTCCCCGCCGGAGAGTATAGTTTTTGACTTTTGTCCAAAGTTTTTCTTTTGAAAAGGTGAAAATCGATTTGATTGTTTTTGGGGAACTAAGGCGAAGATATGAGTATTTCGGTACCGCTCGAAAATCATTTTGACGTCGTGATCGTTGGCTCCGGATTAACCGGACTTACAACCGCTTACAACGTATTGAAGAGAAATGTTGGATTGAGTGTCCTCATCCTCGAGCGAAATGGTAAGTCATTGACAATGATTCGAGCAATTTTATTCATTTACTTCAATGTTAACCATGAAGATGAGGTCGGCGGTAGAATTCTTCGAGGGACCATTGGTCAGGCATATTACGGAAGCTATTGCCAGAAAGACATAGTCAAGTTGCTCAGCGAACTGAAAATTTCGATTGATGAAAATCAAAGTGATCAGCAGCAGGAGATCGACGATGAAAATGATTTTTCCTTCCTCACGAGAGCTCCAGTTTCTCGCATCGCTTCTGCCCAAGTTTATCATTTTTTTAAACTGGTAGTTATCACCCTGACGCTGGGAATACTTATTTTTCGCGCTGCCTGCTTCAACACATTGGGTCTAGAAGACCCAGCTGACTTGCCAGAACAAAAGATGCTTCATGCTCCCGCATTTTTCTGTAATACAGTTTGAGTTGATGAACACTTTTCACTGAGAAGTTAATGAAAGAGTGTTTTCCGTTCGGGGTCTCCTGGACCCAAGATTGTGCTCCTAGGCGTATCTGTAAAATTAATGTTGATATATAATTCGAATGGAAGGATGAAATCTAAATGATTTTTTGGGTGAAGCTGAATGCGATGACGACAGGGAGCAAATTTGCTCACAACCAGATAAACAACCCGGATAACGGAAAATTTGGAAAGATGAGCCTGAATCAATTGATTGAAAAAACTGTGAGCTCCGGACGTTCGCGAGTCCTTTGCGCCAGTTTATTACGTGCTTCTTGCCCGGGGATTGATAATTTGGACTTTGTCTCTGCACTCTGGTTCCTTGTTATGTTGAGCGGGGCTGGAGGTGTTTTTGAAAAGTTCGCGGCTACCTTGTCCAAGAAGAAGCGATTCTTCATCGAGGGTGGCTTCGAAAATGTCATCAACAGGCTGGAACAAAAAATCGTAGATCTGGGAGGAAACATAAGGCGTTCCGAGGACGTTGTAAAGATTGAAAACAATGAGAGAGCCATTTACGTTACAACGGCGAGAGGAAATGCCCGGAACAGATTCAAGCGAGTATTCTGAAATTTGGCATCCCAAAAATGGGAAACGTTTGACATTTTTCTTTTCCATCTTCTACACTCTCAATCGACAGATCGGAATGCGTGGTGATTGCTGTTCCACCGCCAAGCAACGTCGGCATAGAGACGAGGCTATCGCAAAATTTGCTGGAGTCGCAACAGCTTTACAAGGGCGGAAACGACATGTTTTTTCGTGCTCTGTACGAACGAGCATTTTGGACTGCGAGTAGCTTCGCGGTTGAAACTACGAAGGGCAGCGGGCTAAGGGCATTTTACGACGCTTCGGGTGGGAAACAGAAATCGGCTGTTCTCGCAGGATTCTCTTCGGCGAGCAATCCCGAAGAGATTGTTTCCGTTTTGAGGGAATCTTTAGGGAGGACTCGGAGGGTCAGCGAATGTACGGGCTGCGAAACAAGCCGCGTTGCTCCTGTCTACTTCCTCAGGCCTTGCTCCCTCGGGTTCCACGTCAATCCCATGCTGACTGCTTCCCCTGCGCAACGGTAAAAAAAAAAAAAAAAAAAAAAAAAACTACGTTAAGGACGGTGTATGCTAAATTTTCTATCGATAGAATTCCTTTAAATTTGCACCGCACTAAGAGCATAACGATATCTAATTACTCGCACAATTTTAAGAGGTTTCACCATGCAGAAGTCGAGATATTTATTTATGAAAACCACAATTTTCAGTAGTTTCCCATAAGAGCGTGTATTAAAAGTTGCAATTTTCAACATTAAATATTTCGATTTCTAAATGGTGAAGCCTCTTCAAACTTTGCATACACTTTTATGTAACATCGAATAAGCTTTCTTTAGTTTTTCAAAAAAATCGGTCGTAAAATTTTTTCGAAAATTTGTTTATTATAATAACAAATACAGATTACCTCGGACAATCTTGGATTTATTTATTTTGTATGTATGAAAAACTGAAAACAAAAATTTAGATTTAACCGTCACCATACAACGTCCTTAACGCGAAATGCTAGATCCGGCTGGTTGAGCTAAAAGATTGGAATTCGTTGAATGTCCTCAGAGTTCAATTTGCGGCAAGTGAGTTTGCGAGCCAGTGGCCTGGGACCGCGGACGGAGCTGTCGAAGCGGGTGGACGAGCTGCTCGGGCGATTTTGTCCCGAACGAGACCACAAGCCTTGGGAGTGAATGACACGGTGGGCGGGCCATCCTACACGCCGGGCCAGAGAACACGGTGAGTATTCTCCGTGCCATTTCTCTTCGGGTCACCGTTCCCCAGGCATTCAATTCTGCGATCCTAATTTTCAGGGAATCCCCAAATGGCTGGTTGAACCACGGGGAAGCGATCAAGAGGGCTCACACGTTATGCATGGGACTCAACGTTTGTCTCCTCTTTCTTCTACTGGTCGACGCATACTAATTATTACTATTTTTCCCCTCGGTCCCAATAGAACCATTTTTTTCCCTCAAACTTCCCTCGTTTTATTACACAATTATTTCGTCAAGAACATTCATGGTTCTTTATTTAAAAACAATCATTTTCCATCGTGGAGGCCGTCGAGGAAGTCCCCAATTTTTTCTCAAGATTCAAACGATAAGAACTGAGACAGAAATAATAAAAATTACCTTGCTTGGTCGTCTAATTAGGATCGTTCAGTCTCAGTCTCCGTCTTCGTCCGTCGCGTATCTCGAGCGAAAATCGTGCTCTAATTTGTCTACAATGATCGTCGTCGCAATAAGAGTATTTTTCGTCATCCTCATGGTGTTTGTTCTTTCGTATGATAAACAGTCCAGGCGATGGCGATGGCGAGGCCTGCGAGAACGAGGGCGACTTTCTTGAGCAAATAACTACTGCCTCCTTGTTGAGTCTGGCTCGAAGATGTTGTGTCTTTGGCTCTGCGACGTGGTTTGAATTTTCTCTCGAAGCGTTCGACCTCGATGCGTTGTCTGGCTTGTTCCTCGTTGCGTTTTCTCGCCGCTTCCAACTCGACGATTCTTTCACGTTCCTGTTTCATTTCTCGACAAGATTTGTCGCACTCCACATGCGCTTGACCGTTGCGAACTTGCAGGCAAAGAAAATCCTTCTTGATTCTGTGGCAGGCGCACCAGACTTTAACTCGCTTGCTGCAGGCTTCCGGCTTTGGACAGTCGCCAGGATGACAGTTCTCCACGCAACGATGCCCGCAAGGGTACTGCAAAAAAATCGAAAGAGTTAGTCCTCGATTTTTTTTATGGCGCCTAGGATCATATGGATCCTTTTCGTCCTGCCACTTATATCTCGCGTATTTGGAGAGAAAAAAATCTGAAAAAATTATGGAATACTCGCCATTGATTCTACTTTAAGGAGGTTGGCTACACACGACAATGTTGCCATGTTAAAAGCATAGGAAAATTCGAAATGATTGGAATTTAATAAAATTTGGTGAGTATGTCCTTCAGTATTAAATATGAATATACAAATTTTTCAAGATTTTTCTTCTACATAGTTTTGGAGTAATTCAACACTAGAGTTTACATACATAAGCATAGGATTCAGATATATATAGGTATATTTTTTGCATATTGTAAACTCCAATTATTCGACAACTAGGTAGACGAAAAATTTGAAAAAAATTGTGTCATCGTATTTGATGCTAAAGAATGTTATCACCAAATTTTATTGAATTCTTATCGTATTGCCGTATGTAGCCAACCTCCTTAGGGTTTCTTAGTTGTTACAGACGTTGAATTTGTTTTATTCCAAAATAAAAGGTTTTAAAAAGTATTTTCGAAAAAAATTCTGGAATAATCTCCATTGAGTCTACTTCAAGGTTCCATAGTTGTTACAGTCGTTGAGTTTGTTTTATTTCGAAATAAAACGTTTTGGAAAGCAAGATTCAGATCGTCCCGTTCGGTCGGAGAATCTGAGAAAGTAAAAGGGAAAAGCACAATTCCTTACGTTTTTAGGACACTGATTGCCGCATTGCAGCAACTCCCGACGTTTTTCTTCGGTCAGTGAAGAAATGGAAGTCAGCTGAGCGCATCGTTTGTACAAATTATTGATGCCACAGTGGCAGGGAACCCGAACAAGTTGTTTGCAAGGATAACAGGCTCCTGCGTGGCACTGCCTCGGACAGGGATGCTGGCAGCCGTCGGGTCTCGGGAGAGAACAAGCTCTTTCGCAATCGGGACAATTGACTATTTCATCGGCATCACCGAGGAGACTGTGGCATGGCAATTCGCACTTGTGGTGAGTGCACGTGAGGCCACGCCCGCATGGCCTTTGGCACGAATAGGGTTTAGCTTCGTGGCAGGCCAGCGGAATCGTCTCGTGTGTCCCGAGACAGGTGACCATAATGGAAACGTCGCAAGGAGGGCAGGGAAAAGTTTTGAGCTGCATTCTGCTGGCGTCCCGAGCGTTGGCAGCGTCAGCGTTCTTTGGTGTTGCTTTAACCCAAACTTTGGTGTGGCAAGTTGCTGTACAGGGATGACCACATTTTTTCCTTACGAGAGAACAAATTTTCCGACAAGGTGGACAAAGCCCGTAGTGGCATTTGTGCGATTCTCGCTTTGGGTGATGGCAGACTGGTGGAGTTTTGCACATTTTGTTGCAGTTTGGTGGCTTTATTCGTTTTATTCTGCCGCAAGGAACGGTTATTTTGCTATTGCCGCAATAGCACTGCATAACGTTTGTACGAGGGCAAGGATAACACGGTCCAGGGTGGCATGGTGCGAGACATTTGTGCTTCTGGCAATTGAGGGTGTTGTCGCACAGCTTGTCACATTGATTGAGAATCCCCCTGGATTCGCAGTCGCAGCACTTGCGGTTGCACGTGTGATTGCCGCAAGCGCGCATCCCCCCGCACTTTTTGTTGCAATGGAACTCTTTGGCACAGGCTATTTCCTTGTGAAAACTTCGGCAACGGCAGCTTTTCGTTACGACCTCCAAACACGGTCCACACCGGTCAGGGTGGCAACGCATGTTGCAGAAGTGGGAACCGCAGTCGAGAAGCTTGCCGCACGTGTCGCCGCACGTCGGCAAGCTACCGCTTCCTGCCTCTTTTTCCCGTTTACACGTCACCCCCGGATAACGCTTCTTGCCGCAAGGGCAACAGCGATTTTTTCCTGCAGGACAATCTCCGCAATCTTCCGTTCGATGGCAACGTCCCTCGCACCTGTGGACTTGGCACGAAAAAATTCTGCCGCAAAGATTCTCGCATCGCCAATCAGCCTCGCTGCACGTTCCAACTTTTCTTTCCGCACCGCAGTGACATTCTATCGAAACAGACTCCGCGCAAGGTGGACATCCGCTTTCCCGCGGATGACACTCCTCCCTGCACGCGTGACTGCAATTCGCTAATTTCGCTAAACAAATTTTACCGCAGCTCCACTCTTTGGCATTGCAGCGACGCGGCCTCGCCGGCTCCTTCCCACAGAAACAACTGACTCGCAACATCTTTGGGCACGGCGGGCAGGGCCCCGGGTGACAGAGAAGAAGACAATGGTGCCCGCACGCCGGCTTCAGCGCTTTGTCGCATCTTTCTCCACAAGAGTGAGGAATCAGCCAGGGCTGGTGCGGCGGATCCTCCATTTGCCCACAAAAACAAACGTATCTCCTCGGCGTTTCCTCCTCTGGGTATTCCGTCCGACATTTTGGACTGTACACCAAATTTCCATTAAGCATCGACTATTATTTCCGCTCTCAAAGTATTAACCCTCCGCGGATCACATGGGTCTTTTTGACCCAAAAAACTTTTTTCGAAAATCTTGTTTTTCAAACGTTTTATTTTCAAGTTAAACAAATTTAACGACTATAAAAACTACGGAACTTTTAAGTAGAATCGATGGAGAATATCCCAGAATTTTTTTCGATTTTTTTTTTCAAAATCTTTCATTTTGAAATGAAACAAATTCAGCGACTATAAAAACTTTGATAACTTGAAGTGGAATTAATTGAGAATATTGCAGAATTTTTTTACATTTTTTTCGAAAACGTTTTTCTAAACGTTTTATTTTGAAATAAAACCAATTCAACGACTATAAAAACTTTGAAACCTTGAAGTAGAATAAACGGAGAGTATTTCATAATATTTTCAGATTTTTTTCTTTCCAAATACGCAAGATATAAGTGGCAGGACAAAAAGGACCCATGTGATCCATCCAGGATGCCATAAAAAATCACACGATCGGCGGAGGGTTGAGTAACGCAAAATCAGTCTCTCACCATGCCCACAACGGATTGATTCCCTTCTCCCTTTTGTAGCCCAGACTGTCGTGAATCCAATGCTGAATGCAGCCGAGATGCATGAACGAGAAGCACGTGGAACAACTCCATATCTGTTTCAAGGAACGATCAAAAAATTATAACGATTCCAAGCTCCGTCGGTGTTCGTCAGAAGCAAAAACACTAGAACGTTGGTTTGGCACTGAAAAGACACTTTCAGGTCCAGCGAGACAGGAAAATTCATCGCCCGCTTGTTCTTTACACGAAGTTGTTGGAACGCAAAACAAAAAAGCAAATTTTTCGTAGCAGAGCACAAAATTTTTATGCGGCATTTGTCGACGACAACGAGACGTTCTTGTTTGACGATTGGAAACTGAATTTAGTGAGAAATTGGAACGAGCGCGTGAATTATCGAAATAACGAATAAAAAATGTATTTTTCGTCGTATTTCAACGATACGAACTTCGGTGTCGTATTTTTTTTTACAAAATTTTAGAAAAAGCGATTTATTACTCACCGGATCAATTTTTTTGACCGACGAAATGCAAATGAGACAAGTTGCTCCGCCGGATTGAAAGACATCGGTGAGATAAGAGAGAGATTTCTCGGTATCGCCTCCTTCGCCTTTGTAGGAAGAAACGACTTTGGAGACGGCTAATTGTAAGACTTGTTCCTTGTCCTCATTGTCGTCGTCCTCGCTGGACGAGGAATCGATGTGAAGAGCTGTTTTTTTATTCGCCTGTTGCTCTGTCAAGTGTTTTTGTATGGAGGCTTGATTCTTAGCCTGAGCTCTCAGGAATTTCCGCATATTTAGTTTTGAGGTTAGGTTTTCGGTTCGAGGGAAAAAGAGAACTGCGTGGCGCGCTTCGCGGCGTACGTGCCGGCAATAAAAGCAAACGAATCAACGCCGTTGTAAATTCTCAAAGAATAAACTGATCATGGCAAATCCCCTTCACGGGGAAAAAGCCCGAACAAGTACATTATTTGTTGATCGCTGCGTCTGCATTGTTTTCTAACATATTCAAGAGAACTCCAGCTATAGTATAAAATTGGCGCCCCGACTATGATTTTTGCCATTTTTTAAAATTTGTAATGATTGTTTGTCGATAGTTTGTGATTGTTTGATCAATTGAAACTTTTGTTAGATCGTATTCATTATCAAACAAACGAAACAAAAAAAAGCGTAAAGTTAGCGGCCGCCGCACTTTAAAAAATTTGGTGCAATTTGATTTTTTCGAGTGCCAATCGATTCGGAATCGTTCGTTTGAAACAAATAATATTGTTTGAACGTTATTTTACCAAAGAAACGAATAAATAAAATAAAAATCATAAAATGCATCAAAGAATATGAATCCATCGAATATTTTTGCGGTTCAGAGACCCGCAACGTCGTCAATCACGCGGACCAAAAAAATAGTAACGTCAAATTTACGTACTTGCGAAAAAATGGAGAGAATTTTGATGGACAAATAACTGAGGCGATGGATTTTAAAACGAATGAGATTTAATCAATCGATTTTTGCTCGCGTTCATTTTAAATATATTTCATTGAATATTTATTGAATAACTTGGAATACATTTATTTGGTGTAACTCGTTTGTTTTGTTCACGTTCTAATGGTTCTACGCGTTTCCGTTCGTTTTGTTTACATTCTCTGCAGTCTCGAGTGTTCGACGCGATTGCTTGCACGCTGTAGGGAGAAGGGGAAAGGGGCCGATGGCTGGACTCGTGCACCGCTCGGTGGAAGCGAGTTGGAGGGGCGGGCTGGTAGCCGCGGCAGAGAGGGGCGAGCGGAAGGAACAGAGCTTGCCGCTTATGAGGAATGAGGACAGTTGGGCACCGGCCCGCTTGAAGAGTGCCACGTGTGCGTCGGTTGGCCAGCTCGATGCGTCACTTTATCGTTCGTTGACGGGCAGCTGCTGAGTGAACGGAATGTTTAAAATGAGAAGAATTCTACTTGATCTCTAGTGAATAATACAGCGAACTAAATAAACTTTCTTTCGGATTCAATTTATTCTTCGATCAAATAAAAATTAAATCATAAATATTCATACTGAAGATTTATATTAAATCAGTGAATGAAAACTCTAACTAAACATATAAACATTACGCGATAATAATCAATAATATTGATATTACTATAATATATTTCTTGAACGGCGATAAACTTTATTTCGTCTGCAACAAAATGATATAGAAAAAGAATTTTAAAAAACAATTAAATAAATTTTTTTTTTTTTCGGGAAAATGTTGAATCGTTGTCCATAAATTTTCGCACAGATAAATGACTAAGCCGATAATTAGTAACGGCCAGTTTAGCGACTCTTTGTATGACGTTTTCGAGAATCGTGTGTCCACTCGCACGTACGCGTGTACGCAAGCACGCCGGGTTCGCCCTTGATGCAACTTTACCCCGAGCAAACGCAAGCTCTCCTCTCCTACAGTAACTCGCGGCGTCCTATGCAGGTTTGTCGGCAAGAATATGTGGGAAAATGCTATAAATCTACTCTGTAGTTTGCAAGTTCCCGCACGCATATGCGAATCGAAGTCGAACCGGCAACCACATCATACGCATTTGCATCACGTTCGTAGCGACTAAGTGTGCTGGAAGCTTGCACCGCGAGGCGTATAAGCGCAGTCTATGTTAACATATTGCATGCTAACATACGTAAGGCAAGCACGCAAGCACGCGTGCACTCACGCGAGCATGCACGGTTCTCCATGACGATGTTTTACAGAAGTCGTTTCACTGGCTGTTCCTTAGAATCGGTCTATGTCCATTTCATTATGTGCGAAGACATTTTTTTTCACAAAAAAAGAATTTTTATTGCCTGAGAGCAGCAATATCGATTGTTTTTCTATGAATTTTTTGATTAAACCGTTAATATCGAATGAATCTTGCTATCGCAATAAAACTCATGGGCACAAATTGTAAAATTCATTTTCTAAAATAACGTTTATGGTGCGGGTCTCCATAGTTGTCTGCTGATGATATAAACAAGTGCGTGAAACGAATTAATAAAGAGCTTTTCGTGTAGAAATGTTGAAAGAAACATTGAATTGCCGCGGTTTTAATGTGGAAACTAAATCTCAGCGAATCTAATGAAGCGAAGTGAAAAGTGATTGAGTGATTTTTCTGTGGCGGCAGTCGCTTCAAAAAATGCAGTCTCGAGAGGTTTTGCAACGAATGACGATGGATCATTGGAACGAGCATCCAAAAGTGAGTAACCGAATCAAATTTATTTGGGTTTGTTTGGGCATATCAAAACGTTGTTTGTTTTCTACTGTTCCATCCTAAAAACAATCACAACCAAGTTTTCCATTGTAACGTTCATTCGTTCGATGTTCCAAGGCAAGCATAAGTTTCGTGTCGTTTTCTTTTCACTACACAACAAAAAGCGGAACTTTCGACGAAATAATTGAATGACAAATGTCCACCGATCAAACAACTACATTCGAAATGTGAAAAAATCAATGTTTTTGCTTCTGACTCATTGATTTTGTTTACTTCAACGTAGATTACTTCAAAAGAGTTATTTCGAAGTTATTGTGTCGTGGAACTCTGTGTAAAAAGCAAACAACATCACACTGTAGCTTTGAAATTAACGTTCAAACAATATTATTTGTTTCAAGCAAACGATTCCGAAACAATTGGTACTCGAAAAAATCGAATTGCATCAAATTTTTGAAAGTGACGGCTAACTTTACGCTTTTTTTATGTTTCGCTTGTTTGATAACAAATATTATCGAGCGAAACTTTTAATTAATTAAACAATCACTAACTATCAACAAACAATCAATACAAATTTGAAAAAAATGACAAAAGTCAAAGTCGGTGGGCCAATTTCGTATAGCTAGAAACTCCTAACCAAAAACTTTTTGCCGGCTGGTACAGTAGGAAGCTCGTGTACCGAGCGAGTTAGAAAACAATGCAAACGCGTGTGCAATTAAGGAGGTTGGCTACATACGACAATATGATAAGAAGTTAATAAAATTTGGTGATAACATTCTTTAGCATCAAATACAATGATACCATTTTTTTCAAATTTTTCGTTTACATAGTTGTCGAATTATTGGAGTTTACACTATGCAAAAGATATACCTATATATATCGGAATGCTATGCTTATGCATGTAAACTCTAGTTTTGAATTACTCGAAAACTATGTAGAAGAAAAATCTTAAAAAATTTGTATATTCATTTTTAATACTAAAGAATATGCTCACCAATTTTCATTAAATTCTAATATAATTTCAAATTTCCCTATGCTTTTAACATGGCAACGTATTGTTGTGTGTAGCCAAAGTCCTTAACAAATAACTATTAAACACTATTGTTTTAATTAAAATGAATAATCCGCGATTAACCACGATTTTTATAACCGCAATAAATGTCAAATTTATTACTCGACCGCACTGTTTTGTAACACTCCGTTCAAGATTTGCCCACGACGGTTGATCCATAGGAAACATCGCAACCGTGACCAATCAGAAATTTCGTTGCCAGGGATTGGTTAGCATGGGCGCACAGACCCTTTGTGACCTTTATTATCGCTTTTTTTATTTTTAACGGAGATATAAAAAAATCGCGTGGAACAGTTATCGGAGGTTCGTTCGGTAGCCGCGAATCGCTGTTTCCTTCTTCACCCTTTCCCGAGCTCGTGTGTTGTTTTTTTTATTCCTCTTTCCTGTCGGGGAGGGGAGCGAGTTTTTAGTAGCAGCGTAAAAATCGTATTCTTGTCGGTGATCGTCACGGGTTCCCGTCGTCGCCAAACGAACAAAATCGAGAGAAAGAACGAGAGAGAGAGAGAGAGAGAGAGAGAGAGAGACAGAGAGAGAGAGGCATTTAAGTTAGAGTAGTGTTAGTGCGTGACAGTAGTGCAATGGCGAAGAAAACATACGATTTGCTCTTCAAGTTATTGCTGATCGGCGATTCTGGCGTTGGCAAAACGTGTATATTGTTTAGATTTTCGGACGACGCCTTTTCGACCACCTTCATTTCGACGATAGGTAAAACCCTGCATTTCGCCCCACAAACCCTTCGAACTTGTGCTGAAAAAAACTTACGAATGGAATGAATAAAAAAAAAATGTATTTCGTCGTATTCCAATTTAGTCTCGCGCGTCACTACGCCCCGACGATAAACACGTACGTGTTTAATCGTAACGATTAATTCAACCAAATTTTCCCCCCGTTGAAAACAAAAAAACGCGACGCCTGAAAATTGCGTAATCGATAATTAAAAAAAAAGAAAAAAAAAAACTATCCGAAGTTTCACAGTGAAATTTCGACTGTTTTTCAGGAATCGACTTCAAAATCAAGACCGTCGAATTAAGGGGTAAAAAAATTAAGTTACAGATATGGTAAGAATCGTTTTTTTCTTCTCTTTTTTGTAAATGTCTATCGATCCACGTAGATTAATGAGAAAATTCAATTTTCAAGGAAAACCTCATTTTTCCGAAATTTCGAATCTCCTAAAAGTTTTTGATAGACACAAAAGCCATTAGACGATATTTCCGAAATCTTGAAACTTTGAAAATCATTACGAAAGCCAAAAAATTCAATTTTCGCATATTTTCGTGAATCTCGTAACTAAAAATTATTTCGAAAAGTTGTACAAACCGTTTTTACTAATTTAAAAAAAAAAATCATGGTTTTCTGCGCGAAAAAGCATTTTTCTCAAAACCCAAGTCGATTTTGCAGTTTTGAGGGTTTTTTGCTTTTGTTTTCTCAAGGGATACCGCCGGCCAAGAGCGTTTCCACACTATCACAACTTCTTACTACAGAGGAGCGATGGGAATAATGCTCGTTTACGATATAACAAATGAGAAGACTTTTGAGAATATTGTCAAGTGGCTGAGGAACATTGACGAGGTAATTTACCAAAAATAAAAACCAAAGTTTGACGAGCAACGACAGGGAGCTTGAATTTCCTGAATTTTTCGCTGTTTTTTCTGCTTTAGCACGCCAACGAAGATGTGGAAAAGATGATTTTGGGCAACAAGAGCGACATGGAGGAGAGACGCGTCGTCAGTACGGAGAAAGGCGAAGCGGTAGGTTGCCCGAGTCATAAAAATAAATAAATTGAATAAATGAATAAATGAGAACAAATAGAAATGAAAAAATAAATGAATAAAATAAAAGAGAAAAAGACATAAATTTAAAAAAATAAGAAAACGGTTAAATAAAACAAAAAAAATGAGGTAAATAATTTGAATCATTCAACAAATAGAAATGAAAAAAGATCAAAATGTTGAAAATAAATAAATGAGTAAAAAAAGACGTGAATAAATAAAAATAAGAAAACGAATAAATAAATTTAAAAAAAAAAATGAGGTAAATAATTAAAATCAATCAACAAATAGAAATGCAAAAAGATCAAAATGTTGAAAATAAATTAATGAAATAAATGAGTAAAAAAAGACGTGAATAAATAAAATAAATAAATAAAATCAATGAGAAATGGAAATGAAAAAAAATAAATAAAAATGTGGAAACTGAATGAATAAAATAAAAGAATCGAGGACATAAATTTAAACAATAAGGAAATAAATGAATAAAATAAATAAATGAGATGAATAAATAAAATCAATGAGAAATAGAAATGATAAAAGGTAAAAAATGTTGACCAATGTGAAAATTTGTAAAAAAAATTGCAGATAGCGAGAGAGCACGGTATTAGATTTATGGAGACATCGGCAAAGGCGAATATAAACATCGACAGAGCGTTCAGTGAGCTGGCAGAGGCGATTCTAGACAAAACTCATGGCAAAGAGCCGCAGGATGCGCCGGATCGAGTGACGGTGGATCGCAGAGTCGAGAGGAATTCGAATCGGTGCTGCTAACTTTTTACGCTATTTATTTAAAAAAAAAAAAAAAACAGAAAAAAAAAACAGAAAAAAAGCCAAAAAAAAAACAATGAAACGAAGAAGATGATCGAATGATAAAAGAATTTGGAAGCGCATAAACCATATTTAAACTCGTGCCAGTTGAACTAGATTACTCGTGGCTAGGGCTTAGTCGCGTTATCGTCGCGTCATTTTGCGTTGCGAATTCCTTTTTTTTCTGCATCAATGTGAAAAAAAAACAAAAAAACAAAAAAAACAACAACAATGACGATTGGTCTTCTCTCTCCCTCTCGCTCTTTGTGACACACTGCCCCGCACATTATCGCGCGCACGCACACACAAACACACACACAGACACATTGTCCCAAGGCTATTTTGCACTGACCGTTTTTCCATCGAATTCCGATTTCGACTTTGCAGTTCCATAAGAAAAATTTAATCTCTCTCCATCTCCAACGATTATTTCCATTCAAAGATCCTTCGCGCATTTTCCAACCTGAGACATTTTCACCAACGACAATTTTCGAGCTTTGATGATTCGATTAACTTTTGACAAGAAAATTCAATTTTTACGAATTTTTCACGATTTTTCGAACTTTGGAGAAGCAAATAAATATTTTCACAAGTTCACCTCTCGATTTGCATAATTTTTGGAAAATTCATACAAAGCAATAAAAATTGAAGGATTTTCACGTGGAAATAAAATGACACGTGGAAATAAATGTTGGCGTCGTAATTGCAAGGAAGAAATCTGGAAAATTGATCGTTTTCGTCGATGAAAGTAAACTCGTAACGCATCTAGTCCCCGAGAGAGTATAAACTTTTTCAAAGGTCTTTTTTATAATAATATACGATAATAATAATAATAATAATAATAATAATGAGGGGGATGAGGAAGAGAGAAAGAGAATATGGAAAAAGAGGCAATTGTGTATCAAGCCACGAAACTTCGCAATACTATTCGTCCGGAAGGAGCTCACCATCTTTTTGTCTCTTTTTGTTGTTTTTTTTTTTTTTTATTTCGATACGAGAGGAGCTTCTCTGTCCTACCAGCTGTAAGAAACAATTTACTATTAAATAATATAAATGTACACAAAAGAACGTGATTTTTCTTTCGTCACATACACAGGCAATGTTTTGCGTATATTTTTCATCATTTATAATCCTTTTACAATCTTATCTTATCCGTACGAGATGACGAATCCTCGATCAATGAGAATTCATAGCAAAGTCTTTCCGAGGAGCGATTCGCAAGCACGTGTACGAAAATTCATCATTCTAAAATACAATGTTTTATGCTGGACGTGTTCGAAGCAAATCGTTGATTAAGATTTTGGTAATTCAAAGCTTATCGATTGAAGAATACATCGAAATTTATTTCCTTCATTGAAAATCCATGGGTTTCACTTTTTTCTTGAAAATAAAACGTTCGAATTAGATTTTTTGAGTAATTTAACGAAATCGTTGATTTTAATCAATTAATCAATTAAAAATGAATGAATGAATTTATTTTACTGGATCGTCGAATCGAAATCATCGATACGCCATCCTAAATTACAATGTTTTATGCTGGACGTGTTCGAAGTGAATTGTTGATTAAGAATTCGTTAATTTAAAGCTTATCGATTGAAGAATACATTGAAATTTATTTCCTTCATTGAAAATCCATGGGTTTCACTTTTTTCTTGAAAATAAAACGTTCGAATTAGATTTTTTGAGTAATTTAACGAAATCGTTGAATTTAATCAATTAATCAATTAAAAATGAATGAATGAATTTATTTTACTGGATCGTCGAATCGAAATCATCGATTCGTCATCCTAAATTACAATGTTTTATGCAGGACGTGTTCGAAGTGAATCGTTGATTAAGAATTTGGTAATTAAGTTTATCAATTGAAAGATACATCGAAATTTAATTTTTTTAATCGAAAATCCATGGATGTCACTTTTTTTAAAATTGAAAATAAACGGAATTATATTATTTGAGTAATTTAACGAATTTGGTGAATTTAATTAATTAATCATTTAAAAATGAATGAATGAATTTATTCTACTGGATCGTTGAATCGAAATCATTAGTTTAATTCGATAATTGAACTGAATTTATCGAGAAAAGAAACAATTAATCAATCTTTAATATTATTTCGTTTAATACTCGAAGGAGTGACAAGGATTTACAGTATTATTAAAAATTCTACATACGACACTAACATATACGAAAATACTTCCAATAGCGCACGCGCGAAAAGACAACAGTAGAAAATAATAAACAGTCGGATTTTACGTTTCTTTCGTTTTTATTGAAGTTTCTTTCATTTTGTTAACGAATTTTGCGTATTTTCGCGCATCCGTAGAAACAATCAGTTTTCTGTTTTTTACTCGACAACTTGACTCTTTGTCCTTAAAGCTCAGGACGCGTTTTGCAGTCGGAATGACGAAGCTTTGCTCTTAGTTGCTTGTAGAAAATGAATATATTACGAGGGAAAAGGCAACAAAACTAGGAGGACTAGCTTTGGAAACGACTTCCTGTCAACCACATTTTTTTTACATTCTCTCCATTCGAGCTTTTCACTTTTCCTTCATCGAAATTTCAATTCCGAGACTTGGCTCAAAATTCATCAATATTTCCACTTTCTTTACGTTTCACAGCAAAGATTTCTACTATTTAATTGTCTGGATCACTTTGTATTGTATTGACTCTCGTTGCATTTTATTTTCCGGGAAAAATTGGAGAAAAAAGAAAAAAAAACCTCGACGACAAGCATTTCCGAGGGAAAATAAAAAAAATGCTGCGGTTTTTGGGACATTAAAAAAATATAATCAGAACGAATGTTAACGAAAACTCAAAAATTGAATTTTCCTCGCATTTATTCGGAAAATCTACGAAAATCGGAATTTTGTTGGAAATAGCCAAAAAATTCAGAAGTTTTTGCGAAATAAAAAATATTATCAGAAGGAATATTTACAAGAAATTTGATTTTTTCTTGTATCCGTTTGGAGAATCTACGAAAATGGAAATTTTGTTGAATCAAAAATATGCTCGTGAAGACAAAAGTTAAAAAAAAAAGTCTTAAATAGTCGAAATACTTATTATTCGTCCGGCAATAACTCGGACGCGTGTTTTTGTTTCTTGACTCGTTTCTCGGTTAGTTTATCTTTCTGTTTTTGGTGTTTTATTGAACATCGATGGGCTAGAGCTTAAAATAAATAATGTTAGCAACGTAAACATATATTTTCCATCGTATTTCCGAAGCTCTCGCTTCGAGAGAGGAAAGAGCGAATTTATTGAATTTTTTTAGTCTCGAGCCGCCCCGATGATGGTCAATATATAGAGGAAAATGTTAACAACGTCGAGGTAAAGATTGAGGGCTGCGAAAATGTACTCTTCCGGGGATATGGCATACTTGTGATTCCCTCCGACCATCATTTGCGTGTCGTAGATCAAATACATGGAGAAAACGAATGCACCGAGCGAAGCGTAAATCAGGGTCATGGTTTTTCCGTGGATGAAAATGGTCAATATTCCAAAGAGCAAAAGTATCAACAGAGCGACGAAGAGCACGCTGTGCATGGCTGTGAAATCCCATTTAGTTTGGAATGCAAAAATCGATAGACCGAGACACACGACCGTCGTGATTCCGACTGCCAGCAGGACCTGGAAAAAAATAAAAAGAAATTTTTGCCACGTGTTGTGTTAAGTTGTTGGGAAAAGTTTTTATGGAGGCTCTTGAATCTCGACCGATGAGATAAATGATTAACGTATTACTATTACAAAACGACTTTATTTAGGATTCTTTCAAAATTTTGTATAAACGTTCTTGGCACCAAAACTAACAGTTTTCTCCGGTGAAGAAAAATTTTCTGACGTTTAAAATTTGAGATATTTCATTTCCCATTTTTTATTTTTCTCATCTAAACGCGTGTAATCTCAAGTCACGTTTCGTTAAAAAGTTGCAAGAAAAAATCAAAAGAAAAGCGACTCGAATTTACACGCGTTTAGATGGAAAAAATAAAAAATGGGAAATAAAATATCTCAAGTTCTAAACGTCAGAAAATTTTTGTTCACAGGAGAAAACTGTTAGTTTTGATGCTAAGAACGTTTATGCAAAATTTTGAAAGAACCCTAAATAAAGTCGTTTTCTGATAGACCTTAAGAAGAAAAATGAGAAATTTCGATTCTCGCTTCACCAAGTCAAGTCTGAAGATTGACGACGATTTTTTTCAGATTTTTTCGTTCACAATTGAGGGCGAGATAGCCCGGAGATTCCGGTTGACGAATTGAGGCTTAAAAATCAAGGGCCGTCGATTTTTGCTCGAAATAATTGGAAATTCTGTTTGGAAAAGCCTCCGGCGAGATTATTTTCTAAAGGAAACTTTGTGCTCATCAAATTTGGGGAAAAGTGGAGTGTTTTTTAATTTTGTTTACTGTAAATGAGTGAACTCACCGCCTCGGTGTCGTAGGCTGAGGAGACAGAAGCGAGGAGGAAGCCTTCGGCAAGTGTGAAAACAAATAGGAACACAAAGTTCATGGGCGCTTTTCGTCGGACGCTTGAGCAGCAAGCCATCGAAATAAGCAAAACGATTGTTATTCCGAGGCAAATCCAAACCATTTCGGTGTGCACTCTGACCCAGTTCTTGGTCGGCTGGTGGAACATGAATAGAGCTATCATGGAGACTGTGATGAGAAGCTGGCACATCAGGATCATGTAAACTTTCCTGATAAACGACAAAAAAAGCATGAAAAATAAGTTTTTAATTTTTTCTTTTCTTTTTGGAAATTACATCTATCTTAACCCTTCGCAGATCATATGGTTTTTTATGGCGACCCGAATCGTATGGGTCCTTTTCATCCTGTCACTTGTATCTCGCGTAATTGGAGAGAAAAAAATCTGAAAAAATTCTGCAATACTCTCCATTGATTGTACTTTAAGGTTTCTCAGTTTTTATAGTCGTTGCATTTGTTTTATTGCAAAATAAAATGTTTTGAAAAACAAGATTTTCGAAAAAAAGTTGTAACTCGGGTCAAAAAGACCCATACGATCGCCGGAGGGTCAAGAGCCCTCTGCGCGTTGTACCTGATGAAACCAGTTCGTATGCTCTTGTCGGAAAAGTCAAAACCCTTGATTCCATCGTCTCCCATGGGATCATCCATCTGGCCGGAGGCTCCTTGGTACGGGGCCCCGTACATGCCTGGTTGTTGCGGCTGACCGTACGGAACACCACCCGGCGGAGGTGGACCTTGTCCATAGGGACCTTGACCGTACGGGCCTTGGCCGTAGGCGCCTTGTCCATAAGGCGGATATCCCGGCGGTGGCGGACCGTACGGACCGTTATTGTCTGGCAAAACAAAGCCTGGACCTGCAGAATAGAAGCAAAAAAAAGCGGAATATTCCAATTCCCATTTTTTGTTAATATATTGAAAACAAAAAGTTCTCTCAAAGTTTATTTTGAATTTCAAAAACTAATAATTTTCGTCTTTTTTGTTGAAAAAAAAAAAAAATTACAGCTAAAAATCACGTCGAAACTTATTTTAATCGTTCCATCGTGTCAGAAATCGTTTTTCCCCATTTTTGTGCTCAATTTCGGAAAAAATAATATGCAAACCTGGTGGAGCTTGAGGATATCCGGCTCCTGGACCGCCCTGCCAAGTTGTCATATTTTTGGCTTAGCTCCTTCGACTGAAAATTAATAACCTAAAGATCATTGATCCAACCCTCTTAAATGATTAAATGAAAGGTATTAATGGATTGCTTATCATCCGAGTCATGCAAGTTCCAAGAAATTACAGGAGAAGCATTATCTCCAAAGATAATTAAAAAATCATCATAATTATCGATTTATACGACGATTTCACGAGAAAAATGAAAATACTTCGAGCCTGATGACGCAATAACTGTAAAATTGAATATTTGCGAATTTATTTGGTACCGATGACGAACAAGCGAAAAATTACAATGTCAAAATGTCCGAAAAAAAAACATGGCGGATTTTGTTGTTATTATTAACGATTTTATGAAAATTCATATTTACAATAATTATTTACACGTCGAAAAACGTCTATTTCCGAAAGTCGAAGTCATCGAAATCGCAAAGCAAAATCAACAAAATTTTGATCGAATCTCAACTCCCAAATATAATGACGAATCATCGTTATATTGATCTAATGATAAAAGTGAATCAGAAAGATAAACGTCATAATGTCGCACTGTTATCGCGATCTGCGCCGTGACTTCCGGAAAAAAAAAGCACGAATAAGCGTCAAAACCGAGGAAGGAAAAAGATTCAGAAAACAATTATCAAGGTGTTCTTTATCCCGAAAGAAAACAACTCGACGTCATAAAAAGTTTAGCACGATCTTGAAAACGAACTTAGTCGGAGAATCAATAACGTGTGGAATTGCGAATTTTAATGCAATTCATATCGCGCGTGATGGAAAAAAGTTCGAGAAAGACGAATTAAGATAAATCAACATTGTCGTTACGTCATATCAAGGTTGCATGCAAAAATTTGTATTAATTAGCGATTTGTAATGTTGTATAAGAGTATAAATTGTTGTCGTGAGAAAATATCACGTTTCTTGTATACATGTAGATATTGACACATGCTACGCGCATATGTACATGCGAATAATGTTGTAATTTGAACGTCAAACATCGATGCGTCACCGCGCCCGGTTCGTAGTTTCTGGAACTCTCTACAATCGATAAAAGCGCACGTCAACATTGTTTCTTTTCTTACTTACTCGACGCTTGACCTACTCTCCAAAAAGCTTTTCGTTATTTATTCCTTTCAACTTATGAACCGCGATGCCACGAACACACACGACTGAGAAACTTTTTACGAAACGAGATATTCTTCAACGAAGCAAAACAATACGGAAAAATTGCGTTGTTTCCTTTTTTATACGAAACCGCGAAGATGTTCTTTCTGCTAACGTTCTCGCCTCGAAAACTCGAAACCGACTCACATTCACCGTATGAAAGTATGAGCAGCTTCAATGTAGATGCGAGCTGATGGGCTGCATCGTAATTCTCTGGCGGTTTCAAGAATGCGTCGTTGAAAGTTTCACCGCTAGAGGATGGCTTGGAAAAAGCGCGGGAAATGGCGAGAATTTGAATTCCCAAAGAGTTTTTTCGATACTTTTTGATGGCATATCGATTGGTTGTGTAAATTTTTTGGCTCTTCCGGCTGCGGAGCCACATGAGTACGAAAGAAATTACTAGTAACACGGATAGTATTTTACGGATAATCGATTGTCGCGCCAATAGGTAACCCGCATCCGAGGTTGGGGGATTGCCACATTCATATTTTTTTCCCCATATTGTTTAGTTCATTCGGTATAATAAACTACTGAAACGGTATAAATGGATTTGCGGGCAGTCGGTGGCGACAACCTAACCAGTATAAACGTTCACGAAGGAACATCACCTAGTCGTAGAAGCCCCGTGACGTCCAGAACTCAACATGCCGTCCCTAGAGGATCACGACAGAACACTTACTTTCCCGGTGGACACCTTCACGATCCGCGGGCCTGCTATACCGGATGAAGCCCCTTTCAGCATTACCGAATTTATGCATTTCGACACTGCTAATCGACAGTTTCTCGCATCGATCCGAAACCTGGACTTGACTTTCCTGAACGGGAAGGCATGCCCCGTCCACTACAGCTTCGATGTAACGAGACCGAAAGAAGATCGCCTGCTGATAAATTGGGACTGGCTCATGCCTCTATTTTGGGGGCCGCCGCCAGGTGAGAGAGATTTTGTAAGGCTGCCCGCGATACTAGAGTTCGTCGAGAAGAAGGTTCGCTTCCAGGAGTGCAAGGCGGTTGCCGGTGACACCTGCTCCTGCGGCAAGAAGCCCAATGAAGTGGTATCACCTGGACGTGAGTGCAAGAACAAACTCCACTGGCATCATTTCTGTACCGCGCATGTCTCTGCGTGGTTGACTGATTATATGATACCGGCGATTCTTCTTAAAGAATCTAAAGAGATGTTCAGTGCGATCATCGCAAACGTGCATCAAAACAATCCAGACATCTTGGAATATTATTCCACGGGTGAACGTACGGACACTCAAGTGTTGCTTGACTCGGCTCGCAACATCAGTGGTTCCGGCTATGGTACAGCTGAATGTAAGAAGTGTTAATAGTGCTGAATAGTGCAGCATGCAGTGTTCCTTAGGTTAAAATAAATGGTTGTGTTTAATATGTTTACTTTTATTTCTTTTATCCCTATTAGTGTAGGATGATGGAGAGTTGTGCAGGTAAGGTACTGTGAGACCGCTCCCTCTTACGTTGCTTCAAGTTTAAATGAAGTGTTCCTCTCATGATAACTCTATGTTAGATGCAATCAAGTCAAGCTTGGACGGCACTAAAGGTGACGGCTAGGTAACGTGCTATTAGCCGCTGCATAGCACGTCACATCACTTACAGCAGTAGTGTTGCAAGGCATGACGATTAGAGTTATGTGCACATGAGATGCAAAGCTCCGTTATCACAAACTATGCTTAGGAATATGCTTATCATATGTCTTGACCAAGGCCTGAGTGTGCATTCGCGTCTGAGTACGTGTACCTGCGACGTTTTTGTACGGAGCAGACTATAGAGGAATATGAGACTTCTAATAAGGTTTTTCTCAACTTGATGCATCTGCAAATAAGCCTCAAACAGTATTACGACATAGACTGGCGGTAATGAGCGTTCTCTCTGTAACTCCATATGGCCATAGATTGTCCGATGATACGTCGTAGCACCACATAGCGCACTATCATTTAAATATAAAACAAACCCTTCGTTATTATTCACAAGATAGGTGATATGTGACGACTTTGGGATCCTGATCAAAATATTATTATTAATTGCTATATGAAAGTAGATAGCTCTCAGCGTATTATGATAACGTACGGTCAGTCACTATCCCAAATGTTTAGGGAAAACCGATGCTATATTTATTTTATGATACGTGTCTATCTTTGATTTAATGGATTAATTATCAGTCCATAACCACTTTCGGTCACTGGACGTTACGGACGTGTCCACACTCCTTTGCTGTCTTTACTGGGCTAAGAAAAGATAAACGTAAAACAATGTCCGCACGGGCAGAAACAAGCTATTCTAC
The DNA here is from genome assembly GCA_963921915.1 of Hyposoter dolosus. Taxonomy (NCBI): domain Eukaryota; kingdom Metazoa; phylum Arthropoda; class Insecta; order Hymenoptera; family Ichneumonidae; genus Hyposoter; species Hyposoter dolosus. Next base: position 3,348,572 of record OY998139.1, read on the forward strand.
ACAGGTGTTCCCGCTTGAAGAATTAAACGTGAAAACTTTTGAAGCCACATTCTACAATGGAAAACGGCTGAGCATCGAGTACCTTTTCTATCCCGAAATAATGGGAGAAGAATGTCTGCGAGTGGGCCTCAACAGCTTGTTACCTCTGTTCGGAGGTATCATACCTCCGGGTGTACCCCAATTCACCTATATCCCGAAGCTCTTCAATTTCAACAGGCTCATACATATGGATGATTGTTCACACGGTGACAACTCTTCTTGCTCCTGTCAGCATAATATCACACCAGGTCAAGAGCATTTCGACTACCGTTGTCAAGATAACCACTGGCATCACTACTGCTCGGGCCACGTCGGCCTGTGGCTACTTGGAACGTGCGATTCTGTTGAAAGAATCTCAGGAGCACTATGAGCACCGTGTGAGCAAAGTTAACGGGCCAGTGACAGGCTTTTATTATTCAGTCGGCGAGATGGCAACTGCAGAATATTGGCTCAAGTGGGCTTGGAACGGTACTAACTGGCGACGTGTATTTCAAAACGAAGTCAAACCTGAAGACTGTAATGATGTAATAAAACATTATTCTTAACACATGTACTTTTTATTTTTCTTTTAATATTGGAACTATAGTATAACAGATAATTTACCTAGAAACTCTAGGTGACGTGCACCGTACTTGTCGCTGCATAGCATGTCACGGTGCCCCTACAATCGTGTTACAAAGTGTAATGACAACGATTATCTATGCATGGGATGCAGTCAGTACAACATCTTGGTGGATCGAACTAGTACAATGTATTATTATCATTATTAAGCTAACTACCTGCATATCTAGTATCATGAAGGAAACCGGTGTGTCGTGACATTTGTAAGGAGTCGCATGCAAGCGTGGCATTTGTTGCTGAACTTGTATGCACTTAGAAATGAAATAAATATGTATGGGGAATAAATTGTTTATTTTTAAAGAAAAAAGAACAAATATTTTTACAAATCATCATATATACGACTGGGTCGCATTACTTTGGGCGGTTATGTGTTCCGCGCCTGGATGCCTGCTCGCGCAAAGCTACTGCATACTGCATTACGATCTCTTCAAGTTGCCGCTGCTCTTCTCGCTGACGGTCCCTCTCTTGACGCTCCCGCATTTGTCTTTCCCACTCTTCCAGTTGCTCCTTCCAAAGTCTTTCTCCGGCGTCCCGACGACCGGCTTCTCTAGAGTTCCCACTATTGTTTCCCAACATGGTGATTATGTCGAGGGTATTGGTGCTGATTGCTTGTATAGCTCCTGGTGATTATGTCGAGAGTATGCGTGCTAATGATTGATTGTATAGGTCCTTCCTCAATTAATACTAACTCGAAACCTACCTAATATAGACCGGTAGGCATTCCATAAATATCGGGAACGTTTTTGTGGTTAAATATGTTCGCTAATAAAGGATAATTCAAACACCGTGACGCCATGGTGTGACGCAGTAACAATAGAATCGATGTCGAATTTACGTAGAGTAAAGCATTTTGCGGTCAAAACGAGGCAATATCGACGATGTTAATAGGTATTGACTCATCCATCTACATTGTCGTTAGGTAATGAATCATAGGTATGACGTCGGACCTTATCGAATAATGGTGTATTGAATCAGAGGGGGTGTAATTAATGCCACTTAAGTTCAGCGTTATCGCAGTCACAGGGGGTCGCTCTAATGTTGTAACAATTTGCTGATATCGATGTTGCTACCTACAACCATGGTGCTCTTACAGGTTAGCAGTAAAGTCTTTTTGCGCTCGCAATCACAGAGACCTAAAGTTAGGAGCTTGAATCTAGGTCTCATTTCCACATAGCAAAACCTAGAACACCTTCAACAATCATACTTTTTCCCGAGTCCACTATGCATCGGAGTTGCTTCTTTGCTGTATACATTGGTATCACCCTCCCCTTCCCCCAGCCCACCATTGTTAATTTTTGCCCCGTACGCTCTTATGTCCCTGACTGTAAGCGTTGTTAACGATGTACCACATTGGTAGCGTAAATTTTATCGTAGGTATGATATGATCTATAGTGATGACGATGTGAACACGTGAGTGACTCCCGGGGCCCCAGTATGCAGCGCAGGATGAATTATAAATCATATATTTTCATAACAATGAACGTTTGACTGACGTGGTCCAATAATATTTTATTGCTCAATTGTTTGTTCAATTGGGTATTGTACGGATGATTAGACTATCGCGCCAATAGTTAACCCGCGGTCGAGGTTGTGGGAATTCCAAATTGATATTTTTATCCCCATGTTGTTTCATTTATTCGATATGATAAACTACTGGAGTGGTATAAATGGATTCACGGGCAGTCGGTGGCTAGACACTACACGGTCAACGTTCACGAAGGAACATCAACTAGTCAGAGTAGCCCCGACACATCCAGAACTCAACATGTCGTCCCAAGAAGATGACGACAGAACACTTACTTTCCCGGTGGACACCTTCACGATCCGCGGGCCTGCTATACCGGATGAAGCCCCTTTCAGCGTTACCGACTTTATGCATTTCGACACTGCTAATCGACAGTTTCTCGCATCGATCCGAAACCTGGACTTGACTTTCCTGAACGGGAAGGCATGCCCCGTCCGCTACAGCTTCGATGCAACGAGACCGAAAGAAGATCGCCTGCTGATAAATTGGGACTGCATGGCTACGGACACTCAAGTGTTGCTTGACTCGGCTCGCAACATCAGTGGTTCCGGCTATGGTACAGCTGAATCTAAGTAGTGTTAATAGTGCTGAATAGTGCAGCATGCAGTGTTCCTTCGGTTGAAATAAATAGTTGTGTTTAGTATGTTTACTTTTATTTCTTTTATCCCCATTAGTGTAGAATGATGGAGAGTTGTGCAGGTAAGGTACTGTGAGACCGTTGAGTTTTTGATTTTTTGAGCCTCTACGAAACCGCGCGATCGACAGGAAGAGATTTCAATAAAATAATCTTGGGACGTGGCTGGTGGCTGCCTTACCGATTGGTACGAAAACGTCACAAAAAACGGTGCCGCCATCTATCGAGAAAGAATGGAACTAAGAGAGTATCGATTGAGGAAATATCGATAGTGAACGCCCCTGTCTCTTCCCTCACTCCACGGGTTTGCCACTCTTCTCCTCCTCGCCTCCATCACAGCCATCACAGCCAGTAAAGATGGACTCTTGAGAGAATCTCATTTCGATGTACTCGAGTCTCTACTATTGAAGTTTTTTCTTTCATTCAAAGAAAGGAGAAAGATCTCGAGCAGAAATAAGTTTATTTAAATCGTGAATAAAAACGAGTTTCGTCTATGTATGCAACGTTCCCATAAATAATGATTGTGCAAGAGCCAGTACAGGTAAATAATGTAGAAAAAAATGAGAGAGAAAAAAAAGCTGTGAAAATTGGCGTAATGAATAAGTGACACAAACGTCGAGTGCATATTGTCTCGCGAGACGAGTCTGTGAAAATACATCGATGCGTTTTTCCATCAATATTGCAATAACTAAAAGTCGGAAAAATTCGATTTAAAGATTCACAGCTCGATGAGCGCCGAAATGAAGATATATCGAATTCTCCATCTTTATCGCAATGTTTTCGATGCCCATTCATCAAAATAACACTTTGCATCTCGCTCGACCATATTTCCCATCGATTTACCATTAATCTATAAATAATACCAAACTCAATAGTAAACGGAAATTGATCCTCTTCTCTCCCTCTACTGTCAAGCTTCCAAATTATTCCCATTTGCACGAAATGAATCGATTTTTCAATTCGAAACATTTCCTCTCAACTTTAGCCACTTTTTTCTTTTATTCTCGTCTCAAAATTTCGTAAATAAGGACAAAAAATTCTTTTGCTTTTTCAGGCTGCCATATGGCATTGCTTGAACCATTACGCTTATCCGGATGCTATATTTTTAGCCGAGAGGCTCTGTGCCGAGGGTGAGTCTTTTCCATTATTTGAATATTCAACTTTTTCAACTTTTGGCTCCAATAATTTGACTCGTTCATTGAAAAAACCAAAAAACTATGAAATATTTTCTACAAAAAATTCAAAAATTTTGGCAAAATGATAACAAATTTGCTGCTTTTTTACGTTCAAGCTCTGTTTTTTTATTGTCATTTTTTTTCTATAACTTTCCAGTCGATTCGGAGGACACTCTTTTCCTTTTAGCAACGTGTTACTATCGTTCCGGAAGGGTGAGGCAAGCTCATGCTTTACTTTCAAAAAAAGCACCGAGTTCCTCGCAGTGCAGATTCCTACTGGCTAAATGTTGTCTCGACCTTGAAAAGTGAGTTTTTGTGAAAAAAAAATGAATTTTTTAAGGAGAAAAAAAAAGCTTGGCAACCAGCTCTGGCTTAGGGACATGGAAAAAAATGATTAACGATAAATTTCGGGAAAGTTGAGTGCATAAATGGGAAATTTGAAAATTGCGGATTTATTTCATTTTTAAATTGACTTTACAATTAATTAATTATAACTAATTTATTGATTTTAATGATTTTAAATTCAAATGAAATTAAATTATAAAAGTTGCTTATTCAATTTTTTCCAAAGAATTATTGCCGTGCAAATGTTTGGGTTTGATTGAAAAAACCGAGTCGATTGTGATTTTTATGTTCGTTTTATCGGAAAATGAAATAATTTGATGAAAAACCTCGATTATTTGATTTTCGATGATGAAATAATGGAAATTCCGTTGAAACAGATACGCGGAAGCGGAAGCAGCGATAACCGGCGGTTATTACAAACAATTGAAGAATTTGGAGGACATAGTAACGCAATTTGGCGACCAGGCTTGTTTTTCGTTGCAAATAATAGCAAAAATATATTACAAAATGATGAGAACGGGGCGAGCGAACGAGGCGCACAAATTGGCCTTGAAACTCAATCCATTTCTGTGGCACTCTTTCGAGGAGCTTTGCAACGTTGGAGAAAAAGTTGATCCTGCTAAAACTTTTCAACTTGATAAATTGGAGAATTTTTCAATGTGTCACGGAACGACGCCGATTTTGAATTACGTCACCGAGCCTGATCTCATCGTTTCCAACAATTCCAACAACAATACACCCACTTCAAACACCAACAACGTGTAATTATAATTCACATTTTTTTCACTATTTTTCGACAAATATTTATCGACGACGAGTCAAAAATCTCCAAACCCTTTCCCTAATTTCCATTTTTTCATCAACATTCTTTTTTTTCCTAAATATCCTGAACGTCGTTAGAGAAATTATCAAAAAAGAGAAAAAAGTGGAGCAAAATTTCCGGGCATTAATAATGAACCGGAACGCCTGACGGACAAAAAAAATTATTTAAAATCTTGAAACCTTTTCCCTAATTTTCATTTTTTATCAAAATTTGGTTTTTCTTTTTTAATCCTTAATGTTGTAAAAAACGAATAAACCGAGGCCTGCCGGACGAACAATAATCATAAATCTCGAAACCTTTTCCCAAAATTCGATTTTTTTTTCTTAAAATCCTTAATGTTGTTAACGAAATGTTAAAAAAATGAATAAACCGACGCCTGCCGAACAGAGAATGTTCGTGAATGGCAAAACCTTTTCCGCAATTGCCATTTTTCATCAAAATTCGATTTTTTTTTCTTAAAATCCTCAATGTTGTTAACGAAATTATAAAAAAAAAAAGAATCGATCGAAACTGCGAGATGTAATAATGGATTTTGATGAACCAGAACGCCTGCCGGACAAACAATGATAGTGAATGGCTCGCCAGGAGTGCGATTGTACTCGACACCTATTTCGGAGGAGAGTCCGCAGACGACGCAGCAACAACCAACGTCAGGAGCGCAGCCGGTTCACTATAACAATACTTCTTTAATATCCCCGAGAGGAAAACCACCGCGTTATCGAAGTATGTTCAGCAATTCGATGAGCCCATTGACTCCTAGTTTTGGCATTCTTCCCCTGGATTCCAACAGTCCCGAGCCGCCGAATCTGCCATCGCACGTCTCGATCAACGAGGGCAGCGACCTCAAGAGCCTCGCCAAACGAGTCTGTAGCCTCAGGGCACACGTGGGGGTGAGTCTCTTTAATCTTTTAATCTTTTCGATTAATGGAAATTGCATTAATTTCGTGAAACGAAAAAAAAAAAAAAAAAACGTTTGGTTCATCGGTTTATCTTGATTTTTAACTTTTTCGTGTGCCTTTAATTACTGACGCGTTCTCGCAGCAGTTGATGTCGAGAAAAGAAACGCCGCTCCAGCAGGGCAAGCCAGTTTTCTCACAATCTGGCAATACGAGCAATACTGCCAATATTGTTACGGTAACACCAACAACGCCGACACCAACAGCTCCGACTCTTCAGGGACCTAATGTCAGACGTTCCTCGAGACTCTTCAGTCACAGTTATTCAGTAAAGGTAAAAAATGGTCGAAATCATAATTCTTATGCTCGGTCTGTTTCGATTATTAAGAGATAGAGGCTCGGGGGCGAGTATTAACCCTCCGTGGATCATATGGGTCTTTGGGACCCACGCGACAAATTTTTATCGAAAATCTTGTTTTTTAAAACGTTTTATTTTGCAATAAAACAAATGAAACGACTATAAAAACTGGAAAACCTTAAAGTAGAATCAATGGAGAGTATTGCAGAATTTTTTCAGATTTTTTTCTCTCCAAATACGCGAGATACAAGTGGCAGGACTCGTACGGGTCTTTTTGACCCAAGCGACAACCTTTTTTTCGAAACTCTTGTTTTTTAAAACGTTTTATTTTGCAATAAAACAAATGCGACGACTATAAAAACTGGGAAACCTTAAAGTAGAATCAATGGAGAGTATTGCAGAATTTTTTCAGATTTTTTTCTCTCCAAATACGCGAGATACAAGTGGCAGGACGAAAAGGATCCATATGGTTCGTGATGCCATGAAAAATCGTATGATCTGCAGAGGGTTAAAAATCATTTCATACGCGAAATTCGAATTTTCAACGAATTTAAATGATCCCCCCACTGGTCCTTGTTTAAAGAAAATATTGCTCATAAGGAATTATGTATTTTTCTGGTTGTCATACACAGGAGAACAACAAATCGCCAAATCGCAACAAATTCGTAACCCCAAAGTCACCGTCGCGCAAGACCAAAGCTCGTCTCTCAAAGACTAATTTAAATAAGGCTAATTTCAATGAATTGAACGAGAGAAATCGGAGTGAGAAAGAGAAGAGCGAGACTATAACTTCAGAAAAAATGGTGGCCGCTACGAATGCCCTGAATCACAGTAACGCGTCGCATTGTGCGTTGATCCTACAGAAGCAATGTGCCGGTAAGTTTGCCCCAAGTTCAACGATGAAAAATAATTAAAATCCAACGCCCCGTTGACAAATTCTTTCCGCGAGGATGAAAAAAAAAAGTAAATTTGTCTTGCAGAGGGCTTGATGTCGCTGCTCCGAGAGCTGGGTCTCGCGTATCAGCATCTGAGCCAATTCAACTGCAGCCAGGCAGTAGAAATCTTGAATATTTTGCCAGCTCGTCATTACAACACGAGCTGGGTATTGTCTATGTTGGCACGAGCGCATTTCGAGATGAACGATTACAAAAAATCGTCGAGTTACTTTAGCCAAGTGCGACAATTGGAACCGCAGCGTACAGAGTTGATGGAAATGTACAGTACAGTCCTGTGGCATTTGCACGCGGAAGTTCAATTGTCAACGCTCGCTCAAGAGCTTGTCTCGGAAGATCGCGACACTCCGGCGGCGTGGTGCGCGACAGGAAATTTATTTTCCGCTCAGACCGAGCACGAAACTGCGATCAAATTTTTCCAACGAGCCATTCAAGTAGATCCGAATTTTCCGTACGCCTATACGTTGCTCGGTCACGAGTACGTTCTCACCGAAGAATTGGACAAAGCCATAACAGCTTTTAGGAACGCCATACGATTGGATCCTCGACATTACAACGCTTGGTTCGGCCTGGGAACGATATTTTTCAAACAGGAACAATACAGCCTCGCCGAGTTGCATTTCAAACGTGCACTGCAAATAAATCCCCTCAACTCGGCGATCATGTGCCACATCGGCGTCGTCCAACACGCCCTCAAAAAAACCGATCAAGCTCTCAGAACTTTGGACACCGCCATCTCCAACGACCCCGACAATACACTCTGCAAATTCCATCGTGCCAGTATTAATTTCTCCATTGGACGACACTACGAGGCACTCAGAGAGTTTGAAGAATTGAAGAGCATCGCTCCCAAAGAGTCTCTAGTCTATTATTCCATAGGAAAGGTAAATTCCCTCGTACCAATAACATTTTAAATTAACGAGGTTGGCTACATACGACAATATCATAAGAATTTCATCAAATTTGGTGAAAACATTTTTTAACATCAAATATGATGACACCATTTTTTTCGATTTTTTCGTCTACATAGTTGTCGAACAATTGGAGCTTACAATATGCAAAACCTGCAAAAAATATGCAATCTGGATGCTATGCTTATGCATGTAAACTCTAGTGTTGAATAACTCGAAAACTATGTAGAAGAAAAATCTTAAAAAATTTGTATTTTCATATTTAATACTAAAGAATATACTCAGCAAATTTCATTAAATTCTAATAATTTCGAATTTTCCTATGCTTTTAACATGGCTACATGCGACAATATGATAAGAATTTAATAAAATTTGGTGATAACATTCTTTAACATCAAATACGATGACACAATCTTTTTCAAATTTTTCGTCTACATAGTTGTCGAATAATTGAAGTTTACAATATTCAAAAGATATATCTATATATATCTGAATACTATGCTTATTTATGTAAACTCTAGTGTTGAATTATTAGAAAACTATGTAGAAGAAAAATCTTAAAAAGTTTGTATATTCGTATTTAGTACTAAAGAATATACTCAGCAAATTTCATTAAATTCTAATCATTTCGAATTTTCCTATGCCCTTAACATGGCAACATTGTTGTGTGTAGCCACCCTCCTTAAGGTGAAGGAGCAGTCGCTTTCTCGCCACGTGAGTGCGAGAGAGATAGCTGCAATTTTCGAAATTGAATATTTTCGATAGGGTTTCACCAATTAAAAGAAGCCCCTGTCAGCGGATTTTTGCCATCGTCCCGCGTCCGCTGACAGAGCCTTTTTCTGATTAATCAAACGACAACGGAGAATTTTCATTTCGAAAATTCAAGGTGACTGCTCCATCACCTCAAGGTGCTCTATCACTTGCTCGGTCGGTAAAAATTCCCCTGCACGTTTTACTTGGAGGGACTGAATATTTCGAGAAAAATATTAGTCACACGTTGTTCCCATTTCACCAGAGAAGAAGTTGTAACTTTTCTTTTTCTCAAAATATGAAGGGTCTCTGAGAAAAACGTGCATCTACTTTTTGGTTATCTCTCTCGCACTCACGCGACTGCTAGATCACCTTTTGAACCCTCCGAGTGCACACCGCCTATAAGTGAATCTTGGGTCAATCTAACCCAAGGCCAAATCGTTAAAACCGTGTCGGAAATATTCCATTTCGAAAATTGCAGCTATCTCTCTCGCACTCACATTGCGAGAAAGCAACTGCTCCATTACCTGATTTAATTTTGGGAAATTCTGGATTAAATTCTAAATGGTAATTCTAAAAGCGACGGTGTTACCTTAAGCCTCAATTCTCCCAGTGCGTTTATTTTCATTTTCTCCATTTTTTCCAACGTTTTTGCTGATTCCTCGGGTTTTTTGTTATCCGCATCGTTTGCAGGTTCACAAGAAACTGGGCAACACTCATCTTGCCCTGATGTACTTCAGTTGGGCCACAGATTTGGATCCGAAGGGGGTAAACAGTCAAATAAAAGAGGCGATTTTGAGTCCTGGCCAAGGCGACGACGAGGTCCCGACGATTCAATCACGTGAGTTGAAAAAAAAAAAAACAAAAAAATTGTCAAAAATTTGTTTGTGTTGATAAAAAATGGAATATTCGGGGAAAACCGAGGAAATGGCATGAGAAAATGGGAAATTTATTTTGGCAGCTGATCCGCAGCCGCAAAACAGTTCGACCGAGCAGGACGGCGAGGTAAGCGGAGAGGGGAGCGGCGAGGGTAGCGTATTGGCGAGAAACGTGACGATCGAGGCGCACGCCGACGACAGCGACGACAGTTTATGAACGCCGAAGTGTGCCGCGATGAAGAACGAGACTGCTCGACATTCGTGCGGTGTCTCGTGCTACAGAAGAATATATTATTTATATATATATATAAAAGTAAAAACAAAAGAAAACGAAAGGAAAAGGAAAAAAACACCAGAATCGAAAGAGTGAGAGAGAAAAAGGGAACTAGAGAACGAAAAGGAAAAAGGGGCGACGTGGAAGCACACCGAGCGCGCAAAAAGTAACGAAAATATTGGCCATATATTTTCCAAAGAGAACAAAAAGCGCTTCGATCTTTCCATGAAAAAAAAAAAAGCATTTTTTTAAACACTCGCGTTTCTCTTTTATTTCTCAATTGAATTGTTTTTGTCTCTATATTCGATTTTCTCGCGGTTCGTCGTCGAATATTCATCAGTCAGCCGAGAGGTTTCTAGAGAGAGAAAAAAATTGTGGGTATCGCCGCAGGGCGATTGATTAATCTCGTGATTATTAAGGAGGTTGGCTACATACGACAATATGATAAGAATTTCATAAAATTTGGTGATAACATTCTTTAGCATCAAATTCGATGACACCATTTTTTTCACATTTTTCCTCTACATTGTTGTCGAATAATTGGAGTTTACAATATGCAAAAGATACATCTATATATATCTGAACCCTATGCTTATGCATGTAAACTCTAGGGTTGAATAATTCGAAAACTATGTAGAAGAAAAATCTTAAAAAATTTGTATTTTCATATTTAATCCTCAAGAATATGCTCATCAAATTTCATTAAATTCTAATCATCTCGAATTTTCCTATGCTTGTAATATGGCCCCATGCGACAATATGATAAGAATTTCATAAAATTTGGTGATAACATTCTTTAGCATAAAATACGATGACACAATTTTTTTCAAATTTTTCCTCTACATTGTTGTCGAATAATTGGAGTTTACAATATGCAAAAGATATATCTATATATATCTGAATCCTATGCTTATGCATGAAAACTGTAGGTTTGAATAACTCGAAAACTATGTAGAAGAAAAATCTTGAAAAATTTGTATTTTCATATTTAATACTAAAGAATATGCTCACCAAATTTTATTAAATTCTAATAATTTCGAATTTTCCTATGCTTTTAACATGGCAACATTGTTGTGTGTAGCTAAGCTCCCTAATTAGATAGATAGACATTAATTTAGTTTAGAAATACGTGGAGACGGAGCCCGAGCCAGAAGCACGAGGAATCGACGCTGCTGAACTTTTGTGTAAATGTGAATTATTATTTTTAGTATTATTATTATTGTATTTAATATTATTAGGATCGAAGCGATCGCTGGAGGGTTTTGGCCTGGCCAATCGCCCCGGAAAGATCGTGTGCAATTAACCGAGCAGCTTCGCGAGAGACCCACCTAAAACCGACATTTTCACCAACGCAATCGAACGTTTTGTTTTCCCAATTCTCCCGCGTCGCAGCTTACGATATCGCCGATAAGAGTCTCTCTGTTCCAAGGACACGAGCATTGCGTATTATACGCGTATAACTATATCCTTCCCCCCCCCCCCTCCCCCTCCTCCAACAACGATAGATTATTTAATGGAAAAACGAAAAAAATCACAAAAAAAAAATAAGGAGCAAAAGGCAAGAAACGATACGAAAAATAAAACAAAAAGATGAATATGAAGATCGAGTTGGATTCTTTCATTCCCGTTGCTCTTACGGTCTTTGCAGATTTTTTTTTTTTTTTTAGATTTTTTTTCCAAGGCCCATTTATCCGCCATTTTGAATAAGAAAAAAATTTTGAAAGTGCGTAAACGAGCTTGAAATTCCGAGTCAAAAACTCGCTTCTCCAGCTTCCCTGAAAATTTACCTCACCGCGATGCTCATGAGCGTCTCCAATCTCGGAATCAAACGGCAGCAGCGAAAAAACGTTGATAATCGAAAAAGCCTCGATTTTTGTAATTTTTAACATCTTTCCGCCATTTTTTGGAGAATAAATTTGCAAAAGTGCAAAAACGAGCTTGAAATTCCAAATTAAAAATTCGCTCCGCAGCTTTGCTGACAATTTGCCTCGACACGATTCTCATCGGCGTTTCTAGCTTCGGAATCAAACGACAGCAGCCAAGAAACGTTGGAAAATGATAAGATTTTTGCAATTCAAAATTTTTCCATCGATTTTTTCGTTGGGCTGGATCAGCCGTCGGTATATATGCGCGTAGTACAAATATTTGGCTCGAGCGTCGTTTCGTGATTATTTTTCTCGTGATAACGTTCATAAAGAAGTCACAATAATGACTGCACGCTGACGAAAACATTCCAAGAGCTTCGCGGTCGCTGCCACGACACGTTCGAGTTTTCTGTTTTCATTTTTTTTCTATTTTCTTTAAAGAAATGGTCGATTTTGTGGAAACTGGTGAGTCTTCGGGATTCTTAGGCTTTGGGTCGATACATTATTGTAAACGAGAAATTTTCTGTTGATGGATAATCAGTGCTCGGGCGAACGAAACTCACGCAACTTGGTAGAACTTTGACCCACGAACACTTGGCTCTCGATTTTGACAAGTTTTACGTGGCTCCACCGAAACAACTCGCGAGTTATTTTGGCGATGGGATAACTCTCACGAATGTTGGTTTCCACAAGCAATATCCGTGAGTGAAAAAATTCAATTTTCCTGTTAATTTCGTCAACACTAATAACTTCGATTGAATTTGTTGTTTTTATTATTTTCTATCGCGATTGGTGGCTCGAGCAGTTACAGCAACGTTTACAATGTCAAGTTCAACGACGAGGATGCCCACGTTGCGGTCCTCGAGGACGTTAAACTGTACAAAAAATTCGGCGGGGGTACGATCGTTGAGAATACGAGCCACGGTCTCAAGCGCGATATTCCGTTGATGAAACGCATCAGCCAAGAGTCCGGAGTTCATGTTATTGTTGGCACCGGTATGACACGTACTTTCGCTTTTTTTACACGCAGAAATAAAAAGTTGGGCCGGAATTTTTAGAGCAGAGTGGAAGCAGGAGAATTCGCGCTCTGAAAATTCTCCATTTATTTTTTTTTCCGTTTTTTTCCGAAATAAAACAAATGCAACGATTTAAAAATTATAAAACCTCAAAGTAGATTCGATGGAGAGTATTCCAGAATTTTTCCAGATTTTTTTCTCTCGAAATACGTGAGATATAAGTGACAGGACTCGTATGGGTCTTTTTGACCCAAGAGACAAAGTTTTTTTCGAAAATTTTGTTTTTTAAAACGTTTTATTCCGAAATAAAACAACTGCAAGGATTTAAAAACTATAAAACCTCAAAGTAGATTCAATGGAGAGCATTCCAGATTTTTTTCAGATTTTTTCTCTCGAAATACATGAGATATGAGTGGCAGGACGAAAAGGACCCATATGATTCGGGGTTCCGTAAAAAATCATATGATCCGTGGAGAGTTTTAAAAAAAGAACAAATTCCCGATAACATTTGCTTATTCAATTATTCACCCAGGTCACTATGTAGCCGTGACTCAAACAGACGATATTATTGTCAACTTGACCGAAGAAAAGATGCACGACTTGATGGTGAAAGAAGTGACGATCGGTTGCGAAGAGTATCCGTCCGTGAAGGCTGGAATTGTTGGCGAAGTAGGCAGCAGCTGGCCGATCCATGGTAAGAGAGAAAACGAAAAATAGCTCGTGGCTTGCTGAGCCTAAAAGTTTTGCGTAAATTTCGCAGAGTTCGAAAAAAAGGCTATTCGCGCGACTGCGCAAGTGCAAGCTCGAATAGACGCTCCGGTGACTTTCCATCCAGGAAGAAACAGCGAAGCTCCGTTTGAGATTCTTAGAATTTATCTCGAGGCTGGTGGCGCTGCGAAAAGAGCAATAATGTCGCATCTCGATCGTAAGAAATCCTGATTGAACGGACTTATTTAACGTTTATTCAATGTAAAATTTAATTTTAATTATTGAAAATTGAAAAAAAAATGGACTCGCTCCCTTAGGGACGTTGCTGAAGGATGAAGAACTTTTGGAATTTGCTAAAATCGGTTGCTACTGTCAATTCGATCTTTTCGGAACCGAATGCTCGTATTATCAGCTCGATGAGCGGACCGATATGCCGTCGGACGCTCAGAGAATTTACGCTCTCAAGTTGCTCAAGGAGGAAGGTCATCTGGAGCAATTGCTCATGAGCCACGACATCCACACGAAGCACAGACTGGTGAACTTTGGTGGACACGGTTACGCTCACATAATTAACAACGTGCTGCCAAAAATGAGACTGAAAGGATTTAGGGAGAGTGATATCGACAAAATGACGGTCGATAATCCCCGCGAATGGCTCACGCGTCGATGCGACGTGTCCGAGTCTTGAAAATCATTTTTCAAGGTCATTTCAATAAAGAAGATTTGAAGCTCTATACTGGACTCAATTTCAGAGATAGAGAAGACTTGTCGAATACTTTTTTTTAGGAAATTTGATGCTCTACCAAATCGTTCCTTTGCATTTTCGCTCTATCTCTGACCGTTATCGCGTTATAAGCGTTACGACGAAACTTTGTCGACTCGAGTGTAAAACGACTCTTAGGAACTAAACTATGGGAAAGAGAAAAAAGTTGCCCAATACTTTTTCGTTGGAAATTGAATTCTCCGCCAAATTGGTCTTATGCATTTTTGCTCCTACTCTCACCGTTTGCACGCTACGAGCGGCGAAAGTGCCGGACTTGATGAACTTGAATAATTAATAACTCATCAGACCGCGCGGAGGGGTCGGATCGACAAGAGCCATTGGGCTTTTCGAGGTGAATTTCGGTGCTGAACTTCGGCTTACATTATTCACCATTTAACCTCGTACTTTCTGGCTATATAATTGCATTTTTTCCTTCTATATCGAAATAAACTTGCGCTGCGCGATGGACAAGTTTTCCACCGAATATCGTGTGACTCGCGCAACAATTCCGTGTTGGGGAGGAGACCAGACCGACCAGACCGAGAAACGGTGAGTTTGTGAGTGGGATCGACTATCGGGCGTGGTGGGGTTCTCCCGTATATTCTCGATATTAGTACTTGGACAAAAACCGAGTTTATATATATGTTTAAACATATACAGGCGATTCCATCGAAAAAAGCGACAAGGGCATACCCATATAGTCGTCCCGAATTTTTTTTAATCATAAAAAATGTCAAAATTCTTCGAGAATCGAAAAAGTCATTCGGAACATTTAGTCAAACGAATTCTGTCTTGTCAGGACATGAGATTATTCCATATCGAAGATAAAAAGCAACTTTGAACGTTTATTTCGAACGCGACTGGACAAAATTTCAACAAAATTCCGAAAGCTCCCTCATGGGATCCCCCACCCGAACGAAAATGTAGCTCCCGCCAAAATTTCCGGTTTCTTCATAGTCGCGATCGACGAAAAAAACTGAAAAAATGTCAAAAGTTTCGAAGGAAAATGAAAAAAGGTGGAAAATGGCGATTTCTCATTAAGTTCCCCATAGAGCGAAGGTAGAGGTGGTATATGGGATGTATATATATGTATGAGATCGGGGCAGCTGCGCCGAGGCAGAGAATCCGGAGAGTACGAGTCGCGACGACAGCGACGACGGGGTTGGCCCCGCAGAAAGCACGGAGTCACGGAGCGAGAGTGGAGACTCGAGTGAGTGTTTTTTAGCGCGTGTGTGTACGGATTATCCCTTTATATATTCGGTGTGTATATTCCGTTCACGAGATCGCGAATCTCTGCTCAGTTTATCCGCGAACAGAGAGAGACTGAACTTGGTGTATACGCGACGTTTTCCTTTATTTCCTTCGATCTCAATGTTTATCATTTCTTTCGGTTCTTTGCAAGAGATTTCGAGGGAGAAGTGAAGGAGGACGAGTGTCCTTTTGTCCTCTGGCATAAAACACACACATATATATGTTTATTTGTGTTTTTCTGTATAGTTCGGGGCAAAAATAATAATAAAAAGTCTCGGCACGATGGACCATCGTCGATACAAGGCGGGGTGAAGCATAATACGAGAGAGTCACGACTTTGTTTCAGCGTGAGTGCCTCCAGTTGTGTACGATTATTCTTGTTGTTATTATCATTATTATTTATCGATGGGAGTGCGATGTTTGTGCTACGTGTCGCGTGAGGAAAGATTGATTGATCTCTATCGATAATTTATTGATGCCACGCTGCGTGGACGATGAAAAAATGAATTTCGAGTCAAAACTTAAGGAGGTTCGCTACACACAACAATGCTGCCATGTTAAAAGGATAGGAAAATTCGAAATGATTAGAATTTAATGAAATTTTGTGAGCATATTCTTCCGTATTAAAAATGAATATACACTTTTTTTAAGATTTTTATTCTACATAGTTTTCGAGTTGTTCAACACTAGAGTTTGCATGCATAAGCATAGGATTCAGATATATAGGGTAAAACACCCGATAGTCAGCCAGAAACCAATAGTCGGCCTTACATGAGTGCGAAGAGTGGAAAATATATCTTTCGTACTCTTCCCACTCATACAAAGAATAGGCAGAGGCCGACTACAGGTTTCTGGCTGAGTACTGGGTGGTTTACCCTATAGCTGTATCTTTTGCATATTGTAAACTCCAATTATTCGACAACTATGTAACCGAAAAATTTGAAAAAAATTGTGCCATCGTATTTGATGCTAAAGAATGTTATCAGCAAATTTGATTAAATTCTTATCACATTGTCGCATGTTAAAAGCGTAGGAAAATTCGAAATGATTAGAATTTAATGAAATTTGGTGAGCATATTCTTTAGTATTAAATGTGAATGTACACATTTTTTAAGATTTTTCTTCTACATAGTTTTCGAGTTATTCAACACTAGAGTTTACATGCATAAGCATAGGGTTCAGATATATATAGATATATCGTTTGCATATTGTAAACTCCAATTATTCGACAACTATGTAGACGAAAAATTTGAAAAAAATTGTGTCATCGTATTTGATGCTAAAGAATGTTATCACAAAATTTTATTGAATTCTTATCATGTTGTCGTTTGTAGCCAAGCTCCTTATTAACGACGAGGACGCGAGAGCTGTAGTAGAAAAATTAGGATTAAATAAGGCGCGAGAAGGAGCGATGATTACCACGGAAAATGGATTATACGCGGAGAACTGCACGCTTGTGTGCGATCGTGCGTCGTTATCGTAAACGCTTTTTTCTCTCCTCACTTAATTTTTCTATGATTTATCTCGCTCGCGCTCAATTCTCGGCTGAACCGGGCCCTCGCAGCCGGGTTTTCCGGGCTCAGTGGCCTCTGGGGTGTCTCGTGCAACGTCAGCAGGTTTATTACCATCGGAATATTTATACGTGCATTAGATTTTTCTCGCGCTTACGCCGATCCTCGCGTAGGACGGGGCGCGACTTGATCAATTTCTGGGAAACGGATTTAACCGTACAGTCACGTCATCCAGTCTTTTTTTCTGCAAATCTGCAATACCATTTTTTTTACCGTTCCCATTTTTTTTTGTTCCTCTCTTCTTTTTCCCAGTTTTTGGACTTTCGAGCCTCGCTTTTCTCTTTACCATTCCAACGAGCTTTTGTCTCGGAAATCGCAACATTAATTATTTTCGTGTGGCCGAGAATACCTGCTCTGGAGGGGGAAAAAATTCGTGCGCGATCTGTGTGAGCCGCGAACTTGGACGCGATGAGAAGACAGAGAGGGAGAGCGAGGTCAGGGGGTTTGTGGGGTGTTGGCAAACTGTCTGCTATGCTCTCCTACGCTCTGGAGGTCGCGTGTGGACTTTTGACTTTTACGTTTTATACCTTTCCTCGTACCGAGAGAAATCGACGTTTCCTGAGTCAAAATTTTCGATCTTTTCGCTTTTTCCACACCTCGAAATTCATCAAATGTCATTCCTCCATTCTGCAGCTTGGCATTTTTTATTGGTAGTTTGTTCGTGACTGGTTGATTTGGCTGATGGACGAAAATGGCAGAGATTCGATGAATCTTCAACGCCATTAATATTTCGAAAAGTATTTTCACACTGGAAAGAAAATTTTGTTTTGTTCAACTATACGTTTTTTTGAAAAATGACAAAAATGTTGTCATTGCAGTAAGAAAAATATTCTAGAAAGTCTCTTCGAGAAGCAAATTTTTGTCATTCCAATCGTAAATTTGATTGACTGTCCCGTTAGAAATCTGTAATATTGTTAAAATAATGAAAATTTTGAAATTATCAAAAAATATTTAGTTTACGGTTTTGAACAAAATATCGACGTTTTTTGACAAAATTTCATTTTCAGTGCAGTCGAATCTCTAGATGGCGATTGGCTCGATTTATTCAACAACAAAAAATGGAAAAAATTTATTTTCCCACATTTTTACGATACGAAAATTTTCCAGCGTAATTACGAGGCAAAAAATGGCTGGATCCTAGGTCCAGGCTGGAGGTGTGGAAAAAACGTTTACAGAGACAGTATCGAGAAAAAAATGATTTTCAAAATGATGGATGAATCGTCGCAGAGTTGAAATTCGGGACGAAAATCGAAAACGTTTAGTTATTGGTTGTTTGTGAAAGAGCCACTACCGCGGAACGATGTGAGTCGAAGAAAAAAAGGTTTACATTGTAGTTTGGTCGCGAGAGGTTTTTCTATAGCGGGGCGTCGATGTGATTGACCTGAAAACACGTATAGGCATGCGAGCAGGGTATGGACGACATTTTCATGATTCATTATGGTCGCGATGGTTTAAGGAGGTTGGCTACACACAAAAATGTTGAAAAGCATAGGAAAATTCGAAATGATTAAAATTTAAGGTATTACTATCACGAAACGAGTTTATTAAGGGTTTTTTCAAAATTTGGTATAAACGTTCTTGGCACCAAAACTAGCAGTTTTCTTCTATGAAGAAAAATTTTCTGACGTTTAGAATTTGAGATATTTCATTTCCAATTTGTTTATTTTTCCCATCTAAACGCGCATGTAAATTCAAGTCACGTTTCGTTAAAAAGTTGCAAGAAAAAAAAACAAAAGAAACGCGACTCCAATTTACACGCGTTTAGATGGAAAAAGTAAAAAATTGTAAATATCTCGAAATTCTAAACGTCAGAAGATTTTTCTTCACAGGAGAAAACTGACGATGCTGAAGTTCGCATCGTTGGAATGCAACGAAAACTGATTATTTTTTATAGCATCGCCCAAAATTTTCATACAGTATTTGTCAACGATAATGGGACAATCTTCTTTGCCATTGGAAAACTGAATTTATTAGAAAAATTAGAAGGATCGCATTAATTATCAAAATAATGAAAAAAAAATGGATTTTTCGTTGTATTCCAACGATGCAAACTTCAGTAACATGAAAACTGTTAGTTTTGGTGTCCAGAACGTTTATACGAAATTTTGAAAGAACCCTAAATAAAGTTGGTTTGTGATAGTAATACGTTAATAAAATTTGGTGAGTATATTCTTTAGTATTAAATATGAATATAGAAATTTTTTAAGATTTTTTTTCTACATAGTTTTCGAGCAATTAAACACTAGAGTTTCCATGCATAAGCATAGCATTCAGATATATATAGATATATTTTTTGCATGTTGTAAACTCCAATTATTCGACAACTGTGTAAACGAAAAATTTGAAAAAAATGATGTCATCGTATTTGATGCTGAAGAACGTCATCACCAAATTTGATTAAATTGTTATCATATTGTCGTATGTAGCCAACCTCTTTAATGCGCCGCGTTGAGCCGGATCGAAAGCGAGAAGAGTGTAGAAAATGGGCGAGAGGTTGCCCGCGAGCTTGCACGCAATTTCGGTAGTGATTCTCGCTCGCCTCTCTCTCTCTCTCTCGCTCTTTCATTCCTCGGTGAATTTATAGCGGTCGCTGCGGACGCGTGCAAGTTACATCGAATCGTAAATGCTCGCCGCTCACCGACACGGACGTACACGCATAAAAGAAGAAACTTTCGATCGGCTCTTCTATATAAATACATGTGCCAGAGGTTCCTAGTTCCTATGGGCAGTGCATGCATGTAGAGCAACCAGCAGCTAGTCGGCGTGTCAGTCCGCGTGTGCCTTTTCGTATAAAAACCGTAGAAACATCACGTATTCGCGTTCGTGCCTCTCCGAGTTCTTTGCTCTTTTAGATCGCGTACGAATGAGGCGCAGCAACAGCAGTTCCGAGTATCGAATAGAACGGAAACACGGAAAAAGCGATATTACGGAATTTTGACGTTTTTTTTTTTTAGCTAGTTTCCCACGGACTCTTGAGGGATCGCATATACTCGTTGGCACGCTGCTGGGGTTTTTCGTAGAGCGACAGAAAATTCGTTGTAAAAAACGAAATCTTGATATTATTGCTCAATTTTTTTTTTTAGGGTCCTTCACCATCAAAGGGCCCTCCGCGGATCATATGATTTTTTATAACACCCCGGATCATATGGATCCTTTTCGGCCTGCCAGTTATATCTCATATTTATTTCGATCGAGAGAAAAAAAATCTGAAAAAATTCTGGAATACTCTCCGTTGATTCTACTGTAACCCTTACTTGCCACCTTGGGGTACAAACTAGGCCTTTTAAGGAAAATTGTCATTTTTCCACTTTTGTTGGTTTTAGCATTTTTTTTTAGTGTGCTTGAATTTCATTTTTGGCTATATAAAGTAAACAATCTTTTAAAAAAAGCTTTCAATATGTCCTACAACAATTTTCAAGTCGAAATATTCAGTAGTTCATTTTTTATAACAATTTTTGTCACTGGGGTACAAATCTACCCCATGGTGGCAAGTACGTAATTCTACAGAGGTGTGGCAAGTAAGAGTTGAGGTTTCATAGTTTCTATAGTCGTTGCATTTGTTTTATTGCAAAATAAAACGTTGTAAAAGACAAGATTTTCGAAAAAAAGTTGTCGCTTGGGTCAAAAAGACCCGTACGAGTCCTGCCACTTGTATCTCGCGTATTTGGGGAGAAAAAAATCGGAAAAAATTCTGCAATACTCTCCATTGATCCTACTTTAAAGTTTTCCCAGTTTTATAGTCGTTGCATTTGTTTTATTGCAAAATAAAACGTTTTAAAGAAGAAGATTTAAAAAAAAAAACGTTGTCGGTTGGGTCAAAAAGACCCATACGAGTCCTGCCATTTATATCTCACGTATTTGGAGAGAAAAAATCTGTCTTTCATAGTTTTCATAGTTGTTGCATTTGTTTCATTTCAAAATAGAACGTATGAAAGAAATTTAAAAAATATAAAATATTTAAGAAAGAACGTGAGAAGTTTTGTCAATAACTAGTTAATGAGCGAAGGATCATCCGTTTCTTCATTCCTTGAGGGAAAGAAGCTCGAAAGAGAAGATAAAGAACTTGCGGGAATATTGAGATTACCGTCAGGTTGTTCGACCAGGCGGGATAAAGATTTTCCTGTTGGGAAGAAATCCTTGGAGACACGAGCTTACGGAAAATTGGATCGATGCACGAAACATTGTCGAACAGCCAGAAAAACGTTGCTGCGTTTCCAAGAGCTTTGAGGAGGCTCAAAAATATTTGATGTGATTCTAGGAGATTGGGATCCGTGTTCAGAGCGCGAGGTAGTGGCACCGATAGATGTGCTCGGTGAAAATGGAACACGTTCGATGTGTGCATCATAGCGATGGAGAAGCAAGCTCGCAGCGCGATGAGACACCGGCTTTTCATCCAACTCGTCCATCCACCGTTGCGAGCATAGCCGCGGCGATCAGGAGATTGATTGGGAAATGGTAGAGAGGAAAAATGAATAGCCGAGAGAGAGAGTTTCTGACTTTGCGACTTCCAGGACCATCCATCAATCGCAAAGCACGTGTTTCTTTTGATTAAATACTCCAGCAAAGCTCCCGGAAGCATTAAACAGATCGGCATGAAATTTCAATAACCAATTGAGTCATGAGCCCATTTCGGATCCTCCAGAAATACCAGTCAACGGTCTTTCTCTTAGAATACGAAAAGGCACATGTGCCACTTAACCGCAAGAGAGCCAGGAGCTTCGATTCAACGACGTGCAGCGAGAAGAACGATGAAGATGATATATTCGGTGTCGAGAGCCCGCGAGGCTGAACCACCCTCTTCCTCGTTTCCCGGTCGCCAGCGATTTCGTACTTGGTACGGGCACACTCAAGGCACACTCGACCAGCGACTCAGAAAAGACATGTACATACGAGGAGAGCTGGAAGGAAGAAAGAAAAAGGCCCGAAGGGTCGTGATAACCCAAATCGACCAACGACCAAGTGTATGGCTGAGAAATGGAGAGAGAGAAAAGTGGAATCGATGGTGCAACGAGGATGAATAAGACGAGAGTCATTTGTAAGGAGGAAAAAAGCTTTAATTCATGTAAAAACGTTGGAGCTGCTCCACGGTATCGGGTGCTCGTGTCCATGAAAATGAGACCGGAAGCCATCAACCAAAGTAGACCCTACGAGAGCATTCACTTTTTCTCTCGGCTCTTATTTGCAGAGGCTAAAAAAGTTGGCTTTTTCACCCGCTGCTAAACCGGAACCGGCGGAGCGCGTTCAAAACTCCTGTGACCGGAAGTTGCAATTTGCGAAAGACCGCGGGAATATCGATGGACTTTCTCTTTGCCATATTCTTGCCTTTCCCCTCTTTCATCAAGTTTCCCGCTCCTGCTTCAACATTCTCCACCTCTTGCCCAACGTTTCTCGTTTGTTCTTTCGCTCTGTTTATCGCAACTGTCCAATGTGATGTGGACTGCTTTGCCACGTGTAGCTGTTTCCCGAAAGAGAATGATATTGGGAAATAAAATGGTTTCCTTGTCAAAGGAACAAGCACCGCGTCCAAATAATTAAAACGGTATTTATCGATGAATCGTTCCGAGCCTCCAGCCTGAAACTGAACCTGAAAGAACTCCCGACGAATTTCTAATTGGCATTCAGTTGTTTCGTAGACGCCATCGCGTCGAGCCTGCGATTGACCGAAGCCATTGACCGGAAGAGTGCAACGAATAACAGCTTCTCGACCGATAAGATAATATTTTCCAACATCCATCAACTCTTGCCGGATCATATTGCACTTTTTCGACTCAAGCGACAACTTTTTTTTTGGTAAATCTTATTTTTAAAACGTTTCATTTCAAAATAAAACAAATGCGACGACTATAACAACTTCGGGACCTCAGAGTAGAATCAGTGGAGAGGATTCCGCAATTTTTTCTCTCCAAATACGTGAGGCGAGAATAATCCACGTAAGTTGAAGCGCGAACAGGACCCATATGATCTGGCGTGCTATATAAAATCATATGATCCGCGGAGGGTTAATCACAGTACTCCCTCGTCCTTCGAGCAATCTGATAAGAACAATATATGAAGAATTGTATATGAAAATAGCTGAGAAAACTAATAAACAATCAATCAATCAATCAATCAATCTCAAAGTGGACTCTCTGGAGAATGTTCCCAACGAAGAAACATTCTCCAAGTGGATGAGTAAGTCTAGTTCAGGTCCAGCAAACGAGGCCTCGAGCCTGTGGTTGGCGACTGAGATCCTCAGAGCTTGATCGTCCCATCAACGGATTTAAAGTTCACGAACAATATGTAAAGAATTGGGTATGAAAATAGCTGAGAAAACTAATAAACAATCAATCAATGTCAAAGTGGACTCTTTGGAGAATGTTCCCAACGAAGAAACATCCTCCAAGTGGATGAGTGAGTCTAGTTCAGGTCCAGCAAACGAGGCCTCGAGCCCGTGGTTGGCGACTGAGATCCTCAGAGCTTGATGGTTCGATCAAAGGTTTGAAAGTTGAAGCCTTCAACAACGTAATACCGAGCTTTCGAGCTTGTGGGAAAGACGAAAGGTCCGGATGATTCCGCAGGGATAACGAACGAAAGAAAAATTGGCGGGAATTCTGTGCAGGAGAATAAATATCAAGGCGCGCACGTTTACCAGGATAAAATCTTTGAAATCTTAAGAATCTCGTTGCACGAAGGAAAAGAAGAGTTACCGGAGAAGGATGGCTCAACGCGTCCATTTATCCTCGACAAATTTCTAGTTGGCTACCCCGGGCCAAAGGTCACGCGGTTTCGTTGCAGCATAAAGAAAGGTAGTGAGACCGAGTTTCGTAGCTCTTGTGGAATAAAAGGCTGTTGCGGAATATTCAAGCGCTCCAAGTGCAGCCTCATTCCCTAGTCCTCTTCCGTGATCGAGCTCGCAGCAACACGCGATGGGTCGGCGTCGTGGTACAGCGCTATATTTTTTCCGTGCGATCGTTACGAGCTCCGCGTCAGACGAACGCACGTAGTCGAGGATAAAAACACGTGTTTCTTTAGCTCAACCCAACTCGAGGATTAACGAGAGCTACGCCGACAAGATTTTCCTCCCCGTGGCTATAAATAATTTATCTTTACTTTCTCAATTAAAAGAGTGATAACGGAAAGTATGAGCAATCTTCCGGTTGAGTTCTGGAGAAAAGCGTCAACCGGAAATGCCGCCATATAACGAGAGTTGAAATTGTCCTTTTCATTCTCCTCACTTTTTTTTCGGCTAAATTGTTGCTCCTCGGTGGTCGGCATGCCGCGAGTATATACTCGAAAGCCAGACACAAGTACCAGGTGGCGAGAGATGAGCAGAGAGCTTTGAGAGCTATTTCAGAATTTGTGTCAGTCGAGAATGTGTTTCTGTCCCGCCACCACCAAGAGCGGCTTCGATCTTCCCGAATCCTCGAGTTCTCCCACCTTGCCATCTTCTGCCTCCCTCTTCCCCGTAGCCAGTAAAGATTGTGACCTGAAATGACATACCAGGATTTAGGCTACAGGCGATCGATGTGGACGCGTGTAGCTGGTGGCCGGAAAAGCCTGAAAATAGTTGAAATTAAAGTGCCAAATTAGATTTGAGGTCGGCATGCCGAGAATTCCTAAACTGCTGGCTTATCGAGTCTGTGACCTCATTGGGCTCAATCACCTTGCGACGCTTTTTTCCGCTCAGATCGATACCAACGAATTCAAAGGTCATCAGCTTTGCACTTGTTAGCCTAGATCCAGAGTTTGCTCGAGTGAATGAGAGAAATTTAACAAGTTGATTGGGACGACACAGAGCAGTCTAAAAATGAATGCCCACGAATGTTATTTGAAGGAGGCCTCCTTCGAAGTATCTGGTCTGTTGAGAGAGCTACGCTGCTGCGTAGGCGTAGGAAAAAGACCCGCAGAACTTGTCGAACGCAGAGACGCGAGAAAAACGTGTGAATTAGGTTAGAAGGAAGGCAACTCGTGGAACCTGCTCAAGAGACTTTGGGTAGGAACTTGACCTTTTAAAGCTTGGAAATTGCGCCGGATATTGTTGTTTGATCAATGAGAACGGCGGATGAGCTTCCCGGCACGTCAGGGTTCAGCATAATTACATTTTTTTCACTTTTAATTCTCCATTGAGTTGGGGATTTTGTTTGAATGGAAAAATCGAGACAATTGGACGATCGGAGGGTGGCTATTCGATCGCAACGCATTTCCTATCGGATATGAAGCCAGCAGGGAGTGTCTAGACGTCTGATCAAATACGCTGGATTTTTGCACAGCAGGGTTTATATACCAGAGGCAAAAGTTTAAACTCTTGGATGAGAAACACGGTATTCCTCAAACGGCTTCCGCCCTTCTGCTTTGCCTCGTATATCTATTTCGTATGTACATATACATGGTACATAAAGTGGCGAGAATAATCCACGTGCGAAATTTCCATTCCCATGCCCATCCACCAAGCACGGGATGATCCCTTGCTATCCTGAATTCTGGATTGCATATATTGCAAAATTCTCATCTCACCGGTTCTCTATTTACGTTAACTGTAGGCTGGGGGATGTGTAAGCAATTTTTATTTGCTTCCGAGTGCCTTGGGGAAGATTCTAAGCGTCGTATTATTTACGGACAGGCCCCTGGTGTCTACAATTACGTTGCTATAGTCGTAAAGTCAAAGTATCATGATTCAGAGATAAGAGATTGATGGGAATAAAAATTATAAAGCTTTATCCTTCTGTCTCAATATATTCGAATCCCTTTTGTTTTTCGCTTTGGTGGCATTCGAGCGACGACTCGTCACTCTCGCTAACGTTCAGCAGCTAGCATCATATCCCTACCCCGGAGTGTTGGAATCGATTGAGCGCCGAGCTCTCTCCCTCGATTTCCCGATGAGGGGGTCTCTTCATCCCCGCGATATAGATATCGCCGCAGGTCGAGGGAGAACCGAGGCGAACAGATAAAAAGCGAAAGAGAAGGGCGAAAGGGAAAAAGGAATCCCCGTAATCGCACGGATCAAAACGATAATACACTCGACGGGGTTTCTCGGAGAAACGCGTAGAGAAAAAATTGTGCGGGCAACTTTGACCAGTTGCCGATAAAATCGAGAGGAAATGCTCCACAACGATTGCCACGAATTATTAACGCTTTGTTAACCGTCCGCTGATCATATCGATCTTTTTTTCTACCCAAGCCACAATTTTTTTTTTCGAAAATCTTGTTTCAAAATACTTTTTATTTAAAAATAAAAAAAATGCAACGACTATAATAACTATGAAACTTTAAAGTAGAATCCATGGAGAGTATTCTAGAATTTTTCAGATTTTTTCTCTCCAAAAACGCGAGATATAAGTGGCAGGGTCTTTTTGACCCAAGCGACAAGTTTTTATCGAGAAACTCGTTTTTTAAAAAGTTTTATTTTGCAATAAAACAAATGTAACGACTATAAAAACTGGGAAACCTTAAAGTAGAATCAATGGAGAGTATTGCAGAATTTTTTCAGATTTTTTTCTCTCCAAAAACGCGAGATACAAGTGGCAGGACTCGTACGGGTCTTTTTGACCCAAGCAACAATTTTTTATCGAAAATCTTGTTTTTTAAAAAGTTTTATTTTGCAATAGAACAAATGTAACGATTGTAAAAACTGGGAAACCTTAAAGTAGAATCAATGGAGAGTATTGCAGAATTTTTTCAGATTTTTTTCTGTCCAAAAACGCGAGATACAAGTGGCAGGACTCGTACGGGTCTTTTTGACCCAAGCGACAACTTTTTATCGAGAATGTTGTTTTATATTGAAATGAAACAAATGCAACGACTGTAGAAAGTAAGGAACCTAAAAGTATAGCTTCAATGGAGCAGAGTATTCCAGAATTTTTTCAGATTTTTTTCCCCTCCAAATACGTGTGAGAAATACGTGAGTGGCAGGACCAAAAGGACCCATATGATCCGGGGCAGCATAAAAAATCATATAATTCGTGGAGGGTTAATAATTCCGATCGAGCAGTTGGATAGAAATCGAAGCGAAGCTTTTTTCCAGTTCGACTTAAAATCGCTATTTTATACGTGCTTCCGCATATTTATTGAAATTTAATTTTTGCCTATTTTCTCGATTCAGAATATTGGCCAACGCCGATGATAAAGAGTGAGACTCACGATGGAAGAGACGAGCGGCAGCAGCAGTCGAGAAAAGTATCATCGTGCTCTGCCGGAGGAAGAAGAAGACGAGGAAGAGGGAACAGCATCAACAACGGTTTGTGCGTCAGCGTTTCACTCACGTGGCAGTCCTCCACCGCGACCACGTCGTAACGATGAAATATTTATCATTCCTGAAATTGACAACTGAAGAAACTAGCCGAATTATAAATGAGACTCTAAGGGCGTCGAGCTGATATCGTTGCTCGTATTGAACTCTTTGCTCGGGGTCATCCGGTGGTCTCGCAAGGTCGGAGCAGGAAGAGCAGCAGGTGAAAAGGCCATTCCGGGAGTACCACGTCGCAGAGAATCCCGTCGATCGACAGGTTTTTCCATCCAAAGTTGGACCTGGAGAGATGAGCGATTTACAGGCGACCCTCGAGTTCTCTCTCGAGCTTTGCAAATTTTACAATGTCGATCTTTTTCAACGCGGGTACGTTTTTATAAATATTTTTATTTTTATTATTTTTTTTTTAATCACTTACCATTTTTTGCCATTCGTTATTATTTTTATTTTTTATCCGGAAAGGTATTATCAGATCCGAACAGCCCTCAGGGTGTCCCCGAAGCTGCCAATCAAAGTGGAAGTCGACCAATTCCGAAATCGTAAGATCCCAATTAATATTTCTTCATCCTTCCATTTCTACACGGAGAGAAAATTATATGAAAAATTACTATGCCACCTGGCACCATATCGTCCTTCTGAGAAATTTTCGCAAGTACATAGTAATTTTTCATCAAAGCAAAATTGAAAGAATGTATGAAAATAACACTGTAACATTTTTTGTAAAAAACTGAAAAGTTGTGCAAATGAAACTTTTATTTATCTAGTAATTTTTCATCTGAAATTTGGACAAAAAGTGTGAAAATTTGACGAAAAATTCTCAAAATTTCCGGGATTTCTAATAGAATATTAATGAAAAATCAACAATTACTATGACACCGTAGTTCCCTGGCACCATATCGTCCTTCTGAGAAATTTTCGCAAGTACATAGTAATTTTTCATCAAAGCAAAATTGAAAGAATGTATGAAAATAACACTGTGACATTTTTTGTAAAAAACTGAAAAGTTGTGCAAATGAAACTTTTATTTATCTAGTAATTTTTCATTTGAATTTTGGACGAAAAGTGTCAAAATTTGTCAAAAAATGTCAAAATGTCGGCGATTTCTAATAGAATATTAATGAAAAATTACTGTCTTTGCTAAAATTTCTCAAAGAGATGCCATAGTAATTTAAAAAATGATTTTCTCTTCGCATTTATAAACGAATCGAGCGATGCAAATAATGGGAAAAAAATTGTTTGTTCTTAGACAAACGTTCGCTAGACACGATGGAGGCTCCGGGTACAAGCAAAAGATTTCAAATACTTTACCGAAACGAGGAAGTGACTCTTGGCACTTCGGTACTCTTTCGTGCTCATGTCCTCGTCCACGGTCACAAAATCGAGGAGGCTCTGTCACGGACTCACTTCAATCTTGGTGTCGAGCTGTGGTTCAGCGAACCAACGCAGCCTGGTAACATGGCGTGTGTTTCCTCGAGGTATGCAAAAACCTTTCCCCCTCGATTTAACCCAAAAACATGAAAATTAAGCCACGCCAGTTAACGATGTTTTGAGCAATCGTTAAAAAGTTCACGATGGCTCGTTTGTCTCTTTCGCTCATTTCACTGCAATTTTAAAACTCTAGAAAAAAATTTTTTAAATTTCATTCGCTTTTTTTGAACCTTCAACCAAATGATGAAAATTTTTTTCATCCGAAAAAATAAAATAGTATAAAATAATATAACTAAATAATTAAAAAAATAAATAAATAAAAAATAATATAAAAAAATGAAATTAAAATTTAAAAAATGAAATAAAAATTTCATGCAAAATGTGGAAAAAATCGATTTCCAATTATTTCATGAAAAATTGGAGTTATTTCTTCTCGAATAAGAAAAAAGCTTGTTTCCTTCTGTCCGCGATGAAACGCAAAACCGTGCGGATTGATTGATCGCGATCCAAACTATAAGCTTCCTCGATGTGGGACAAAAAAATATAAAAATGACAAAGATTGCAGCCGCGCGCAGTAATAATCGCGAGCAGACGAGGAATCCTGTGTTTATGTAGACGTTTTTTTTTTATTTCAGAGCTTTGCAACTCAACTTCGTGCCAACTAAAGGATTGCACTATCATCTGCCGGTGCTCTTTGATTATTTTCATCTGGCAGCAGTTTCAATCACGATCCACGCCTGTCTCGTTGCTCTTCATCAGCCATTCGTCAAAAAGAGTATACTCCATTACGTACAAAGCTGGTACGTAAATAATTTATGTCAAAGGCTGAGGCTACTCTTCAGCGAGACAACAACGATACGCTTTCCACTTACTTTTTTCATCTATTCTGAAGAATATCGAACTGCTAATGAACTAAAAAAAAAACAATGAAAATAAAATTTTTTAAAAATCCTTTGGTAAGGCAAAAAATGACAAAACTCGAGAAATTTTTGATTTGAAGGAAAAAAAATCTGTTTTCCCATATCACGAAAAATATCGGAACCGTTAATGAACTAAAAAATGAAAATACCTTCGTTGATAAAACGAAAAAAATGGCAAAACTCGATAAATTTTGGATTTGAAGAAAAAAAATTTGTTTTCCCATATTAAGAAAAATATCGGAAGCGCTAATGAATTAAAAAATGAAAATACTTCGTTAAGAAAACGAAAAAAATGGCAAAATTCGAGAAATTTTGGATTTGAAAGAAAAAAATCTTCTTCCCCACATTACGAAAAATATCGGAACCGTTAATGAACTAAAAAATGAAAATACTTTGTTAAGAAAACGAAAAAAAAATGGCAAAACTCGAGAAATGACTGAAGGAAAAAACAATTTTTGTCGCAGTGCTCCGAGAGGTGGAAAGCCATGGATCCAATTCAAGCAGCCGCAGGGGAACGGTGAAGCGAACGCTGCATTTCTGGGCAACCCGGTAAATGAATAATTTGTAGGATTTAATTGAATGTGAATGACATTGAGGTTTTTTTTTTATTTGGAATAAATTACAGGAGCCACCAACGACCCGTTGCGTTGGTTCAGCGACGAGAATCCAACACGCGAAGCTGGTGCAGCGTCAAGTGACGAAATTGTTGCTGACAGCTCGAGAATCGTTGCTCGCTGACCTGATCGACCTTGCGCGTTTATTGCCGTCCTGGGAGCAACGAGAGCTCGAAATAGCCGAAAGAAAGCACAAAGAAATGACCAAGATGACGGAGTCCGAGGACGAAATAAATATCGCTCAACTGTGCGCACAAAACATCGTTCTTTGGAATATTTTCCTCGAAGCTTTTACCAGACAAGAAACGATTCATCAACATTTGGCGAGAATACACCATCAATCACGGGTATTTATATTTATTTATTTATTATTTATTGATTCCTCGATGCGAGCCCAGAGACTACTGACTCTTTACGCCGAGAAACGATCTCAATTTCTAGTTGAATCTTGAAAATACCCGATCCAAGAGAAAATAATGGAGAGTCGACGACTTTCCCTGTGCGGAGAGAAAATAATATGAAAATTTTACTATGACATCCATATAGAGGTTTTCTGGCACGATATCGTCCCTCTGAGAGATTTGAACAAATACGCAGAAATATTTAATCTGAAATTGTTCAATTCATTAAAAAGTTGAAAGAAAAAAAAAAACAAAAGAAACGCGACTTCAATTTACACGCGTTCAGATAGGAAAAATAAAAAATTGGAAATTAAATATCTCGAAATTCTAAACGTCAGAAAATGTTTCTTCATAGGAGAAAACTGTTGGTTTTTGGTGCCAAGAACGTTTATACAAAATTTCGAAAGAATCCTAAATAAAGTTGTAATTTGTAATAGTAATACGTTAAGAAGGGTGGCTACACACAACAATGTTGCCATGTTGAAAGCATAGGAAAATTTGAAATTATTAGAATTTAATAAAATTTGGTGAGTATATTCTTTAGTATTAAGGTGATGGAGCAGTCACCTCGAATTTTCGAAATGAAAATTCTCCGTTGTCGTTTGATTAATCAGAAAAAGGCTCTGTCAGCGGACGCGGGACGATGGCAAAAATCCGCTGACAGGGGCTTTTTTTAATTGGTGAAACCCTATCGAAAATATTCAATTTCAAAAATTGCAGCTATCTCTCTCGCACTCACGTGGCGAGAAAGCGACTGCTCCTTCACCTTGAATATGAATATACAAATTTTTTGAGATTCTTCTTCTACATAGTTTTCGAGTAATTCGACACTAGAGTTTACATGCATAAGCATAGCATTCAGATATATATAGGTATATCTTTTGCATATTGTAAACTCCAATTATTCGACAACTATGCATACGAAAAATTTGAAAAAAATGGTGTCGTCGTATTTGATGCTAAAGAATGTCATCGCCAAATTTTATTAAATTCTTATCATATTGTCGCAAGTAGCCATGTTAAAATCATCGGAAAATTCGAAATGATTAGAATTTAATGAAATTTGGAGAGTATATTCTTTAGTATTAAATATGAATATACAAATTTTTAAAGATTTTTCTTGTACATAGTTTTCGAGCAATTCAGCACTAGAGTTTACATGCATAAGCATAGCATTCAGATATATATAGGTATATCTTTTGCATATTGTAAACTCCAATTATTCGACAACTATGCATACGAAAAATTTGAAAAAAATGGTGTCGTCGTATTTGATGCTAAAGAATGTCATCGCCAAATTTTATTAAATTCTTATCATATTGTCGCATGTAGCCATGTTAAAATCATCGGAAAATTCGAAATGATTAGAATTTAATGAAATTTGGAGAGTATATTCTTTAGTATTAAATATGAATATACAAATTTTTAGAGATTTTTCTTGTACATAGTTTTCGAGTAATTCGACACTAGAGTTTACATGCATAAGCATAGCATTCAGATTGCATATTTTGCATATTGTAAGCTCCAATTATTCGACAAGTATGTAGACGAAAAAATTTAAAAAAATGGTGTCATCGCCAAATTTGATTAAATTCTTATCGTATATTGTGACATGTAGCCAACCTCTTGAAGGGATGACAGGTCACAGTTATTAAAAAAAAATATTTTCTCTCCGTGCCTGGTTAGCTTTCGCAGTAAATATTAAAATTCACCAGCACGACACGATTATAATTAAAATGGAAAAAATGCAGGTGAAACGTTTCGCGGAGGGTTTCTTTGTGCTGGAGAACCCACGGACATCGGCGGCGGGTTGTTACGACGCGAATTATCAATCGTACCAGGCAGTGAGCGAGATAGCTCGACGTTCTCGTTACTTGGCGTCGTTGCCGGCGCTGCCGGTTCATTGTCCGGAATTGGACGGTGATTTGCACACGTTGCCGCTGATATTCGAGGATCAATACGCCGATATGCAGCAGCGACATCGGAACTCGGTGCCGAGCATGGAGGATTGCAGCTGCGGTATCGCGGCGATACTCGAGTCGAGGACTCCGGCGAGCGGTGTTTGGTCGCCACGTAGCGAAGGAGCCGCTCAGGAATTGGGAGGAATGATGGGGCCTCTGAGAGCGGCGGGAAGGCTCGACCTGGTGCCGTCCTCGTTGCCGGCACGTCACAGCAAATCGCTCGATCAATTGGGTCCGGATTTGGCGCCGAGTAAGCCGCGAACATTGCCAAAAACGTTGCCTCGATCGGCGTCCACTCAGTTGTTTCTTCCGCCGCAAAGAAATTGCGTATTGCCGGGAAGCAATGGTAAAGGAAATCGCGGTGGTGGGCCGAGGTCGGCGCCGGTGGCGCTTCAGGCCGCTTCGCATCAGAGCACGAGCAGTTCGACGCTCCTTTTTCCACCGGGACACCAACAAGCGTGTTCAGCGCCGAATCCTTCGTTGATGAATTGTTCGATGCCAATGGCGACTTTGCCGCGGGCTAAATCGACGCAGATCCTGGTGGCTCGTCACCAGAATCCTCAGTCCTATCGAGCCAGGCGAGGGGGCGGACACGTGGAAAAAAACGGAGAAGCAACATCGATAACGTCTTTGCTCGCTGCGATGTTTCCGGAGCTTCCACCCAGCGGACATTTCCCTGGTTACAGAGCAACCTCCGCGAGATCCACCAACAACGTTTGTCTTCCTTCGAGTTTTGAGCCCAAACCGGATGTGACGCGATCTCTCGACACGAGGAGAACCGGAGCTCCGATTCCTCGAAGAATCTTGCCCGGACACCGACAAAACGATCAGCCAAAATCCTCCAACGGGATCCCCGACAATCAGGACTCTTCTCTTCGCACCGCGACCCTCGATCGCGTCACTTATCGCACCGGAAACACCAGAAAACATCCAAACAACAATAACAACAACAATAACAACAACAACAACAACAACAACAATAACAACAAGTGTCAGAGCAACAGTTTGGAATGCCGGAGATATCACACGCTCGGCAAAGCCATGAGCAATTTGTTGGCTCAGCAAGCGTTCAACGGCTTTTCCGAGGATAATCCTTTCGAAGAAAGATCCGAAGCCGCTGCCGGCGCCAACAACATTCACCTTGACACGTTTTTTTATCGAGCGGCCAACGGGAGCTCCGCGGTTGCGAGCGGAGCCAGAAATTCTAGAGAAGAAAGACCCCGGAGGCCTAAAAGTACCGAGAGGCTTTTCGACGCCGTCGCTGACGAAAGAAACGATTCGTTGTCACACGATATTTACACGAGCCGCGACACCGAACGGAATCGCGACAAAAATCCTCGACGATCTCATCATCCCCCGGAAAAAAGATCCAGCAGCGATTCTTTTCCTCGCGAGCCTCTCTACGAAATAATCGCTTTAAAAATCGATCCACCGAAACCGGAAGTTCGACAAGAAAGTCGAGTACGAAGAGACCGCGTCGGTCAACAAGGACGAAGACCTCATTCCGCCCCGGCGATGGACGAGGATCCCGCCAATCTCCAACAACCCAATTCCTCAGCTTTACCAAAAGATCGCGCCAGGAAAAGTTGCAGAAATGCCAAAGAACCGGAAAACAGCAGGTATCGAGCTCCGAACCCCAAGAGCGTTCTCCAAGTTGAAAATAATAATAAGATCATCGTTAAACACGAAGCCACCGAGAACAAAGTCTCTCCAGCCTCCGAGGATTCTACAAAATTAGAAATCTCTGCCAATAAACAAAGACTCAGGTGCGCCAGCGTTCCCGTCGAACAAAACAAAATGGTAGTTCCGAGAAGCGCAGTTTCGCTTCCTTGCATGCCGATTCGCGACAGCAAAGAGACCCTCGTCGACGAGGAGCCCGGCGGAGAACTCATCATCGAGCCTCCGAGTCCTCCGTCGTGTTCGAGGCCCAGCAGCCCAGCAACCAGCACCAGTTCCGGAAACTTGACATCCGAATGTTCCGGTTGGGTAAGCAGCGGCGATACCTCGAGTTCTGAGCAAAGAAGGGCCGCCGCTGCTCGAGTCTCGGGGGAGCAGTTGAGACAGAAGTTGGCGAAAATCGGACCGAGAAAAGAAAGTAAAAGTTGCGTGCAACAACAGCGTGCGAAGCTTGTGGAACATTCTTACGAGGAGGTTCGATTGCCACCTCCAAAAATGTTCCAGGACGAACCGCCGCCTCCCGAGGAATTCCGCGATCCGGCACCCACCGCTCAAATGCTCGATAATCCTCTCTACCACGTTTACGAAACGGTTAAACGCGCAAAAAGCCCCAAACAAAATAAAACTGCGCCTTGCAGTCCACAGAGAAATCGCGACTCCAGGGAGACCAGAAACGACAGTAACCCTTACGCACCGAGAGATCTTTGCCTCGATTGCTACCAAGAAGGCAAAGAATTGTTACAATCCACCCAGGACGATCTTGCTAATTTTAAAAAATGCAAGGACGAGTTCAAACGACAAATGAGCTTCTCCGGTAGGATCTACAGGTGTGGAAGGTTATTAAGTTTCTGTCCAATTCTATTTTCTTCTCTACCAAGCTCCTTTCTATTTCGCTGGCTTGCAAAAATTCCACAATTATTGATGACGCTCAAGTCCGCCACGTTGGAATGAAAAAAATCAAACAATAAATAAAAAGACATTTTTTTCATCAATTTTTTTAAGGAGGTTGGCTATATACGACAATATGATAAGAATTTAATCAAATTTGCTGATAACATTCTTCAGCATCCAATATGATGGCACAATTTTTTTCTAATTTTTCGTCTACATAGTTGTCGAATAATTGGACTTTACAATATGCAAAAGATATACCTATGTATATCTGAATCCTGTGCTTATGCATGTAAACTCTAGTGTTGAATCGCTCGAAAACTATGTAGAAGAAAAATCTTAAAAAATTTGTATATTTATATTTAATACTAAAGAATATACTCTCCAAATTTCATTAAATTCTAATCATTTCGAATTTTCCGATGTTTTTAACATGGCTACATGCGACAATATAATAAGAATTTAATCAAATTTGGTGATGACATTCTTTAGCATCAAATACGATGGCACAATTTTTTTCTAATTTTTCGTCTACATAGTTGTCGAATAATTGGAGTTTACAATATGCAAAAGATATACCTATATATATATCTGAATCCTGTGCTTATGCATGTAAACTCTAGTGCTGAATTGCTCGAAAACTATGTAGAAGAAAAATCTTAAAAAATTTGTATATTCATATTTAATACTAAAGAATATACTCTCAAAATTTCATTAAATTCTAATCATTTCGAATTTTCCGATGTTTTTAACATGGCAACATTGTTGTGTGTAGCCAGTCTCCTTAATTTTCTAAATCATTTCAATTTTTCGAGCTGATATAGCTGATCCGGGTCAATCTGACCCAAGGCGTTTTTCAAATCGTTGTATTCTGGTAAATATTCATTTTTTAATTTTTTTTTTTATGGGCCTCAATTTATTATTTGACGAAATGGAACAATAAATGCCAAACAATCGGCGACGGAAAATCGTTCGGGTCAAATTGACCCAGTGTGTCCTCGAAGGGTTAATAAGGATGTTTGCCAAAGAAAATAAAAATGTCGTTGCGTCACAACGACATCGATAATCCATCGACTCGGATACGAAATTCCTTTTGTTTCTCAGTCGATGCTGAATTTTCGAGCCAGCGACCTAGAAACTTGCCGCAAGGACCTCCTCCACATTCCCGACCAGCCAATCATTAAACTTCGAAAAAAAAAGGATTTCAAATTTTTACAAACGAAAATTTCATTTTTTTGACAAATCTCTTTGGATGGGATCGATGGCTGGGAAGGAACGAGGAAAATTCTTACTCTTTTTCACCACTCACTCTTTCCCTCTCTCGCTAATGGTCGATATCGAATTTTTCTTTGTTTTTCTATGAATTTGAAAAAAAAAAAAAAAACAGCGATTATCCAGCACTCGCCTCGACTCTTCCGTATTTCTCGATCAGCGACGAGTATCGTTTGTTCTCGCCGGAAGGAGCTCATCTAATTATTTGCGTTCATGGCCTCGACGGCAACGCAGCGGACCTGCGTCTCGTGAAAACGTATCTCGAGCTTGGACTGGCCGGGGCTCATCTCGATTTTCTAATGTCCGAAAGGAACCAGGTGAAGCAAAAAAAAAAAAATCAGCAAAAAATTGCAATAAAAAAAAGTTGGAGAGTTGGAAAGTTGAGGCAAAATGCACGAAAAATAAAATTGTCAATTTTGCAGGGCGATACTTTTTCCGATTTTGACAAAATGACCGATCGCCTCGTCGCTGAAATTCTCCATCACATCGAGACGTCGGGCCTTAATCCCACAAAAGTCAGTTTCATCGGACATTCCTTAGGAACGATTATAATTCGTAGTGCTCTGACGAGACCAGCGTTGAGGCCGTTGTTGCCGAGGCTCCACACGTTTCTCAGTTTGAGCGGACCGCACCTCGGCACACTTTACAACACGAGCGGGCTCGTCAATGCAGGTGAAAAAGGGGGAATCAATATTTTTTTCTTCATTTTTTATTATATTTATTTTTTATTTATTATTATTTCTTCTTTATCAAGGAAATTGCTATATATTCTTCATATGGTTTATTCCTGCAGGCATGTGGTTCATGCAAAAATGGAAAAAGTCCGGATCGGTGAAAAAAGTTGAAATGAATATTTTAAAAAATGTTTTTTTTAAATTTATGACTTGTATTTTTTTCTCTTCTTTTTTAAAATGATTATTTCTTTATTTTATTTTATTTTTATTTTATCAGGGAATTTGCTGCTATATATTCTTCATATTTTTTATTCCTGCAAGCATGTGGTTCATGCAAAAATGGAAAAAGTCCAGATCGTTGAAAAAAAGGGAAATAAAAATTATTTTTATTCTTTTCTTTTCTTTTTTTTAATTATTATTTCTCAATTTTTTTTATTTTCATTTTATCGACGAAATTGCTATATATTCTTCGTACTTTTTATTCCTGCAAGCATGTGGTTCATGCAAAAATGGAAAAGGTCCGGATCGTTGAAAAAAAGGGAAATAAAAATTATTTTTATTCTTTTCTTTTCTTTTTTTTAATTATTATTTCTTAATTTTTTTTATTTTCATTTTGTCGAGGAAATTGCTATATATTCTTCGTACTTTTTATTCCTGCAGGCATGTGGTTCATGCAAAAATGGAAAAAGTCCGGATCGTTGGAAAAAAGGGAAATAAAAATTATTTTTATTCTTTTCTTTTCTTTTTTTAAATTATTATTTCTTTATTTTTTTAATTTTCATTTTATCGAGGAAATTGCTATATATTCTTCGTACTTTTTATTCCTGCAGGCATGTGGTTCATGCAAAAATGGAAAAAGTCCGGATCGCTGCTCCAGTTGGCGATGAAGGATGCGACCGAGGTCAGACGATCTTTTATGTTTCGCTTGAGCCAGAGAAGCAATCTCCAGAGATTCAAGCACGTACTGCTGTGCGGTAGCGCTCAGGATCGATACGTTCCACTTCATTCCGCGAGGATCGAGCTCTGCAAAGCCGCGGTACGGGACCCGAGCGATCAAGGTAAAAATTTGGCATATTTGGATTATCGTCAAATTTTCAACTACAACTCGCTCATGTTTTTTCGTTTTTTGTTTGTTTGTTTGTTTGTTTGTTTTTTTGTTTTTTTTTTTACCGGAAATCAGGTGCAGCTTATCGGGAAATGGTTCACAATATTTTGTACCCGATAATGTCAGCATCCGGTGTGAGCCTCGTGCGATACGACGTCCATCACGCTCTGCCGCCAACCGCGAACGCCTTAATAGGCAGAGCCGCCCATATCGCCGTTCTCGACTCGGAGCTCTTCATCGAAAAGTTCCTTCTGGTCGCTGGCCTCAAGTACTTTAGATAAGAAAAAAAAACCGAGAGAGAATAGTGCTAAAAGTTTGCCTGAGGAATGATGAGC
This sequence comes from Hyposoter dolosus, assembly GCA_963921915.1. Taxonomy (NCBI): domain Eukaryota; kingdom Metazoa; phylum Arthropoda; class Insecta; order Hymenoptera; family Ichneumonidae; genus Hyposoter; species Hyposoter dolosus. Next base: position 3,387,428 of record OY998139.1, read on the forward strand.
GAGGACGAGGAGGAGAGAAAAAATGTGATACGCGATAAAAATAA